>JAQGEQ010000161.1:0-600000 GCA_034620365.1 Pegea sp. RAD2-039
AAACATTTCAGCCAACGATTGTAAAATGAGAAAAAGTATATTTAAATAATCTTCAGTTTAATTTGGGTGCTTACAAATTTTGCAACGAAACACTATGCCTTTCATAAATCTCAGATTCTCTAAAATTTAAAATGTTATTAATTTGAGCTACAAACTCTAAGCTCTTCTGTAACCATATAGAATAACTCATTTACAAAATTCCAAAAACGGTCGAATTTAATATAGTATTTTAATTACAAATATATAACTGAAAAGATTAACTTTGATTGGGGCAACATAAATTAAAAATTATTAGTTTTGATAAAAGTTAGTTTAAATCATTTAGAAATTTTTATCAAACAAATAGTGTCCAAGTGAATCATTCTCAGATTTATCCAGGTTTTCAAGTGTTTTCACATAATTAGCAAGCTCCTTAGTATCAATCATTTGATGTCCCAAAAATTCATGAGAAATCATCTCCGCAAGCTGCAAAGAGTGAGGATTCAAAAATGTTGTCATAAAATGCTTGTTATCTCTCTAAGATACTACAAAGACTTAGATGATGCAGAACTTTACTATTTACAAAACAATTTTTGATAAATTTTTGATAAATCAAAAACTTCTGTTAAAAAGAAATTTTCTCACTTCAACATATTCAAATGATTCGGAACAGTCTGTTTCTTCATCGGTCAGATATTCATTAATAGTAACTTTAGAACCACCGCTTACAGTGATTAAGATTGGTTGGCTCTTTGACAACGAATTTAGTGTCCTCGTTGTAGTTCCGGTTGTTGGCACTTTCATAGCATTACTAGAAATGAAATTATCAATCAGCAAAGCTATTTAAAATTCATTTTTTTAATAACTGCAGCTGATAAAACATTTTTTTGATAGTTACTTCATTAGTTGAGTTAGACTTTTAGTGATAAAAATTTCCACTTGTTTGGCACATTGAAAAGCTTTTGTGATATTGTCGATACTTCCTGCGCATTTATTTTGTTTGTATACCTGCATACCAGGGTAAAATTGCTTGTTAAAATCAGATACTAAAAAGTATTCGTATGAACAGGTATATGTAGGCTAGTTAAAAGTTCAACTGTTTAAAAAATACTGTTGAAAGTCATAATTTTTTGAGGCCAGATGTAAATGGAGGTTAAAAGATTAAACTTAATTAAAATGATAATAACTTCAATAAAGCTCAAAACGTTTCAATTTTGATTTAGAAATACATTTGTAAATACCGTAACACTGGAAGGTACATAGTTTCCCCCTCGTTGATTCTGGTATTGGATGAAACGCTCAGCATGTTCCATTTCTTCATCAGATTTTGCTCGAAAAAATTGAGATACTTTGGGGTAATACGATTTGTAATCGTTGAAAAGATAAGACTATAAGACAAAGTAATATTTGTTAAAAAAATGGTAATTTAAAAGGTTATTAAAAATACCAGCTTCAAATAAGTGTAATGAGCTTGGAGCTCCAGTTTGATCTGATTATTGAGAAGATCATTCATTTTTTCGTCAACTTTTTGAAAGCATGCTGTCTAAAGTAGAATTATACCAGTTAAGCAGAAGATGTTATTGATGGAGTAGTAAAGATTGTTATTAAAAACACTTAACATCTTAGCACTTAATTCGTAATTTATAGTTCAAAGTCTGATTAAACTGATTTTAGTTGCTTTAACGAGGTTAGTTCCCGAAATTATTACCTACTTTTGTAATACATTCAACTTCCTGGTTTATTCCGATCAATAGAATACTTAGAATAATAAAAGACTTCATTTTTAACCAATTAAAAATTTAACCTTAAGTTTAGTAAATCGAAAAAATAATATTTTTAAATAAAAAATCTTTTTTAAATTGAAAAATTTTCTGATTATTACGTTGATTACATCTTAAAATAGTTTCTACATAAAATTTTTGCCTACATATCATTTACTAAAATGAATGATTATATACTTATAATTGACATAAGATTTTTAAATAAATTGTCTACATAAACCTTAATAGTCAAAACTAAATAAAGAAATGTTAGACATAGAAACAACTTCATTTAAAAGATAAATCCTAAACTTGCATTTTCATCTTTAAATCATCATATGATTTTGTCTAACTTTTTATAATCTTATATACTACCACTCTTCGTATGTCAGCATAAACATCCATGGGTTCAAAGGTCATTATTCGTTTCTAAAGTCTTAATGTGTTTTTAGTCTTAGAGCTTTTAATTTCAAAACAAACTTGAGCTTAGTTTATTTTATTTAAAAATGTTAAACGTTTTTTAAATATATATTTGATCAAAACTTTAGACTCATTTTTAGAACATCAATCACAGACAAATTAATTTACTGCATAACCTCTGAAAGGTAGCTTACAGGGAAATAAATGATTTCAAATAACGAAAAATTACTTTTTCTATTTAGATAAAAAATGGGCAAATAAATTGTACTGTTATAGTTTATATTTTACAAAAACTGGAAAGTATTCAGATACCAACTTGCACAAATTTAAACTGTACAATGATGATGTTAGGTTTTTTAAATTAGGTTAATTTTTGACCCAAATTGTGATAGAAGGATAAAATAATGTATTTTTTAAAAACGGTCTGATAATATTTAATCAAACTTTTAAACTTAAAAGTATGAGAAGTAATAATACAAAAGCTATATAATAATATGATAATAATATAATAATGGCTTTGTGAAAATAAAGATGTTTTTTTGCCAACAAGATTAAGATTATTTTGTAGAACTCATTTGTAGCCAATCAAAATCTTTCTATAAGCAGTTTAAAAATTGAAGCTTTTAAAGTTTAGTTTTATAGATCTCTATTTTCAGCTGTGATAAGCTCATAATAGAATAAGGATCTAAATCTAGATTAAAAGAAATTAAATCACTTAACAACTTCATATTTATTTTTCATAAATTATTTAACTATAACTCGTCATTCTGAGATTAATTTTATTAGTAGAACATAAAGCTCTATTTACAAACGAATAGTTTCAGTGAATCTGATTGCGTTAACTACTAACAGTCAAATATTTCAACTCCAGCTCTTAATTAGTTCATAAGTAGATTTCTCTAACATTTACATTCTAAAATTAAAAAGCTTAAAGTATTGTGGTCAACAACTTTCTTGTTGTTTTAGCTTGTATTAAAAACTGCAAAATAATCGTACATTGCTATGTACTTTAAAACTGTTTCCTGAAATTAATCTTGTAATAAATCAAGATTACCTAGACTATAAAACCTCAAATCATATTTCATCATTGATTTTTTAGCCTGAAATTTGAGCTCGGAAAATATTTTTTAAAGATTTTTAATAATGTGAGTTTGGAATTTTCGAAGAATTATTCATTTTTTAAAATAATCACTCGACTGATTCTGCTACATTACGGTTTTTCAAACTCCCTATTTTCCATCAGGAAAATTTCAACTCCACCTTTTTCATTCCCTATACTCTGTATCATCATTTAATAAAGTTAGTTCGAGGACTATCTTTGATGTCGTTTTATCACCTCTATTTTTGAGTGTCCTATAACAACTGAATAATTTGTGATTTCCGAAGATGCGTTAGATAAAATAAATATTCATGTCACTATCTGGGTTACTTTAAAAGTTTCTGTTTTATTAATTAGTTGGAAATTATTCTAGAGCAGAGATAATAATCATATTTGAAAGAATAATTGAAATTTAAACTTTATAAAACAACGTTTATGCATTTTACAAACTTCTCAGTAACCATATAATTTCTAAATATCTAGTAACGTTAACCAACTTATCTCAGTAAGTTTATGGTTAGAAAAGTTTTCAGATTGTTTCAAAACACAAAATTTCATTATTAGTTTTATTATTGTAGATTATTATAAACATTTACATCTTTGAAAATACTTTTATAAAGTTCATGTCTTTTTTAATCACTTTATCATAAAAACAGTCTGCTCTTTCTAAAAACACCTTACACCAAACTACAGATAAATCACACAAATTTTTACAATTTAATAATTTATTGCATTTAACTCACCGCTGTTGAATTTAATGAGATGTATTTCTTATTTCAAAACACTTGAAGAACGTTCACGTCTAAACTACGGAAGAAGATTAAATAAAACTTAAAATCATTTAATTAAAACTACTTGTACTTCTGTGACGATCACTTCCTTATTATCTCAACTTATATCACTTAGCATGAAGTTAAATCCTTTATATAGCTCAAACTTTCTAACTGTTTTTACCAACGTGATAATAATTAAAAGTAATTTGAATTCTTCTTTTATATATATTTATCAAATTTATTTTTTCAGCAATCACCGAAAATGAATTACAAAACAATCCTCTTATTGGTTGCTGTGGGTCTGATTTCAACTTGTGATGCCGATTGGAGTTCTGCCTTGTAAGTTCTATATATTATTTTGATCGTATATGACTAAATGCTGGTCTGATAGCTCAATAGACCTATGATGTATAAGCAACAACCGATCCTGGGTCAGGTTTCAATCGACAAAACAGAATTTGATTAAAAAGGAGTTCTATTATATTAGAGTCATGAACTGCAGCACTAAATGAAATAGTTTAAGTCTATGAAAACTTATCATGTGAACAAATTCTGACCTTGCTGATAAAACTGTGCTAAGCAAACTACTTTCATTGGTGGCAGTGTTTAGTCTTTTCCAAAAAAACTAGCAATTTTTACTTAAGGTAGCTAAATTTCACCTGCTTTAAAAACTTGTAAAAAGTTTTGAAGCCATTTTAGATTTTCAAATACACTGGTTTGAATTTCTTTTAAAAATAACCTTGATGTTTTAAATTTGTTTTTTTAATAATTATTTTATCTCTTAACAGCATCAGAAGACTTTTCAAAGGTCGAAGAAGAACAAAGCCTAGTATGCATCATTTTATGAGAGTGGTTCTTGGGGATAAAAATAAGCAACTAGAAGATGTAAGTTACTTGGTTGAAATAAAAAATCAGTAGAAGGATAAGCTATGTTTCAGCAACAAAACTTTCCAAAATCTTTGTTATAATCTTCAGTTAAGACAATCTGTCACTGAATAGCAAGTTTATTTATTTTAGAGCTCACTTGATCAGGATGAGTATGGAGATACTTTGGCGTCTTTGTATAATAACATAAAGGACCAATTTGGTGTAAATAAAGCTCAAACGATGATAACAGATATAGACAGCTTCATCAAATCATCAGAAGGTAATACTTAATAAAAATTACTTCTGATTTTATTTATTTTAATTCAATCTCTAAACAAAATTATAGTTTTATTTGTGTTTAGTCTAAACTTATTGTTGTCTGATTGTGCTTAATAAGAAATCTGTCAGTTTAAACATTTGTAAATTCTTTAACAGCTAATCATATGAGTGATGGTTTTGAAGATGAAGAAGCAGTTGATGAACTAGACTCTGAAATTGACAACTAGATTGTCAGATGAAAAAATCATTTTCAAAAACCGTAGATGTCTTGGTATTTTGTGAAAACTTTATTAAGGAAACTCACATTTAAAATTGTGTTTAAATTCTTTCTGATTCAATTAAAAGTAAAATATCTTTAAAATGCAATAAAATATTAAATTGTAAAACTTTTTGTGATTTATCTGTAGTTTGGTGTAAAGTAGTTTTCAAGTCAGTATTTTGTTTTTTGACAATAGTTATAAATTCGAGATTCAGCTGAATATTATTTCTAGAATATCTTACAGTAAATTACTTTGATGCCTTTCTGCAGTTACCTTTTATTGCATCTTATCTAGTATAGAGAACCGAAAGTAGTTCGTGGGTTTAAGATACCTATTTAGGTGAATGAAAAAGCATATTTCATTTATAAAAACTAATTTTTCGCAAACGAATTTGCAGCATCTTACAAAGTACCCAGTTAAATTGGAAGATTAGCAAGCAACTTTGTAGATAATACTTTAATGGATTCTTTGTTATATGCTACTAGTCACAATAACTCATTTATTTATCTGAATATTCGTTGATTAATTTTTTCATTTAGTTATTTATTTTAAGATTCCATATATTCACATCGTGAAAAGTGCAATCATCCAAATAAGTTTCAGCTAAACTCACCAGTTACAGTAGAACAAGCATGTATGTCAATTGATGTATTACAAAGATCTTTGTATAGTTTACAAGAAATATATTCCTAGTTTCTGTATTAGAAAGCAAAGTGCGGTCTTATCTTCACTTAGCAAGAAAATGCTTAGACGTAAACGCTCTTCAAGTGTTTTGAAATAAGAAATACATCTCACTAAGTTCAACAGCGGTGAGTTAATTGTCTAGTTAAATAGTTTGCTTGATTGAAATACGCACGTCTAAAGTACGGAAGAAATATAAATATTAAACGGAATCTTTTAATTTCAATCAAACAATCACACCTCTGTTGATTTTGGTCAGACTAGGAATATCTGGACACTGTTAGGACTCTACACCACATTTGTCCCTAATTAGACTTTAACTTTTTGTATGTAATCCACAACTTAAGAAAAATATTCAAAAATTTGAATCAATTCAAAAATCGTTTACTATGTAAGATTTCCTTAGATGTAGCATGACTTTTCCTTCATACAAAGACCGTCTTTCAAAGCTTAACATTAAATCATTGCGATATCGATGCCTTTTCCCGGTCATCTTTCCATTATTTAATTTTGTTAACAATTTTCGTCATCTTATTTCTAATGATTTTTTTTAATACCGCATGTGTCATCTTTACTTATTTAGAGGTTTGTCATTCAATATTTATAGAATCAACGATTTCTATAACACCAACTGAACTAATAATTTTTTCAACTGCATAATCACAGTCCTCAAAGCATATTACAGTGAACAATTACACAGAATGTTAATATTATCAAAAAAGGAAAAAACCACAGTTTAGAAATGACAATGTTGGCAATTTTATAGTGGTTTAACTTTTGCTTGAACAACACGAGCGACTCCGTAATAACAATGTCTGCTGATAGCAAGTTTCTAGTACTAATTGTGCGGTATGAGAATAAAATTACTCTGATTAACCTATCAGGAGATATGGGCTTAATAAGATATAATGTGTGTCGTCTGAGTTGACATAACTTGAAGGAAGGACTAATGGAAAAAAAGCATCGAATTTAATGTCAACTAGATTGTTGATAAATTTAAAAACAACAATTAATCTGTATTTAATCCGTCAAATTATAAAAGTATCTAAACTTAAGAATCTAAAACGATGTTTATAACTATCGTATTTAATATTAAGTTTCCTGCATACCAATCTCGTTAATGTTGTCTGAACAGATTCGATTTTTTCATATCAACAACTTGATATAGCATCATTGCACTAACATTGTATTCAAGAATTGGACGTACGTAGAATTTGAAAAAAAATTGTTTAAGAAGTATGGATCCTTAGAATTAAATGTCTTTATAATAAGGTAGACAAGAATAATTGATTTTCCAAAGATTTTGGAAACATAATTGTGCCGTTTAAAGTCAGATGATAGGGTAATACCAAGGTCTAGGACTGAAGATATTTGTGAAATAATAAATTCATTGATGAAATATTAGTTCAAGGAATTTCCAGCTGGCTTAAAGGAAAAAGTTTTTAGTTCAGACTTTGTGGGCTGGATTTGAGTTTGCAGTTCATAGACTAATTTTCTACAGTGTGTAGTGCAGTTTACAGAATTGCAAGATAATAGCTTAATGTCATTTGCCTACACAAATTCACTGACATCATCTACTGCTACTAGTCATCTGAAAAAGTCTTAAATAAAATTTAAAAAGAGAAGGGGACCCAGAACGGAACCCTGAGAAACAAAACTGGTGATTGTACTAGGATTAGATAAAGATCTTTCTACACAAGCTCGTTGGATTTTACCTAATAGTTAATCTTCAATCACTTAAGATAAACCTGTTGATTTTTAACTTATGTAAGATAATATTGAGCTTGTTGTTTGGCACAGAATCAATATATGATGTCACGACTAGTATTACTTTCATAATGGGCTGTAAGCTCAATAAATAAAGTGTGATTTTGAGTTAAAGAAGATCTCTGTTTCACAAAGCCATGAAGGAGATCAGATATAAGATGGTGCTCCATCAAATGACTGGTCAGATGATTGTAAATGATATATTCTTCAGTTCTGCAAATAACTGAAGTCAGCGAAACTGGTCTGTAGTTAAGTACGGTATTTATTGCAATTTATTTGGAATTTTTTGTAATAAACAAACATAGAAATTAATTACTTAACTAATTAATGCGAACAAAAGCAATTAAAATACAATATAATTGTTGTTTTAAGTTGTCAACAACTTACAAACTCTTATGTGCCAAATTGTATAATCTGATAACTTTTGTAATCTCACTTTCTCTAACTCGAATAATTAGGAGTCTACAAAAAAATCAATTCGCTTAAACCATTTATAGTTAATCAAAACCGCTTAGAAAACAGTCTAAAAAAAGATTATTGAAAAGCTTAGCACATTTTTAGTTACAATAAGTTCAATTATTAAAAAAACCTCTATATTTGAGCTAAGCAATATGCTGAGCAATTAGTAATTAATAATTTTTGATAGTAAAGTAAATATAACTTCACTTTCACATTTTATGATGTAAGATATATTACTTTGTATGGTTGTCTCAAATTTATCTTGTTATAGATTTCTACTGTTTGTTTGCGAGTTAAACTTCGATGGCTAACTAAAATTTTTGTAATTGAATAATGTTTAATTCAATTACATACATAAATTTTTCTTACAGTTTTATTAGCTACTTACAGTTATATATATAGCAAAACAAAATTTTTATAAACTCTATTTATATATAACCATTGTTAACAGAATATTTTTTGTTTCATAGACCAAATTAGTTGTAATTTTATTAAATTTTTTAGTACTATAACTTTGACAGAAATAAAAATATCATTCTGTTGGTTTATATTTATTTAGTATTATTTTGCTTATTATTCATTTAAAAATATTACTGGAACTTATTTTTTGCAGACATATAATAAAAGAAAAACATGAGTGACATAAATATATGTATAAATAAAAATGGATATAGGCGCCTTAATTCTAAATCTAAACTAAATATTTATTTTTCACATCTTTTTTCTAAGATTTTCTCAATTTACACCCTTTTCATATCTTGTTTGATTCTTTTTTTGGATTTTATTATTCTAAAATATGTGGCTTTCGTTGTTATCTGTATATGTATCCTGAGTATACTTTATTATGGTCAAGATATACTTTTGTATCATCCTAATGCAGAAGAAAAATTTCTTTACTTTTCTCCTAAAATGAAACATGAAAAATTGGAAGAAGTTTATATTTCAACTTCAGATAATATTACATTACATGGCTATTTTTACAAGCATGCAAACTCTTGGACCGATAAACTGCCAACAATACTTTATTTGCATGGAAACGCAGGTAGACTTTTTTAATGATTTTATCTAAGATATTTTAAGTTTAATTTTACACTATTTTTAAATAGTACTTTTTACTTATAACTTAATTTTCTTCTGGAATATATTATCAAGTTTTTAAGTATTAATTTATTTTATTTCATTTTATAAGTTGGTACTTGAGATAAGTTTTTGCTTCATCATTAATTTTTATATATAGCCTCAAACAATAATTATTATATAATAATGAATTACTATTATTATATAATTCTTAATAAATACTTAATATTTATAAACATTTTAAACTCCTTATCATTGTTACTTTGTTTAAATGTTATAAATTGTAGAGCTTTATATTTGTATTTTATAAATATGTCTATTAAATTATTAATTTATTACAATTTAGTAATAAATATATAATTTATTACAATTTGTTTTTATTTTTTGTGTTAAATTATTAGATGTAAGCAATGTGTTTTTGACAAAGTTTGTATATAAGTTCATAATTTAAACATTTCTTTCAAGATTTATATTTTATCATGTTTTTATATAAGATTTTTTCATAAAAATTATTTTATTCAACTTCCTTAGCTTCAGGCGATTACCTTAAACTGAAATAAGTATTGAAGCCTAATTACAATTTTCATTTCAAATTTCTTCTCAACTCAGGGTCTGTTATCGATCCAGTTTACTTCATTTTTTCTGAAATTCTTCCATTGAACGTTCTTTCAATTGATTATCGCGGTTATGGAAGAAGCAAGGGCTATCCGTATGAAGAAGGACTTTATCTAGATGCTGAAGCTGCTATGGATTTCTTACTAGAACGAGGAGACATCGATAAGAAAAGCATCATTGTGTATGGCCATTCACTAGGTGGTGCTGTTGCTATTAATCTAGCGACTGGACCTTATAGAAGTCATATAGCTGGATTGATTGTTGAAGGAGCTTTTACTAATATCCGGCAAACAGCTTGCTGTATGTTTGGTTTTGCTAGCTGGTTGATAAGAATTCTTCCAGCTTTTTGTTTTCGAAACAAATTTGATTCTATTTCAAAAATTCCATCTTTAAATGTACCAGCTCTTCTTTTAGCTGGTGGTGAAGACTCTATTATTCCTCCAAAGATGTCTCATTGCTTATTTCAATCAATCAAATCAACATGTGCTGATGTTGCAGTGATTGATAAATTTGGTCATTGTGATTTAATGTCTTCAGATGAATGGAAGATTATTGTGTTTAACTTTTTCAGAGGTGTTTTTAAATTCTAATATCTACTTGAAACACTTGTCTATTGGTTTGCAATATTATTTTTATGTATTTCTCGTTTGATTCAACACTTGATTGTGCCTTTTTAACTTTGATCGTTTTGCCTTAAGTTGTTTGTACTTTTCAGAAATATTTTTATAAGCAGCATTTACTTTTAGTGCTTTTCAGATAAGTTGAACCTCATACTTATCCAAACATTTATCTATAGCAAGTAGTTGGTAGCATCCAAATATTTCTGCCTTTTTACTGAAATACAGAACCTTTTTAATACTTTTATAATACATGAATCTTAAGGAAAATTAAAAAGATTGTTTCATTTCCTACAATTATTAGGAATATCATATTTTGTCAAATATATATATCAAATTATGATGTCGTTTGTGAAACAAGTTTATCTTAAAAGTTTTTGATTCTTAAAATGAATTATAAGTTGAAGTTTCTTAGTTGTAATATTTGATTGAGTTATTTATGTTTTGGCAACAAGATAGACGAGTGGTCAAGTTGGTTGATTGCTAATCTGTTGTGATTATTTAAACTGTCGCCGAAGATAATATACTGTGCTCTATATCGCCAACTATCGAGCGCTGAAAGTATCTTCCCCACCATTATGTTAATAGGTCCACTATCTTGTAGTTGCTTAAAGAGAAAGAGACCTTATCGAAGTAAACCCAGATAGGAAAACTAAAATCTGTTGACCTGATGTCACTGTCTCAGGACACTGAACAACAAATCAAAGAGTGAAGATAGTTTAGCGTATTGTAAAGGGTGTAACTCGTCGATGCATCACGTGCACCTAACAACAATATAAAAATACGATTTTGATGACATATTTTCATATTCAGCAAATTATTCTGAAGAAATTAAAAAGAAGAATATTAATCTTAAAAGAAAACAAATGTTAACTTAGATGAAATTCATTAATGTAAAATTTCTTGCTACGTAAATATTAGTGCGTAAAGAATATACATCTTACTCAACTATATTTGATTGTAAAAAACGGTTTCATTTTAAGTGTTACAACATCTTTTGATGAAAAGTGAAACTAAAATGTTGAAAAGCGTTTTAACTCAAACTATAACTTTACAAAGCCGTTTGTTTTGTCCATAAATTAATGAATTTTTGTAATCTTTGCCTAATGATTATTACAGAATCAAGAAGATATAGAAAAGATTTATTATAAGCTACGTTAAAATAGGTCTATATACCAATTATTCCTAACTGGATAGTTCTGTATTTATAAAACCAATGTCAGTTGAGACTATACTAAAATAAGCTCTAAGCTGTAGATTTTTTAACAAGTATACAGAAAAAAATCGAAGTGATAGATTTAAAGAAAAATAATTAATTTGAATAAATCTAAACTTTACCCTATTTAATAACTACTTTTTGTGAAGTATAAAAACCTAAAGTAAAGTGTTTTTAAAGTTTTTTTTGAAATAAACGAGACAGCCATTCTCAGCGAGTAATTAAATCGTCTTCTTGATTTAAAAGACATATTTGAAGCATTAAAGCTTCTTTGTATTAGTTCAAGTAGTATTGCAGTCTAACAGCTTACACAAAAAGTGTTTAAGTAGTTTACTGAATATATAAATTCCAATTAATAGTGTAGTTAGATAATCACAAAGATTTTGAATCTATCATATTTTGACTTTTGATGAAAATATGATTAAGAGACTTTTATAAACGATTACAAATAACATTTTTTGTCTTGTTAATATAAGTTTGTACAAATTGCATTTAGTTTAATTATGAATGAAATTGGCGAAACAGTAAAATACACTTCAAACACTTATATGTGGGTTACACTCTTAGCTTGAATCTTTTTGTCGCTTGTATTTAGATTATATTATGATCAAAACACTAGTATCTACCTAAATCAGAACCCAATCGATTTACCTCATTTAGTCTGTAAGCCACAATCAGTGAATATTGAAGATGTAACTTTCACAACATCAGACAGAATTCTTATTCATGGTCATTTTCATAAAAATATCAATTCTGAAAGGTTGCCGACGATTCTTTACTTTCATGGTACAAAAGGTTTTATTACGTTGTTTATTTACTTCCTCACTGACGATATCAACAATTTTGTGTAATTTTTAATGTATTTAATACACATGATATTTTGCATAGAGATTTTATAAACTAAGTAATGATCATGCTAAGCAAGAATATTTACAAATTTTCAAATTTAAGGAGTATTTTGAATTAAAGGGTCTTTTCCTACTTATAAAATCGACAAATAAACATATCAAAATAAATAATTCGTCAAAACGTGCCATAGATTAAATTAACATTTTATATTTGCTACATTTTTATTTCAAAAATTCTTCTAAATAAATAAATTAGATCTTAAATTTTGATCAACAGATTCCTTAATTAATCTTCATCACTTTTTACTCTATAAAATCGCACAAGTAAACGTTCTTTCAATCGATTATCGCGGTTATGGAAGAAGCAAAGGCTATCCGTATGAAGAAGGACTTCATCTAGATGCTGAAGCTGCTATGAATTTCTTACTAGAACGAGGAGACATCGATAAGAAAGGCATCATTGTGTATGGCCATTCACTAGGTGGTGCTGTTGCTATTAATCTATCGACTGGACCTTATGAAAGTCGTGTAGCTGGATTGATTGTTGATGGAGATCCTACTAGTATCCAAGATTTCTGTCAGAGTTTGTTTAAACATTTTAGAATAACCTTTTCTTGGCTTCCTAATTGGCTTTTTCGTAATAAATTCGACTCATTGTCAAAGATTGAAAAGCTTCAGAAACCATTTTGTTTGATCTGTGCTTTTAATGATCTACTAGTTTCAACTAAAATGTCTTGTGAACTGTTACAAGCGTTAGAGCAAGAAAACACAGTTATTCACGTTCTTCATAACTGTAGTCATGACAACATAATGCTAACGAATGAATGGAAGAAGCGGGTGAGGATGTTTTAAAGCAAGTTTAAAGACAGGATTTTAGTTCCAATTTCTTTTTTTTTTACAATTTTTATTATTTTTTTCTTCTCCTCGAGAGTTTACATTCATAATTTTAATTTTCTACAAATAAACACAAAAGGTTAGAAATTAAAATCTTTTTATTTCGAAAATATGTTTTTGGTTTTTTTAATAACAATTAAAAAATAAATTTTGAAACTTATATCAAAAACTTTTAAAATTTTCAAACGAACAAAAACAAAAGAAAGACTTTTTTTTAATTAATAAGATTTAAACATTTTGTCTAAATGCCAAAATACTTTTGGGCCATTAACTAAAACTGCCACAATCTACTTTCAACATAAATCTAAAAATCAAAACTTCGAAAATATGAAAACACCAAATCACAAATCTATCTACTTTCAATATGTTTTGTGAGAAATCTTGAAATTTAATTTAATTTCCTTTATAGATAAAATAAGATTCAATAGAAAAAATTGAAGATGACAAAACTACGATAGAAAAAAAGACTCAAGCCCCAAAACCTCGCTGCTGGTTATTTTGTTGTTGACGTCTCAACTTGGTTTGAATAATTGGAATCCAAACAATACCACAAACACCAAGAAGCAATCCAACCGACAAACAAATCGGACCAACGATATAAACTTGTTCGTAGTCATAGAAATATAATGCTGCCATGGCTATACCGACAAGAAAGATGAGACCACCGGCAACCATAATAGCCACTGCTTTTCTATAGTGATGACGTGTACTTCGCTGGGTGTTTGTTCCTGTTCTCAACCGGCTCGAGCTACTGCCTGATGACGTCACGCCTACTAGTGGTCGTTTTGAGTTGGTTGATGACGTAGTAGGAGTCGGGGTAATAGCAAGCGGTTTCATGCGCTCTGAGGTCTTTGGATCGGTTTTGGAAGTCGTCACTGTAGCGATGACATCACATCGCGTTGTTGGTAGCGTTCCGTTGCTATGTTCCGTTGCTTTGTTCGCGTGTCGAGTCGTAGCGATTGATGCGTTGCTATGGCCAGGTGGTAAATTAGTACGATTGTGATTAGTGGTTGCTAGGAGAGGACGACCCGAGCCTGCATCTTCTTTGTTGCTACGTAGAGATGCAGGAGCGCAAGCTGGTGGGGGGTGATGATGATGACGACGTTTGCTCTTCGAGCGCCCGCTACTTGTCACGTGTTTGTTCTGCTTCGATGAGTTTAGAAGAGCTGAATGAGATGCTGAATGATCCTAGATGCAAAAAAAAGTTTCAAAATTTAAATGGAAACACTAAAAGTTGTTGCGTAGAAGTCGTGCTGGTCTGTTACCATGGAAGCGTGGTTTGCATTAAGGTGTTGATGTTTTTGTGTCTTTATAACTCTAGAATCTAAAAGATATTTTACTCTTTTAAATCCGCTTCTAAAATATCAAAGAATAGAAAGTCACGTGACAGAAGATCATGTTGAAGATCATGAGACAAAAGAAAATGAGGAAAGCTAATTGGTGGAGAAATGGCGTCGACTGTGCAATCGATTATGACGTCACGTGATCACTCACACTGTTGCTCTTCTTGAATTATTAATGATCGTTTAACGCGCGCGCTAAACTCACTCAACCGTAAACTCGGTGCCAATCAACAGTGGGCAGGTCGCCAAAGTTCTTTTCGCCTACTTGGCAATGAGCTTGACTCCACAAGACAACTTTCATGGAATCTAAATTGAGTTTGGAGCTAAACTACATTTCGATCTCAACTATGTCTCCTTCAAGATGTTATCAATCAAACTCGCGACGATCGTGACGTCATAGTAGTGGATTTCGGTTTACTGGAGGTATTTTTGGTGATTATGTTGGAATACGTCATCTACTTCTTGGCATCGATTTTTAATGATAAAAAGAAACGAGAAAATCAGAGAAAAGAAACCATTTGATAAATGTTAGTTTAATTCATCAACAAATTGATAACTAAGATTAGTAATTTGTGAAAAAGTTGTTTATTTATACTTATCAAATATTTAGATAAACTTTTTCTAATTATATTTTCTTTTTCATCTCCATTTTACAAGATAGAAACGTTGAAATGAAGGATTACGAAACACAATCTTTCAAAATATTTCTGGAAAGCTTTAAATTTATGAATGTTTGTAATAACAAATTAAAAGCTAATAAATAATTAAAGAAGTTTAATTAGTTTTTTTTGTCACTTTTACTAATCTCTTAAAAAGTAGTTTTCATTTAATAAACTTTTTTTGTTTCATGTCAACCAACTACCTCCTAATGTTTTCATTTTCAAAATATTTACAATTTATTTTCTTTTTATTTATTATATCAGAATATATGTTTACATAAACACTTTTTGTTAAAAATTTTATGCTAAGGTCTTTGTCTCTGATTTTATCAAAATAAATTTATATCAAAACAATTAATCTTAATCTGATAATACAGATTTTTGTTTAGATCTTTTAAATAATTAACAAGAGCCAGAATTTTATTTCCTAATCCTTAACAACTTTTATTTAATTTCATAGATTTTTCTAAAAAACTGAAGTTTTAACAACGATTTCACTTTCAATTACATCTCACTCGATTTAGTCATGTTGTATCTTCACGCATCACTGCACACACACGCCCTACTTTCAAAGGGTCATCATCAGTAGAAAATTCTGTCAATTGTAACAAAAGTTGTTAACAAATACTACAAAAATCAAAATCACAAGAAATTCACTTTCACACTATATGACGTCATAGCAGCGCGCAAAAGCTCTTATTGTTGAAAGTAATTACAACTCAATGCTTTCACGCAATATCTTTTTAACTTCTGATTCAGAATCGGACGAATTTTACGACTAAAATCACGTCTGTAATCGATCCATCGATACATAAATTCGATTACAAATTTGCTGCTTTTGTATGGCGAGAAAGAAAAACAATTTTCAAGACTTTAAGCTATTTGGTAAGCTTTTGAAACAAAACAAAAGCCACTGAAATATGTTCAAAGTACAAACTTTCTAAAACAAGCACATTATAATGCTAATAGTGACACAGGTAAAATCAATGAATAGAATTTCACTGACATTATCTCTATGCTAAGGCAGTAATTAAGAATCCTAAAGAAAATTCTTCTTATGATAATATTTTTTATTATCAGATTAGATACAACTGTAAAATAAGTTCTTTATTCTTTTATCTCTCTTGGGAGCTCTATTAGTTTTGAAGAAAATTGAAACTAACTGGAAAAATAGAAATCTTATTGATTAAGACTTTTTTCAAATATGAGTTTTTATTCAGATCACTTTTTATAATAACTCTTCAACTATCAAATTGAAAGATTGTAATTTTAATGAAGTTTTTTTTCGGTTGTTTAGTTCACATTAAATTTACATAAGAACTTAAATGACTGTACTTCAGAAATAATTCATAAAAAATTGCTGATTTTAAAGATAAACTTCTTGTAAGTAAAGAAAGTATTTTAGGTATTTCTCTTGATTGAGAAAAATTAATCACCAAATTAGTCTTCCAGTAAAAAAAGCTATCAAACAACAAATAACCAAAAAAACTCTTACAAAGAAATCTTACCATGGTAGATGAAATTTAACTTTCCAGTTTATAAAAACAACTTTTTAGGCAAAAAAATTGATAAATATTTTATTTAAGATCTGCAATAATTTTTTTAATTATTCTCTTGATAAAGTTACCTAAAAATGAAATAAATTAAATTATTCTACTTATAAACTAACTCAGAAGTAAATTGAAGCTTTCAAATAAGCACGTTTTTGATGAGATTTAAATAACAGAAACGAGATTAAAGGTTGTTTTGATATCCACAAACACAGGATTGGATGTTTTCAGCTTTCTCTCAAAAAATTCTCACAAAATATGTTTAATTTTTTGTTTTTTTTATCTAGAAGATAATTATATAAACTTATCGGAAAATATTTGTCTAATTTCGACATTAAAAGATATAAAAAATAATTCTTATGACAGAAAAATATTTCGTAGAAATACTTCAAAACAAATACATAAAAGTTACATTACTTTGTAAGAAATCGAATAAAACCTGAAGTGTTTCAAATAAGAAGCTAGATTTTAACAGCTGAATAAGAAACCAATTAGTAGCCAACAAGTAGGCATAATTTGGTGTAAAATGACATTGTTTTTTGTGATAATTGTTTCCAGATGTTTTCAAAATATATCTTTGAAATTATCAAAATTGAAATAAAATCAATTTTTACTTTTCTTATTAATAACAAGTTTAA
This sequence comes from Pegea sp. RAD2-039, assembly GCA_034620365.1. NCBI lineage: Eukaryota > Metazoa > Chordata > Thaliacea > Salpida > Salpidae > Pegea > Pegea sp. RAD2-039. The sequence goes on from JAQGEQ010000161.1 coordinate 17,802, forward strand.
GATTCTTATCAACTTTTACAAACGTTTTTATATGAAGTAAGTTACTTTTTTGTATTTTTTCTAAATACCCGCAACTAAAATTGACGTTTTTTGATTGGCAGGTCTTAAAACGGAAACATCTATCTAAATTTTATCTTTCTAACTTGGTTTTATTGCTAGAAAACTAACTTAATTAAAACATTGATTCTACTTAAACTTTAATCTTTAGAATTGTTCTGATCTTGAAGATAATTCTAAAGCCACTAGTTATTTAAGTTAGAATCCGATCTTGAAACTATTCAATTTTCTTTCATCCAAATTAGTGATCGTACCGAAGCAGGTAAAATAAGTTAAAGGTTTTATAATCTTACCATATTTTGAAGAATATCCTCAGAGATTTAATTACTGACTTATGTTGGAGGTCTTTTGCTTTTAAACAAAAAACCTAAATGAAAATAATCTCTTAAAACAAAATCTGATCAAAGAAAATATATGGAAGTTAAGTTCGAAGATTTCCTCAAAGTTAAACTAATGTCAGACAACTACAATAATTTTGCTAACAGCCTAAAATACTAGCCTTTAGAAGCCCTGTTAATAATGTATGAAGCAAATAAGAATTTTATTCAAACACTGAATGCCATGTATAAGATGACCAGACTACTTAAAGCTTAATATAAATAAAATATTTCCTAATCAATTAGAAAAATCTTTTGTAGAAAACTAAAGTTAACGAACTGTTCAATAGTTTTGACAAACAAGTTTTTAATTTTACAATCTGATTAGAAAATTATTTTTAGAATATTATTGGGAAGATATTTATGTGAAAAAGACGATATAAAATCAAGATATTGGTTTTATTCAATTACATAATTCAAAATCTTGGCAAATAATTTCGATTTAGAGATTGTTATTTTCAAATACAGTAAGCATTTAATGATCCAATTAAATCGTTTTGATATTAATACAAAGGAAAACTGAAATAATTGAATATATTTTTTATCAACAAATCAAAGAAAAAATAAAAACTTTTTGTTATATAAAGTTAATTTAAGATCCTTAATAACTTCTAAATTTAACAAATAAGAAACAAAAGTGATTTTGTGTAAAAATATTAACCAACGCAGCAGAATCAATTTACTTTAATTGAAGCTAGCTGAGATAAAGTACAAACCCATAAAAAATTTTAATATTAAAATAATTTCAGCAATTTATTACATTATTTTTTATGCTTTGACAAATTCTAAAACTTCAAAATATTCCAAAACATGTTAAAATCTAAATAAAATAACTTGAGACTAAAAAATGTTTTCTAAGATGATTTTTATAAGAAAATCGAGAACACATGTAAAAATAAATTTTCAATACTATAGAAAAGTGAGAAAAAGTGGTTAGAAAGAAACAAATGCTTTTTGTTTGTACTTGCAAAACCTTTTTCGTGTTACTTTCGCAAGATAGTCTGTTTTTGTATCAACTTGACCAGTATGTATACTAAACTTCAAAAATTTAACCTAAAATTGATTCTTCAATAAGAATATTGGAAAAAATAGTCTGATTGCAGATAACAATCGATTAGTTATGCTGACAAAACTGCCTCTTCTAAATTTGATCATAAGTGAACTGAGAAAAACAAACTATTTTAATTTTCTTACTTCTTAAATCATAACTGAAAATTATTCTAAGAAATATTAGCTACAATTCTTTAGCAACCAACTTTAAAAATACATCTTTAAAAACTAATGAAAAAATATCGTAAAAGTTGTTTAATAAAGGATTTATACAAAACTATTTTTTTATCGTATATTCATAATTTCAAAACAACAAACAACTCAAAGAATAAAGAAAATTCATACATGTAACTTAATAATGAATAAATACATTAACAATTCAGTGAACTTTGCTATCTGTTTATATTTTTTGGATTACTTATTACAAGATAATATGACAAAAGAAAATTTTGCAAATAGTTTTTTGGTTAATTTTTTATTATAGTTTAAATTTTAAAAAAATCTTGTAAAAAACAGATTAAAGACTAAAAAATAAATCATTGAAATTGATTAAATACTTGTACTTAAGCCTACTGAATTACTACATCATCTGATCCTTTGTAGCTCTTTTTAAAATCTTTTTAATCATTTTTGAGTAAACTTTATACAAGTTTCATGGTGATTAGGCTTGCTTGATTTAAAACTATTTTTTCTTCATAGTATTTCAACCTTGGATTAAATCTTTTAGTTCTGATAATTTCATTTTATCTTTGTTTAATTGTGACTGAAAATTAACTTCATTTAAATACTTTAACCATTGTAGTATTTTTTCGACTTAGACTGATATTGTAAGTTTATCTTAATGTTATTTATAAAAGCCAAAATGCTGAGCTGATTCTATCCAGATCTTAAATGGTTAAATTAATCAGTTTAATTTAGAACATTTATCAAATGCAGATTGTAAAAAACAAATTCAATGAAACAAATGCTTGCATTAACAAAATGTATATCACAAAAGATATTTTCACTTGCGTGAAAAACACAATTTGTACATTTCGCTAAATTTATTTGTGAAAATTAAAATGAATTGAATTTTTTTCTAAAACATAAGCCCCTAAAAAATTTTTTTAACTTACTCGTGTAAAAAATCTTAATTGACAAACCAAATATTCAGTTAGTAGAGCCAAATACGAACAACATGTGTTTAATTGAAAAAGCTTAATGCTTGTGATTGAAAAGATTTTGAAGGAAAATTAGACAGAAATTACAAAGCTTAGTGCTGTGTTATGGGTATACAAAAAAGATCTTTTGTAAATTTTCATCAAGTTAGTTTTCTTTGTTTGGTTATCAGCAGTTTTTCTGATGACATTTTTGACAGACTGTTTGAGATATGGAAAGTTTATTGAAAAGAATACTACGTGAAGATTTTATATTTGAATTTCTCATTTAGTTTAAGATAAATGATGGTTTAGCATCATTAATTTATTATAAATATAAACAATAGTCACTTAAATACAACAAAAAATGAAAGATCCTATTAATTAAATTTGAAAGTATTAGAGTCGAAAATCTTTAAATGTTTTTTTCACCTTTACTTTTCGGGCAGCTACTGCAGCTCTCATGCTTAAAAAAGAATCAGGAAGATGATGAATACTCCAGGAAAACTATCTTGCTTCCAGTAACATTGTTGTTCTTATTTACAAGTAAAAGTAAGCATTGAGCTTAACACAAATGTCAAAGTTTACCTGCACAAGAGCATAGGAAAATTTCATGTCAAAATAGATTTAAGGAAAGTATTGATCCTAGTATTAATCTTAAACATGTTTATTTCATTATCAGATTACCTGAAACAGTTTTCTAAGTAGTAAATTTACAATAGATTGAACGAATACAATGCAGACTCAATATTTTAGCTAATTTGAAGCTTATAAATAAAGCCAAAAGAACTTCTGATAAACATCTTTACACTTTGTATTTGATAAAAAACATTTCGTTCACTAAACTTATACTTTAAAAAGAAGAAAATAAAGAAATCATTTGAGCAGAGGCTACTGTAATAAACGACAGAATTGAAAAAAGCGATTTTGTCCAAGTGAAGGTTATTAATGCTTTGTAGGAAAAAAGTTCTACTGAGTTATCTACGGTTGACCCTTCAGCTTTTAATCTTCAAACTGAATTTTTATTGCTTAGAATGAATTATTAAGTTGCTTCCATCTGTTATGTATTTGAAATTTTAAGTTATGAATTTAGTTGTGAATGATGAGTTTAAGTCATCACTCGTTTAGAAGATTTAGTCAGCTGATGACTTTGACAAGCGCACATCAAAAATTTTAAACAGCTTTCGAGAAGCTCGAGGATTTAATGGACTCATCGATTTTTCTTTCTGCCAAAGCCTGGAAAAGCATTTTAAGTAAATTTCAATAGCTGAAGTTTTGATGAAGTTTGAATGGTCAGACAAAAATAAACAAATAAATCTTTTAGACAAAAGTCTGTTAAATATTTTCACATAAACGCACATTAACTCTTATTAATGACTCACTCAATCATCACACCAGCTTCATTATATCCTGAAACCAACTTATTTCTTCAAAATAAGTTTTCAAAATATTGAGAATAATTTCATTTTATGTTTCCAAATTTCTGATTTTATTTTTTACATTCTATTGTATTTATTATTTTGATTATTTTATATTTTTAATCATTTTTTTAGCTTGAAAATTAATACTTTTATGTACTTAATTTATTTTGATAAAGATTATCCTTTTACTGAAACTTTGACTCTAGTACAGCATCAAGAAGACGGTTAGGACATAGAGGAGCATAGTATCTTTAAGGATAATAAAAATTGTTTGTGAGTATATAACTGTTATCATAATTAATTAGTCAAATTAATGACTGAAACCTTTTTATATGAATACTTTCAATATTTATTAAATGAAAATAAATAACTTCATAAACTTTTGAGTTATTCATTGACAATTTTCTAATTGAAAGATATTTGTGGTATGTTTATTGATATAATATTTGATAGCAAAGTAAGCAGTACCAAGTATTATTTATTGTTTTAAATATTATTAGCTTTTTTTTCAATATCGAGCTGATGTAAAAATAATAAATTCCAAATAACTTTAATTTATCATATTAAAATCAAACCTGTGTAAGACAAAAAAAATTATATTTAAACAAAGTATTTACTACATATGATAAATACAGCCTCAAGTTTTAATTGTAAAGTTTAATTAATTTAAGAATAAACCTGAGATAATTAATCATTTAATTGATTTAATTCGATGTTAAAGAAGTAAATATAACTTTACTAATTAGTCTTTAAAAATTATCTTTCACAACAAATTTTTTTGAAATTTTTACAAATAAAATTCATTCATCTAAATTCAAACTAAGGTTCCATCATTACTCCATAAATAAAAGTTAAATAAATATAATCTGCTACTATGATTAAATTTTCACAAGAACTTATGTTGATAATTTGATAGAGTTATCTACTTGATAAATATTATGTATTACTAAAAAAATAAGAATTTTTAAACCAATCTAAAAGTTGTTTGATTTTTATATCAGTAAATAACTTCTAGTGTTCGTATAAAATATATTTAAACTTTTTATTCAGTTTTTTATTTACAAACCAAACATTCTCAATTTTAACTTTTTTATTTCCTTAGAAAGCTTCAAATCGATAAATTTGATTTTTTTCTCTAATTGTTACTTCAGCTGAAATATGTTTTTATAATAAAATTGCATTCCAAAGTTAAAAAAGCAGCTTTTTCGAATGTTATTAATTTATGAATAATTGTAATAAAATAGTTTTTTAGTTTACAAATAGACTTCGAATTTATTTATTTATTTCTGCTTCATTTTTAATAATTTAAATCTTTATAGTTAAAAGTCACAATGAAAGTTTTCTTTTACTTGGCATAGCTTTAAATGGTCTCAAACAATTTGAGTTTATTTTGGTTTGCTGATTTTAGCATTTAAAAAACTTTTTTTTTTTCAATTTGATTTATTAGTTTTATTTAATTATTTTTTTGTAGTAGACTTTTTTCTAACTCTTAAGTGATTATTGACTAAGAACTTCAAATTTTTTTCTCATTATTTTTCACTTTTTTTAATGTTAAAGTTTGAATAATTTGTTTATTTTTTTCCAAAATTTAATTTTCAAGTTTATTAATCGATATCTTTATTTTCACATAAAATTAGAAATACTTTTGAACCTACAGAATTATTAAGAATACTTGAGAAGAAAAGCTGACACTCTTACTATTACTTATCCATAAATTTGAAAACAAAACCCAAGCTAATTCTAATTGTTTCATAAATTTCTTTAAGGAGATTTAATAAAAACTTCTTATAAATACTAGAACTTATCTTGTGTTTTTTCTAGAGTTTTAAAAATGTTGTCCTTGTATTTTTCCAAGAATAAACAAACATTTTTGTATAACAACAAAATTTGTTTAGATTGTCAAGCAGCTTATAAATTATTTAATTCTAGATTTATGTCAAAAAAGCAAAAGTCAAAACGTGATCATCTAAAAAGTATTATTCAAAGTTTTAATACAAATCTTGTTTGTTTAGGTATAAATCTATGGAATAGAGATAGACTTAAAACTTTTCAAAGACTCAAAATTTATCGAATTAAATTCTAAAATATATTATTGTCACATAAGCAAATGTAAAATTTAAATCTTACCGTAAACAAAAACATTTTGTAGATAATTTAATCGAGTAGATTATGAGCTTAAAAATATTGCAAAATTCAAACATTAACAAAAAACTTATTACCAAGTTATTTAAGTAAAGCGTATGTTGATATTATGTTATTTAATTTGGTTTATTAGTTTTTAATAAGCAAGTAGCGTTTAACTATCTATCCGAAACATAAAACAAAAGAAAAATATTAAAATTTAAATAAAATTGAAGAATATTGTTGTCAATTTACAAAAAAGTAATAGAACTAATAGAATTTCTTAACTTAAAAATTATTTAAAATTTACTACCAATATAGAAATTTTCTTTCTTGTATTCATAACAAGCCAGCATTAAGTAACTCATTATAAAAGAAAAGGAATATTTTTACGGTCAAAAACGAGTTAGTAATTTAGAAAAGTATTTTGATAATAATAGAGAGAAAATTATTCTTGTGTAAAGTTAATTAAACTATCAATTTTACTAAAACACTTTCAGCTGCTCAATTCCCACAATTCAAAGCTTTTCTAGTTTCTATTCTGTGACTGAAATAAATTTTTTATGAATGTAATTTCAAATTTTCTAGTAAGGTCTTAAAAAGACTTCTTATAAACTCAGATATAATGTATTTTACTTTTCTCTTTCAGTCTATAAACAAAAAAATTCAATCATGAAACGTTGTTGATTCAATTCGAATAAAAATATTCCATTAAAAGAAACACTGAGAAAATTTTGAACAATATGCAATTATGTTTCGATATTAATCTTGAACTTTCACAAAATGATGTATCAAATTATATACCCTGAATAATATGTGATTTTCGAAAATTAAAATAAGTTCAAATTAGATTTAACAAAATCAGAAAAAAAATGTATGAGTTCAAAAAACAATTTTATGAAAGTTAATTTTTCTGCTGCAAAAAATTTAAATATTATGCAGAGAAACTACATTCAATAAAAAGTTGTTTTTAATAAGCTTTGACCACAAGTTGACATTAGTATATTATGATTAATATATCTTCAAGGTCTATTATTTTGCTGTTATTTGTCTATATTCATCATTTAAAAAGCTTTTTTTTTCAAATTATGTTTAGTCAATTGGAAATAATCGATAAACAAATGCTTCTTTGCGCTAATTTCAGCTTCCGCCAAAAAACTGAGTTACTCAGACAATAAATATTTTATTCTTTCTGTAAATAGCTACAAAATTTCTAAATTGTTCATAAACTTCATTAAAAAATGAGTTCTTGAAACATTACTTCAAGGTATTGGTTCTAAACATTTTTTTAATTTTTTAATAACTTTGTACATCAATACTAATTTAGATTTACAAACTAAACAAAAAACTATTTATTTATAAGTTTTCATTACTTTTCATTTACTAACTTTTTGGATGACGGTTTATTTTTTAAGTTTCATAAAGTACGATTACTTAAAAGTGACTGTTGTATGAGATTGATGTTTAATAAACTGAAAAGTTTTGAAGGTTTCAAACTACTTAATGTAAAACAGTGATTATGAAGCCGGTTTTTGCGTGTTACTAGTGGTACAAAATCTTATTAGTCATTTGCAAAAGTTGAAATTGAAATAATTATTTATGTAAATAGAATTTTCAAAATTAAAGAAAATCAATTATTTAAATGAGTCGTGAAAATTAAAAAAAAACAATTTTAAAATAATAGTAAATAAAAACGTTCAAAAATTTAATCATAACTTAAAGTTTTTAAAGAAATATTTCTAGAACTCTCTAAAAATCTGTGAACCCCCTAAAACTATCCATCTAATTGTATACTCATGAAAATTTCATTACAATTTATTAACTAACATGAACAATATACTTTTCTTATTCATATATTAAGAGTAATCAACCTGAAAAAATATTTTGAATAAAATGTTATAAAACCCTTGATTAATTTGTGTATATAATTATTTGTTTTTTGAGATTTAATTACCATTTTTATTCATTGAAAAACGATTTTTGAAGAAAATAGATTACTTTTTAGCCTAATTCAGTTTTACTTTTTCCACAAAAAATTTAGATTTAAAAAAGATTGAAAAAGTTTCTTTCAGTAAAGAAACTTATGTAGTATCAAATTACTAAGAATTCAATTAAATATTAATCTGAAGTACTTTGAATATATTTTGAACATATAAGTCTTTTTTAACGACTGAAATATAAAAAATCTTTATATATTTCTTCTTTAGAATTTTAGACAAATAGATTTATCAGAACATTAAATAATTTTTTTCTAATATTGTTTTGTCGCATTTTAAAGACTTGATAAAAAAAATCTAATCAAAATTCAATCTATAATAAGTTTAAAGACGATTAAGTATTTAAAATAAAAACTGGTACATAATCATTTTTTGTTTTAATTATTTTTGTTTTATACCTTTCTGTTAAACCTTTCAATCTAATAATATTTATAAAGAAAAAAAACTGTCGATGGATAACAACTAGCAGAATGATACCTAAATCGTTTGTATTGTGTGGAAAGTTTAAACTTGTTTTTAATTAAAACTTATTCAATTAGAAAAAAAAATTGATTTAATTTGAAAATGTTTCTTCAATTTGGTTAATTATTGAAGCTGTAATTAAAAGCACTCTTTACTTCAACAAAAAAATTTTTCACAAATTGATGAGTTTTGGAAAGACATGGTTTACCTAAGTCTTTTAATTAAGCTTTTAAATTTAAAAGTTAAAAATTAAAATGGAAAAGTTAAAGTTTTTAAAATCAATAAACGACTGAAAGAGGTGATGAAATCTCACAAGTTTGTGTAGATTATAAAATATCGCTTGCACCCAAGATCTCCAGAATTCAAATTGATTCAAATTGGAGTTCAAATTGATATCATCAATGGTTAAAGATTTGAGATTATCACTTTTGATTTTGATTACTGGAAGTAAAAATTTTCTCGTTTTATATGTACCTACCACCATCTAAAATTAATGATGAGGTTACTGTTAAGTCTTTACTGAAGGTTCTGAAGAGTGTTGTGTGTCCTGAGTTATATATTTTAGGGGATTTTAAATTTAGTAAAATTGATTGGAATAACCTGAATTCAGCATTTACGGGATAATCGTTTAACTTGGAAAGCGACAATCCTAATTCAGCCTTTGTAAGCTTTCTAGATGCCAATAACCTATCTCAGATGATTACTTTTCCGACCTAAGGATCTTACTATGACATCAAAACCTGAGAACATTATCTACGTTGATCAGAAAGAATCTTTTGCTCCGACTGAATTTCTGTTTTCAACTCTTCCGAAGACATCAATACTGTTTACTCAAGGTTTACTAACATCTTTAAAGAGTCAATCGAAAAATTCATACCTTTAATATAGAATCAACAAAAAACCACATTTGCCCAAATATTAAGGAATTTACAATATTTAAAAAACCCTCTTATACAAATAAACTAAACCATACCCTTCCATCCAAAGATCTTTGTATAGTTTACAAGACTTCCATTTCTAGTTTCTACTTAGGAAGGGAAAGTACAGTCTTATCTTCACCTAGCATGAAAATGTTTTTTGGCTTCAAAAGTCACAAGCTCAAGGCGAGATCTCAAATACCTTCCTAGCTTGATAAAAGCAACCAGTTTGTAATGGAACTAGAGAATAAAGTTGTGAATTGCTAAACAATCAATTTAATAGCGTTTTTATAACTGATGATGGCAATACTCCTTCTCTTTTCTACTCCGACATTCTTACAAATGTCTCTTAGATGATAGATCTTGATATAACAATCGATATGGTGGCTAAAGCTTTTTCTTCTTTAAAATCACCAGTTTTCAACACCCCTGATCAGATCCCTGCTTTGTTTTTAAGAAAAACTACATCCTCCTTATCACTAACTTTATCTCTACTCTTTAACATCACCCTGAGGAGAGGAAGAGTTCCACAAATTTGAAAAAAAAAACTATCATTTCTCCTATTCATAAAAAGAGTCCAAGAAACACTGCCCTTAACTTAACTACAGACCAGTTTCGCTGACTTCAGTTATCTGCAGAACTGAAGAACATATCATTCACAATCATATGACCAGTCATTTAATGGAGCACCATCTATTATCTGATGTTCAGCATGGTTTTGTGAAACAAAGATCTTCCCTGACTCAACATCTCACTTTTCTTAATCTTTTTCCACATCGTATACTTCGATTTTGCTAAGGCGTTTGATTCTGTCCCACACAACAAGCTCATTATTGTTTTACAAAAGTAAAAAAGTAACAGCTTTATCTAAAATCTGGATTGAAGAGTAACTATCAGGTAAAATCCAACAAACTCATGATGAAAGGTACTTTTCTACTCCTAGTCAAGTCACCAGTGATGTTCTTCAGGGTTCCGTTCTAGGTCCCCTTTTTAATAGTTATTGAAGACCTCATCAGAAGACTTGTAGTAGTTGATGTCAGTGAATTTATGTATGCAGATGACATCAATATATTATCTTACAATCCTTCAAAACTTCAAACTGCACTACACACTGTAGAAAACTAGTCAATGAACTGACAGCTCAGAATCCAGCCCACAAAGTCTGAAGTTATAACTCCCGTAAACCAGCTGCAAACTCTTTGAACCAATATTCCATCAATGGATTTATCATTCACGAATATCTTTGGTCCTAAACCTTGGCATTACTCTGTCATCTGACTTAAAATGGCACAATTATGTTCCCAAAATCTTTGCAAAATCATTCAACCTTCTCTGCCTTATTATAAAGACCTTTAATTCTAAGGACACATTCTTTTTTATCAATCTTTTCAAATTGTACGTACGTCCAATTCTTGAATACAATGTCAGTGCATGGATATCAAGTTGGTGATATCAAAAAAATCAAAAACTTAGATAAACTTTAAAGACTTACATCTTGTTTAAAATTATAAATTTGTTAAGTAAAGATAGAAAATGTACTTAGAAATTATTTTTAACTCTTAGCCAACTGTAATAATTTTTTCAGCGTTTGTAATTTGTAATAGAGTAAGGCTCTGATTTAGTATCACTTCAAGGTTAAGCAGTAATTTTGTAGTTTTGAAATTGTGAATTCATCGTGTAAAAATTATTTTTTAACTTTATTTTAAAAGTACAACAAACAACTGAATCAAGCTGATGACCTTTTAAGCATATAAGCTATCATAGGTTTTTTGAAGGTTACTAAAACAGGCAGAAAACCGCTTCTGAGCTAAATAAAGATCTATGGAGTTTTCGAACTTATTTATTTAAGTAAAATGTTAAATATTTAATTAGTAGAATAAATTTTCTTTCAGTCATATTAAAATTCAAGAAACATTAGATTATTACATATTAAGATTACATTTTTGAAACAAGCTGTTCTTAAAAATTAAAGTCTTGTAATGAATAATTTTCGAACACATATATTTGATACAAAAGGAAAGAGAATTTAGTATTCAAAAATTATCAGTAGGTAGCTGAAACTTCTTGTAAAAAATAAACTTTAAAGTAGCAAGTTTATTTATTGTACGATGTAGGCCTCAATAGCTTTTCAGCTTTACACCGAATATGAATTTCCGTTTTTAAACTACTTAAAACATTTATTGAGATCTTTACATAGATACAATTGCTTGGTTATCTGTAAAATAATATTCAATAATCATTTAAATTTTTATATTAAAGATTTGATTTACAAACTGTTTTAAAATATATTTTTTATAAATTTTACTAAACTTTTAGAAGTTATTAATGACAACTGATAGATGTTTAATAAAAAAACTAAATTGTTTTTTAAGAAACAAAAATAATTAAACCATTAATAAATAAATAAACAAACCTTTTTTATTATTACTTTCCTCATAAAAATCGCGTATTAGTTTATTAATAAGCGGTTGGCCGTACTCTTCAACTAATTCATCGTATATTTTTTCGATATGATTTTCACTTATTACATCTTTAGTTATCTAAAACGTTGTATCAGTAAATTGTATCTTTGTGTTTATTCAAATATAATTCATTTTAGTTTTTTATTTACCTTATTGCCATCTGAAAATTTATATTCAGAGATTTCGTCTCCTAAAATTAGAGGATAATTTCCTCCTTCACTTAGATCTAATCCTCCACTTGGAGGATGATATGCAATTTGTCTATATTTCAGAAAGAATAGAATGATTCCCGGAAATCATTTGCTTTTGTTGTAATTTTTAGCAATAATTTTACAACGGTTCAATTCTTATCAATCATATAAGTTATCATTTAAACTCATATTTTAAAGGCTGCATAATAGTTTAAATACCAGCAAAAAATAAGCTTTGAATTATTGAATAATAAATAGATCAAAATATTAATCTCAGAACTTATAGCAGTTATAAATGTAGTTCCCAAAATTTTGAAAAGTCTTTTAAGGTTGCAAACATTATGTTTTTAAAAGATTGTTTTCAGATGAGCCAGGACTTCAGCCGTTTAAAAAAAAGTTAAATAAATCTTCTAACTTTGTAATTGGACAGGATTGTGAACACGCAATGAGAGATAACAACAAAAAACTGATCACTAAGTGTAAGTTCATTTTGCTGTTAGATAAATAAACGGTTATTTGATTTTCTAAATAATATCTTAAGCTAAAAGGTAAATAAAAAAATACCTTTAGTCTTGAAATCATCAAACTTTCTACAAAGAGTTTGTGAACTGTTTAACTATATATACGAGTTTAAGTTTGTTTTTATAGCTTGAGAACAATTAAATAAGTTATTTTTATGATTAATATACTGATAAGTGATTTTATCGAATGGTTATTGTGAAAGATACATTAACTAAATGAGTAATTGAAAATAAGCTTTATTATTTCTTGAGAAAGCGTTTGAATTGTGAACTTATTATGAGAGTTGTCAACACTTTTTTAAACTAAAGGTATTTATAACTTGATAAAGTAAAAATATATAAAAATTAAAACAAATTTTATTTAGTTAGTAACTGCTGTTCCTACACTTTAAAACCAATTATTTAAACAATTTTTTTAAATTGATAATCGTTTGTAGCTTAAAGTGTTAGAATATGAAGTAATATACATATAATATGTATTATATAGAATGAAATCTATCATTCCAAGTTGCTTCCAGAACTTTTTTTTTTTAATTTTGATACTGCTTTTGATTTAATCTGAAAATTGAAACCAACTTTTTTGAGTTATTTATTAAATTGAATTTTTTCAAAATCCTTTTTGTTTTAAAACATTTTGAGTTTTTTAATTTAAACTCAGATAAATTTCTTCAAATTAAACACATTGAAATATTTTCTAATTCTTTTTAATATGCTAGAATATATTTGTATAATGAATTTATTATATTTAAAACTAATCAAGAAGCTAAAGAAACTCGAATTTAATTGATAATAAATAAATATATTCTTTTACAATTTTCAGTTTCGTTGTTAAAACTAGAAAATTATCAATCTTTTTTAAAACTTTTTTCAGTTCTATTTCGTCACGATAACGAAACTAATTTCTTACTTATATACATCTTCAGATTTTACGCTTTAAGGAAAATTGACAGGCACTAACCATGCGACTTAAAGTTGTCAACATTAAATCATTTAAAGGTGTAATCATAAGATAGATGTTAGACATTTTATGAGATTCGAATAAAGCTAAGAAAACTACTATAAAAATAGAAAATTGGAAATATTGTTTGTTTACTTCATAACAATAAGGTTTATGTCGATATATATTATTATTTATTATGTTTTGAATGACTTTCATTCATAACTATATGAATTTACAACAAAGGTGTCAAAGATTTGCTTGGTTTGATGAAAAATAAGAAAGTTATTTTAAAGATTGTATTGTAAATATGGAAGGCTGTGTTAAGATGGAACTTGCATTTGTTTAGCTTTTAAATAATAAACTTTGTAAAAATTTTGACAAACAACAATATTATGAATCATCATATAGGTCAACTTAACGAAACTGTTTTTCAAAGTCCTTCAGTAATCTTTTTATATTAAAATCAAACAACTTTTCATATAAAGGGTTTTATAATTTAATTTTTTTTGTTCTAACTTTGTTGTTTAAACCTACTTCAAACCATGATTGTTACATTCAAACAGTTTGAAGTTGGGATTAATGATGATGATACATAAACACTTTTTGATAACTTACTTAAAGGTTAAATAAGGCTTCAATTTATTGTTCTTTTGAATTTATAAAACTTTTTAACTTTATGATTGCTAATAATTACTTAAATAACGAAAATACAAAAAACTCAGAAATTTTTAAAAAATAAGAAGTTATCTATACCTTAAAGTGTATTTTAATGTAACCATAATGATTTAAAAGGTTCGATAATAAAACAAAGGTCTGAAAAACTGGAAAAAAATTCAAAATATTTTTAAGAAAATGATGAAAGTCAAATTTAAAAGATGTGTAGCAAGTTTTAATCACAATTATCCTCTTCTTATTTTAGAATTTAATAATCTCAAGTTTTCAATCAAGGTTTTTGTTTGGTTTAAAATTTATACAGGAATAAAAAAACTAGAAAATATATTAAAAAAAGAAATTTTGTAAATTGAAATTAATAAATTATTTTCTAATGAAATAATTTGTTGTTCAAATACAGACTTTATTTTTTTCGGTTCATCGACAATACACAAAAAAAATTATATTATATTTTACATAAGGAGATACATACTTTAAATCTACAAAATCTGCATAACCAATAAAACAATGTGAAAATTGCTTTTTACCCATAGATTACAGAATAACAATGCTTTTACATCTCTTGTCATTTTAGATTTACAAAGACAAATAAATCTAATTACAAATAAATTAGTTTTCAATATTATTGCATTTACTTTTAATACTTTTGATTTTGAGTTATTCCTGAAATGGTAAACTTTGTTTGATAATTTGAAATTTTAAAGTCAGTTTTTATAGTTGATAATTGAACAGTTTACTTGTTAGAAAGATCAAATGATAAGATATCAACCATATTTTTTCAACTGATTTTAATATCAACATATTTTATTGACAGTTTTAAAAGTTGATTTTATCCTTTTAATTCATCAAAACAAATAGTTTTTAAAAAACTATTCTAATGGTGAAAAATTATTTAGATTAAAATAAATTATTGAATCAATATTTTGAGTTTTGTATCAATAAACTTTTCTATTAAAAATAAGCTAAAAATGGAAATAAAGAAAAATTAATTTGATAAATTAAAAAGATTTTGAAGCTCAAAACAAAGAATGTTTTCTTGAAAATTAATTTTTCACACTTATGGAAAAGATACGTTTGGATGAAAGTGAATAGAATTTTTAGTTCTTTCTTTCATCAAACAGATGAGGTTTTATATTTGTTATAATATCTGTTAATTCAATTATTTTTCCTTTAAAGTGGTAGAAATCTGAGAAAACCCGTTTAAATAAAATTATTAATAATTAATTATTATTAAATTATTAATTATCTTAATTAATTTTTTTTTGGAAAAAGATTTCAAGTCATCAGCAAAAAAATTATATTAAAATGTCTTTTAGTAAATCATAAAATACTTTTTAATATTTGAAGCTTCTTAATCTTAACTTCTATAAACGTGATTATTTTACAAATTTGGAAGACACAAATTATTACAAAACTGGAAGAATTCTGATATTTTAGGATTTAAACGAACAATTGAAAATGAAATATTTATTGTGTTTGGAACAAACAAAAAATATAAAAAGAATGTTATGCTTCAAAAGTTATAGAAGCAGACATTTTTTAAGTTTTAAGTTTCCATTTATTAAAGTAAATAGCAAAACTGATAAAAATTAACTTAGAAGTTTAAAAACTTTTTTTTGAGCCAGTTGGTATCTAAAGTACAATTTATTTATTTAAAGTTTGTCATTGATAAACATTAAATATTTTGTAAGATAAAAAATAACTAAGAAAGGCATATGTTGAGAGAATACTGTACCATACAATAGAAAATATTTTTTATTTAACCAAGTTATTGTGATAAAAGGTAAAATTTATCAAAAATCTTGTTTATTTGTAAAGTTATTCATCCATAAGATACAAAAACAACATTTAAGAACTGTTTGAATAATTCAAACAAAATCAAGGATAGATTATTAAAAAGAATTAGATATTATAATTTTTAGAAAAGTATTACAAAACCATTTTAAAGCTAAAGTTGAAGATTTTAAGATTCGGTAGATATTTTATACTCAAAATTGTTCTGCTAAAATCCTGATTTAAAATTAAAACAGCGAAAAATACTAGAATACTTAAAAACTTCATTACAAAAGCCAAAAACCGTATTTTTAAATATAAAATGTTCATTAATTTTCACATGCATTATTTAGAAATTAACTTAAAATAAAATATATAAAGTTAACTTATTAACAAAGGCGAAACGTTAGTGAATTGTTGGTGTTATAGTGGAAGTGATTTTGAGTATATTTCGTCTTCATATTAGAATAAGGAGTCATTCATCCGGCAAAGAGTTCGTTGACATCTTATACAAAATTGTTTTCTTTTTATCTTATGGCATGGAATGGTATATGTTCCTTTCTTTCTTGATATTGTACAAAATAAAGAACAGCTGTTGCTTTGAAGTCTCTAAGTATTAACAAATTGAAGTGTAAACAAAAATAATTTTTTGTAATTATCAATGATACTATAAAAAGTTCAACATAATAGAATTGTATAAGCAGTTAGTTTGAATTACATGAATAAAATTACTTTGTAAAATAAGTGACGACTTTTCATATATCTTCGGTTGCTTCCATCTGTTAAAAGTCAGAAATTAAATCAAACTTAAAAAATAAATCGGATTTTTATTTACAATTTAATTAATAAAAGAAGCTACCAATGAAATTAGCTCACTGTTAAAATTTTATGATAGTTAATCACTCTATTTTGCTTGTAACAAAGTTAATAACTATAAAATCATCTTTGAAAATAATTTTATTATTACTATTTTATCTCTTTCGCTCATTTACAACTTTTAGAAAAATATTTCTAAGTATCAAACTATCTGATGAATGAAAATAAAATAAAATAAAAGTTGATTAGAAAAAAGTATTTGGATAAAGTCTCACTGCATCTTTGAGGCAACATAAAGATGAACAAGATTGCCAAAACACAAACGAAGGTCTTAGCTTGCATATTTTCAGATAAGATGAACTTGGTGATCAAGACTTAAAAATCTTTTATGTAGTTGATGAGAGAAGAGAAGAAAAAAATATCTCTCTCTTGACTGATAACAAAGTTTACATAGCTTTTCCAAATGTTTTGACATTTCAAATCTTTTACTGACTGCTTTTCGTCTATTGTATCTATCTTTAGTAATAAATTTATTTTACTGATTTTTAAATCATCAAAATAAGCTCTCAATTTTATACAAAATATTTTATTAAAAGATTAAAGTCATACAATTAAAAGTCAAGCAAGAAGATTACGATTTTTTTATAGATTGATTTATAACAAAATATGAAAATTCATGTTCAAAAAGAATTTTACATGAAGTGAAAATAGTGAAAGAGCTGATAATACAGTTTTGGGCAAAACTATAAAACAGTTTCCCCAAATTTACAACGAAACTTGAATCGGCAGATCCGACATCTGCGCTTGTACTTGACTTGGGAGCATTTAAACAAATATCCTTTTGTTGCTGATGATTTGAGGCAGAAAACACCGCATCTATTTTGCTGTAGAAATAAATTCAACATTTAATATCATGTAGAAAGAGACGAAAACATAGAATAAACAGAAAAACATTTAAAACATACCGGTCTGCGGCTTCCTTGAAAACTGATGGCTTTTCTAAAGTGTGAGCTTGACCCTATAAAATTCAGAAAGTATTTTTTAAATATATTTCAAGTTTATATAGTAAATCTTAAAATATTAATAATCTAAATTAAATTATCTTTGTTCAATCATTTTAAGATATTTCTTTTTGAATACAAAATGTTTTTAGCTAATTAAAGTACTTAAAGATGTTAATTAATTTAACTCTTTAATAATATTTGTAATACGTGCTAGTTAAACAATAAGTAAGTATCAAGAATATTTAACCAGCAAATAGACTTACTACCTGCACATGATTGGCTGATAACAAAAATGAACAAAAGTGCGATACAAATTTTCATCGTCTTCATAATCTGATTCTTACTTGATGTAATTTCTAATTGATGATTTAAGGGACTGAGAACACTTTTATATAGAGTGTAAAGTAATTGACAGTTTAAAGAGAAACTAGTTTCTATAACATTTTTTCTTCTCTTACTCAATAGAACTTTCGTTTTAAAAACAAAATTTTTCTATAAAAAGTACCAAAAAAAGACATATTTTCACATTTGCAATTGATATGACTTATATTGTCTTAAGAGAAATGTTTTGTGTTGCTTCTGGTTCTGCTTTAAACCCATTACTTTTAAAGCTTAAAGAATACATAAAAAGTAATTTTTAATACAAAGATTTTTCATAAATATGAATTTAAAAAGTTTGTTAACCTGATCGTCTTATAAATATCAAAAGTAAACTTTAAACTATGAAATTTATTGAATCGTAGAAGAAATCAATATTTCTATTATCTTTGAAGTCAAACATGTTTAAGTTAGAAGTAAATTTCGACGGAATCTTTTTATAGTATACCCTGATAACATTTTTACGCTTTTGCAGCAAAAATAAAACAAAAAAATTTTATTCTTTGAAATTCTGTAAATTTAGGTGAGTAAGCAATTGAAAAATTCCAAAAAATTGTCTTTAGTCGATAAAATTTTCTTTTTTCATTTCTCGTACCATTCAATTTATGCTTCAGTAACTGTAAAGATATCTTAAAGCCACAAACCAAATAATTTAATCTGCTGAGTTTATTGGAGAAAAAATACGTTTTAAAAATTCCTACTGGAAAAAGAAATTGTAACGATGAAAACAAACGCTTATAAGTATTTTCTTAAATCTTGCATAGCCAAAATTCTTAAACACCTATTTATTTTTGTATTTAGTTTCTACTGAGGGAATTTACCTTTTGGTTGTATGTCTAACCTTAAATACTTTTAATTACTAAATTGAAAACAAACTTCATTACTTTAAAATATTATTTTAAAACTATTTTGACAAGTTGTGTAAACATCAAATCAAACTTTAAAAATTTCAAAACGGTTTCGGTTTCTCTAAAAACGGTTTCGTTATTTCAAATGTTTCATAGACAGTTTATACAATTTTGTTGGAGAATATCAAGCCTGTGTACTTTCTACTTACTAAATTTTAAATCTGATAATTTATAGTTA
Organism: Pegea sp. RAD2-039; assembly: GCA_034620365.1. NCBI lineage: Eukaryota > Metazoa > Chordata > Thaliacea > Salpida > Salpidae > Pegea > Pegea sp. RAD2-039. Next base: position 37,183 of record JAQGEQ010000161.1, read on the forward strand.
CAAACTTGTAGAAAATTTGCTTAGTTATTTCTACCAAACCAAATCGTTGTTTAATTGTTTTTTATTTGGTTACAAACTGAAACTTTCGTTTATATAATACTTTTTTGATTGAAAATACTAAAGTTGATAAATTATAATTCTAGACTTTATTAAAAGGTTCAAATTACAGCTCTATTATTTGTTGTCTGAAAAAATAGATTTATTTGTTTCTAACCACATTAGTTCAAGCAAGCACCTGTTTTTAGTAAATGAAATCTTAATTAAATTTAAGCCTTAGGAAGTTACTACTTATTACTTATTTAATGTTTTTATTTACTTATCCAAAATCAGCAAATAAAAACTTTAATTTAAATTTATTGACTGGTTTTAGGTTTTTTCTTTCTCCATAAACTTGATTAGTCATCTAATTCTTACAACAATTCTGTAACATTCAAACATTTGTTTTACTTCATTTATTTATCAAACTGTCTTACATAAAAGTCAATAAATATTATTTCTATTGTGTGAGTTTAAACTTTTCTGATTAACAATTTAATGATAAGATAGTAAGTAAATAAAAAATAATCAATTGATAGAAAAAATAGTTGATAATCATTTAAAACTAACATTAACCACAAAGTGTTTATAAAATATTATATCAATATAGCAATTGGTTTCTAAACTATTCTACCAAAAACACAAAGCAAACAATTTGTCTTGACATATTTTAGTGTTCTTTGTGCGTAGGAACTTTTTGCATATAGTAGTTTATAACCAAAGTCTAATATTAGTTCATTTTGAATGCTTGCAAACAAGCCTGTAGCTAATGCAAGTAAACGTTTTCCTATTCAAGATTCTTTTATGCAAGCTTGTATAAAATTGCCTGACTCTATAGAGTAAAGTCTTATGAGTTTGATTCGTAAGTATTATAACAATAAAAATGAAAAGTTTAAACATAAATAAATATCATTTTGTTGTTTTTTAGAGTTTTTTAAACTTGTTTTAATTTGTACAGTGTTTGCACACCTTAGATTCGAGAGAAGGAAGTTTAATCTTTTATCATAACACAAAAAATTAAAATGATTCTAACTTGAAGGTTATTAATGTAGTTTCTACTTGATTTAGGGTTTCAATTTGTGTCAATATCTTATTTTAATTAATAAATGATAGTTTATAGGTAAAACCATTGATAAAAGAATTTAAAATATATTTAAATAAATTATAACTATTTAACTTTATTATTATTTGTAGCCAAAAACATTGATTTTAGTACATACAGTTAAATAATTAAATATTATTAAAATTGACAAATTTACATAAAGTTTACAAGGCTACAATTTACAAACGAAAGGTTTCCGATACGCCATTGACAAATACGCTTAAAACTTATTAATAAATAATTCCGCAGATATTCAAATCTTGAAGTGTTTGTTTATAACGCAAGAAATTTGTTGAACCGTTTTTAAAATGATTCTTGATAAAACTATCAAAATTGAAATGAGACATTATTTCAAATAATTTAAATTGTTACTAATTCATAAGCTGGTAGTGAACAGAGACTAAAAAATCATGTTTAAGCTAATTTAGTAATTTACCAAAACATCTGAGACAATTACTATACATAAGATTAGTTTTAAATCTACAAACAGCATTTTAAAGTATGTTTTATAGTTCAGTAATATCTCATAAATTTATTTATTTCAAAAAGTTGTTGGTTAAGTAGTAGCTAACAAATTTCAACAATAAAGCCAAAATATTTGTTATTTTGTTAATGAGACAAGATAATAAACTTTTAAATATCTTTTATTAAAGTTAAAAAAATAATTAAATTTTCAATTTTCAATGAGAAAATTTTTTGGAACTAATAATTTCATTAATATTGAAAAACATTTTCTTTGACAGAAACTACTTTAAATAGCAGAAACTTATTATCTTGGTTATTAGACTAAAAATAACGACTGTAATTTGATAGGTGATTACAAAAATATATTTATAGAAAACAGATTTATGAAAATTGACTTTTAGTGCATCATACGTTTAAGTTAAAAAAAAGTTTTAAAAATATTGAACACAAAAAATATAAATAGAAAATCTGTTGAAATAGAAAACTGGAAATTTAATTTTTAATTGTTGAAATGATATTATTGTTTGTGTTAAACAATTTTTGTTTGAAAAATAACATTTCTAAGGATTTTTTTAGGCTTAATTAGATTATTTTACACAAAACTTTCATTTAAATTAAGTACTTTTGTATAAATTACAATTCTCCTATAAATTTCAGGATTTTATAAAATATCAAAAAAAAAATTATTAAGATTAGTAGAACAATACAAAAAACGTTAACATTTATCTTTTTTTAGTCAAAAACTTTTAATTGCTTGTTTTGAACTAAGCTAATTTTATGGCTAAGTTTCATCAACTTAATATTAATAAAATATCTTTATATTTAAATAATATTAACGAAAAAGTTATAAAAAATTCAAAGAAACCGTTAAAATATAAGAGTAATAATTTAAATTTTAAATGTTTACTACCTACAAAAATTAAAGGATAATTTTTATTAAAACTAGTTCTAAATATTCGTGTTTCTTTTATTTTGTTGTTTAAGGATTATTTCTAAGAGTTTTCAAAAATAATTAAACTATAGCCTATTTGAGCTATTAGATCTAGATAACAAAATTACCTTTTAGTTTAATGAGAGAAAAACGATTGTAAAAATAAGTTATAAATGAAAGTTCAACCTTTTACAAAACGTGTTAAAGGTCAAAGGCCTTTTAAAATTAGACGTTTTTGTAGGATGAGGATTCTTAATAGTATTGTTATGATAATAAATATACTTATCAAAATAACCTTCAATAAACGCTTGGCAGTAAAGATCTACTTTTACAAGAAGATGAGACTCTTTTACAAGAAGATGAGTCTCTTTTACAAGAAGATGAGTCTCTTTTACAAGAAGATGAGTCTCTTTTACAAGAAAATGAGATCACTTATAAGAAATTTTGCCAATTTTAAATAAACAATTGAAAATGTATTTTGCAAAGCAGAATTGTAAATTATCAAAAGGAACTTTTAGATTAAGTAGGAAATTTAAGTGAAAAACTTTACTTTGAAAGAACTTGAAGAATTATTTTGTTAAATTACATCTTTTTGAAACTTAACAGTTTTTCTTTAAAAATATCTTTTGGTAATGATAATTTGTCTTTACTTTATACACTTTTTCGAGCACTGATGGTATCCGGACCATCAAAGCTTGTCCCTACTTCTTTATCAGAAACAGACAGAACAGACCAACTCTATCATCTTCTTTACCCATCATCATATTGTCTCACTTCACTTGGTGAAACATCTGGGATCCTCCTTATTACATCGTCCTGAATGAACGTCAAAGTCCTGTTCATCAGCATTTGGGTATCTGGCCAGATGCCTCAAAGGAACGTTGGATTCCTGCCATCCGAATAGCGGACACGCGTACATCGAGTTAGCCTCCAGCAGTCCAACATTATTTACACTATCATCTTCCTTACATTAAGGTCACCAGAAGTCCGGTTGGTTGAGAGTGGTTGATACAACTAAATTTTTAATTGTGAATGATAAAGCCTCATCAAAGTAATGATGTCTTTCTTGAGCCCTTCAAAATCCTGAATCTCTCTATATTTCAGAATAAATCGATAAACTGTTTTAATGCCAGTGGAATATTCAGGATAGCCGGTTTCAACGGTTTATCCATTTTTACAGTAAAAAACTGATATAAACTATAAAAAGGTGACTTTTAAACGTTGCCAAGCTCCAATAACGCCAAAAATAGCAACGATTTGTGTAAAAATAAAAAAACATGAAATTTAATAAATTGTAACTATGATAACTCTTCAGAAGAGAAAAAAAAGAAAACTCTAATTGATAGTTAATTGCCAACACAAAGAAGACAATAAATTAGGCTGGCTTGTATTTGTTTACATATACGGTAAAATAATCTTCTGTTAGACAGTTTAAATGTCCTTACTCATTATATAAGATCTCAAATGATTATAAAATACTTCTGATAATCTCTTGAAATTTATATTCTTCTTCTGATGTATTTAACCGAGTTGTTTCAAGATCTTCTATCAGATTTATATTTACTAATTATTATAAAGCTCTCAAATCAATCAGAAAGATTCAATTTAAACTACGAAACCTCAGCATCAACTGCCCTGACCAAACCAACCATATTTATATACATCGAGATCGAACTAAAAAGCTGTAAGAGCTTCACAAGAGGCAGGTAAAAGAATTGCGTGAAAACCGCAGACCTAGCAGACGAGTAAGATAGATTTTAAAGATAGGTGATATATTTATCAATGATTTGATTGACTTTAGCCAGAAGATTTCTTCTTGAATCTATTATTATCAAAATAAATCACCTCTTTTAAAATGTTGTTTAAAAAATATAATTCAAATAGTTTTTATATCAACTGATAATACTACCAGTTTCTTCATTTATCTTGCTAATTTTGGTTCATAGCATCCATTTTACCTCTGCAGTTTTTGTATTTTATTTTCTACACTAATTTATGTTAACTTTGATACTTTAGATATTTTTCTGCATCAATATTATTTTGTGTTGAAGTTATAATTTGTCATTTGCAGCAATGTTCATATACATGTCCTACTGATTAAGAAAGTCGATAGTTTTTACTATTAAATAAAAAAAAAAAAGTTCGATTTATTACCTTTCAATTACTTCAACTATATCACCATTGAGGGAGTTTATGGATGAATAAAACTTAAGAAGCAGTTTGCTAGGTCTTGGGACGCAACAGAATTTAAGATCGAAGATGTGACCTTTTGAGTGAAAGGGTTAATGAATACATTAAGTTAGTGAACTTGTAGCAAATATTTTTGTTATTCAACGCGTGTCCGTGACTCACAAATTCAACAGCTTTTATAGCGAATTTGGTGAACTCGATAAAATTATACAGAATTATGCATTTTGTACGAACATTCAACCATAATACAGTGCAACAAGCTTCGAACTTTATACCGTCCACTATCTCAAGCCTCTCAGGAACTGGATTACAAGCACACACCACAACTTAATGGAGACACGTTAAGTTAGATGATTATTAGTTGTAAAATTGAGAAAGGTATCATAGGGAAAGTCATCTGAACATTGAGAATTAGTCGAATCTATTTTAGAAAGCAAAACATTAAATATTTCCATAACAAGATTTCTTGAGCTTGATTTTTTCTGCGGAAATCTTATTCAGACTCTTAGAGTTTCAGAAAAATTTTAATATAATCTCAAGAAAAATTTTATTTTGTTATTCTCTTTAAAAGAACCATCATAACAAGAAATTAGTTCAACAAAATCAATTGTGCAAAGAAAAGAATTTATTTAAAAAAATGGAATTAGATGAAATCATGAAACAGAAAACTGCATATATCAATTAATCGAAGCAAATATTCAGAAATTTTTTTTACTTTTTGCCTACTGATTTTCAAATGATGAAAATTTATTAGTATTTGATTATAACACAAATTATTCAACTAAATAATTCTTTTACTACTTTAGTTAGCTTGCTAAAAAATTGTTGAAATCAGTTTTCATGCAAACAAATTTGAAGGTATTTATATACAGAGTTGATATTTGATAATTTATTTCAATGAATCCTTCAACGCTGCCATCTTTTCCAGAAACTCTTTTCTATCATTTTCACTTTCATGGGTCCACGCCAAAGGTAGATGTAAACTTTGAGGTTTTCGATCTGAAAAAAAAGAAAAATTTGATGTAAAGCGAAATAAAGTTCTTGAAAAAATACTCAGCAGATCTCAAAATTATTAATTCCATTTAAAAGTAGAAAATTAAATCAGTCGTTTCTAACCAAGGTAGAAAAGTCCACTTTTTAAAGCAGTAGAAGATTTAGATGCTGCCAGCCAAACTATTGTATCAGCGCCTTGTTCGGGACTTCTTAATTTATCTTTTAATCTCCGATGGAAATCCGGCATCGAATTCCGAACCGCAGGAGTATCAGCCCAACCTGGGTGCATACATGAAAAATGGACTCCAGAATGCACTTTCGCCCATTCTTCATTTAATATCACCTATTAACGTTTTATTGATGATAAAGTTGATATAAAGAGAAATTCAAACTTGTTGGCGTTTGTTGTGCGCATAAACCATTTCTCCATCAAATTTTCCCTCTCTTGATTGTAATTGCTTGGAATTGAGTTTTTGAAGGTACATACCTCCTGAACTAACAGTAATCTGAAACATTTCATGACTGAGAAGTTGTTATAAAAGCAAACAACAATTTTAAAATACAAACATTAACAGAACTGTAAAAAATATTCAAAAGGTAAAAATTGAAGAAATGATAAAGTTTTTCTTCTCTTGGAGAAAAGTACTTTAATATTTCATAAACTTTTATCATAAAATTGAAGACTAAAACGAAAATTTGAAGATCTGATCTTACCACTCTTGGTGATTCCGATTTTTTAAGAAGTGGTAGCAACTCTTCAGTTAAGACATAAGTTCCAAGAGTATTAGTTGCAAAGTTTGTTTCAACTTCTTTGGGACCTAAGAACTTTCTTTCATGAACCATACATCCAGCATTATTCACAAGTACATTCAGTTGGCTATGTTTTTCTTGGAATTGAGCAGCAAATTGAAAAATGCTAGCAGTTTCTGAGACATCTAATTTATGTACAAAAACTTTCTGTACATAAAAATCCATTTAGCACATTAGAAAAAAGAAATTATTAATAAGTTTATAACATATTTCTATAAGAAATATTTTTAGTTATTATTATGATTATTATAAACTTCTCTATTTATCAAGAAAAGTTGATGTTGATTGGTTTCGTTACAAGTTAAAGTGCTTTATCAACTCAACTTTCATTTAAGCTTTTGAAATCTTAATGAATATTAAAACTAGAGCAACAATTTTCTATTTCAAATTTCAATCAAAAAAAAGATTTTTTTGTTTCTTGTCAAACTAAAAAAAATTATCATCAAAAATTAATGAGTAAAAAAAGAGTGTAAAAACTTAAATATTGAAAAATATGAATAAAAAATTACTTCATTATTGCTGGTGGCTACAATCTCATCTTTGGCGGTATTTGCTCTTTCCAAATTACGACAAACTAAATGGATTTCAGCACCTTTGCTAGCTAAAGCAATAGCAGCTGATTTACCAATACCACTGTTGCCGCCAGTAATCATAATAATTTTTCCAGTAAGATCAACTTCTAAATCAGAAGGATTAAAAGATTTTGCAGCATCTAGATATCCATTTCTAATGAGAAACATGAAATATTTTAGATAAAAAAATTATTCAAAACTCATAAATATACAAAATAAATTCTCTAATTTCTATAAAAATTTGATGATAAACAGAATTTTAAGTTATAAAAAAGTAAATACCCAATTAAAAGTAATTTATCTAATATAGTTCAGTTTTATGATTAACTCTGTGGTTACAAAAAACTAATTTCTAAATGATTTATACATTTTATTTAATTGTTTAATAATAAGTCTTTATATATTTTTCATATGAATACATTTAATAAACAAAAATAACTCACATATTTACAAATAACATTTATAGTTTTTTATTTAGTTATAAATAACAAGTTGACTAAAAACCAAATTACTAAACAAATTTTAATGCAAGTAAAAGTTAATAATATTCTTTTTAGATTATTAATAATTTCTATTAAATTATAATCAATTTATTTAATTAAATAAATAATAACTCACTTAGTAAAACTTTTTAAGCCTTTTCCGAGAAAAACTCCAGTCCTATACCAACTCATAATAATTTGTAGAAGTTTAAACAAAAAAATCAAAACCTTTTAAAAATAAAAACATCAACTTACAAAGTTAAGGTTTCGCCTAAAAATACTTTTCACCAGAAAGATGCAATATTTGTTTTAAGGGGTATTTCCCGAATTGATAAGCAATCAAGTTATGAAAAAGCAATTTGTAAAAATAACTTTAAACTCAAAAGATTTTAATACAGATACTTACTTAAGTTAAAATAAACTTTTATTTCTAATAAAAATTCTTCCTTTTTTTAAATGATTTTTAAATTAAGCTCCGTTTGTTTCACTCTGAAGCTTCAAACTTTGTTTAATAAAGTTTAGCAAAATTTACTTATTACCACAAGATACTAGTTTGTCTTGTACGTATATTTTCTTATTATTTGTAGTTATAAATACTTTTCTATAAATATAGCTTCTGTATATGTATTCACCTATTTTTATTCTCTTGTTTCTAGTTAAATTCTAATTAGATCAATTTTTATCTTATCCTCATACACAGTTAATAATCTATTTGGGGTAAGTTAATATGAGTTAGGGTTAATATATCGGTTGAAAATATTTTTTGACTGGGCTTTAATACTTTAGATTGAAAGAAGTTAAGATTTTGGTATATTGGAAAGCTATTTTCTATATATATTTTATTTTCCCTATATTTAGATTTGAAATGGCACGACGCATTGAACTTGGACAGTGACATTGAAAATGAACTTTTTTTATGGGTTTGCAATGGGCCTTATAGTCAGGTCATATCGGTCAGAGATATGGCTTATATCAAAGTATTTTAATATTTAAAAATCAAAAAGGCTAATTAGACTATGGATTGTTTTTAAACGCAATATTAAATAGCTGAAGGTTATTATTGTTTATTTAATCAAATAAAAATTTTTGTTTAGTGTCATGAAAGTTTTTCAACCAATTGAATAAAATCTTTATTTATGTTTAACTGATAAAATAGTTAAGATAATGAATACGTGAATTTGTTGTAAGAGCAACATTTGAGATAGAACCTGTTTTGAATATGTGGCTCAAAAAGTAATTTTTACGTCCAAGTACTTCAACAATGCTTAAAAAAGGCTCTAGGGTACTTTAAAACCTTTCAAGCACCTTTTGAATAATGTTTGTTTACATCTAAAAGCAAAAATAACAATTTTATACAAAATATTTTTTTGAGAAATTTATCAAAACTAACATTTAAAAAGATTCTATTAACTTATTTGTAAATAATTTATTTTTCATTTCTTAATTTAAAGCTTTTCAAGCTTTGTTTTTAGTAGAAGCTTTAGTCAAAATAATTAAAACAATTTTTGTCATAACAAAGTCTTTAATGTGAAATAAATAAATTTAAGAACTGATCGCTGAAAATAAAATTAATTTTTATTAATTTGAAATTAAAAACATTCAATGTAAAACCATTTTCATTTCAGCAGTACATGTCATCATTGAATTAAATCAAATTAACAAAAACAATTTTGTTTTAGAATATAATGAATGATTGAAAGATTCTTATTCTAATTGCTTATCAATAGAAGAAAAGATCTTTTGGAGCTTTGATTCACTATCAACGAAGCCATCTCCATTATTTTTTGAGTGAATTCGTTGACCATTAACAGTAACTTCAAAAAAACCACTGATACCAGGTGTTGATTCAGTTGAAAAATGGACTTCTTCTCCATATTCATTAGAAATTTGGGCTCCAAGACTATCAGCCTTGGAGCCATAACCTCACCCTCCACAATAAAGGACATGCACCTTAACAATTTTTGACATTTTTTTAATATTAAATATTCAGCTGAAAATTAAAATAATCAGTTGAAAAACTTATTTAATTCAGACATTTAACAACTTTTTATAGAAAAACCATTTTAAGATATTTTAAATTTTGTAGAAATATATTTTCAATAATTAAAAAATCTGCTATAAATTATTCATAAGGTTTTTAACATCTTAAATTTATCTTAACTAAAACTGAACTGCATAAACTAACCTGAAGTTTAGAAATATTATTCATAAAATAATTGGTTGAATGAAACAAACGAACTAGAGAGGTTTTAATTTGTTGAAAATTCGACATGACCAAAATTGATTTGTAATTATACAAATGATAAATTTTGTCTGAATATAGAAAATTTTAAGGCCTTTTTGATGAAAACAGAAATAATTTTGCTTTCATATTAAATTCTAAAAAAAATAAAATCAAAAGTTGTCACAATTGAACTAACTGACTTAAAACCAACTGAAAAAAATACTTCAAAAAGTATAATCAAAAGTAGAATGAGAAAAAAAGATGTTGCAATGATGACATCTTAAAATAAACCAATCAAAGTTTATATTATACAAAGTGAAATATTTGTTTTTAATATGAGATAAATATTATTACAAATCAAAAAACATAAATATAAAAAAAACTAAATGATAATTTTCAAACATATAACAATTATTCTATATATTTTTTTTAAATATCTAGTTTAAAGTCAAGATATAAGCTAAATACAAACTTACTGTAAGCCTATGAGCAATGTGACTTGTGTGCAATCAACCATAACATTTAACAATATTGAACTTATTTTGGATGACTAAAAAGTATTCTTTTTTTATAAGACTATTTTACTTTTTCAAAAAACCATCGAGTGTAGTAAAAACTAAATAATTGGTTTTAAATTTTGAATTTTTTCGTTAATTTTCTTTATAAAATATTTATTAAATACACTTTCATACAACATTAAACTAGGCACAATACAAAAATAAGCCATTCTTAAAAACTGTAAAACTTATAAATATGAACCTAACAACATATAGAACAAATATTTCAATATTTTGCTTTTTGAATTCAGAAAAAGTAATCTTTTTTCATCGAATTTTGATTACAAAAAATTATAAATTGTTTTAAATAGTTTATGCGTTAGTCTGTTTTAAAAGTTTGTTTATATACGTTCTTAATTAATTGATTTTGATAGATAATTTGAATTGATTAATTAAAAGCCCATTATTTGTATAATTATATATAATCTTATGTTAGTATTTGTATAATTCATTATCTGTATAACCGCTTGAATGTTGGACAAATTAATTTTAATAGTTCCTCATCCGTAAGATTTCTGTAACACTAGAAAAAATACTTCAGAACGGAAACTTCTTATCTGAAAGGTCTGATATAGAAAAGTCTCAAAAAGTCTTCATCTTTCACTCATTTCAGTACGAATAACTTTTCTTCACAAATTTCTTTTTCAGTTATTAGTTTCTGTTTAAAACAGAAAATTCTATAATTATCTTAGCATGTAAAGTTCTTGATACAAAAAATTAACTTTAATTTGATTCAAACAAACATTAACAAAGAAAATAAAAATATTTAAAAGAAAATCCCCTTTTTCTGAAAATGTTTCTCGTACTTTTGAAAACTTTAAATCAAAACAAAACAAAGCAAAACAAAAAAGCTTATAACGACCAGAATTATAATAATTATGTAAATTAAACTTCTTTTTTTATTCTATTGTCTCTTATATATATAAGTATTAAAAACAGTATTAACTAAAGGCACCCACAGTGTTCAATGAGTTTATATATTCAATACAAAATATTATAAAAGAAAGCAAGTTTTCAATTTGGTCAAATAAATAATCACAATTTATACTAAGTAGTGATAAACTTAAAAAGTGTTTAAGTTTCTTTTAAAGGACGGCAAGATTTAAACGACCATATTTTTTTAACGAACTGGTTTGCAGCATTTACGTAAACATTTAAATGCTGCAAAGTTGTTTGAACTTTGTATTTTGGTGTTTTTCAAATATTATTTTATGAAACGGTAAAATAAAAAGATTGATATTATAAAATTTATAACAGCTTAATTAAAATTGTGTTTAATCTTTTATTGTATTAAGATAGTTTATGGTTTAGCTTTGAAAACTATTGAGTTCTAATTAATAATTTAGTGGTTTGTTATAATTTATTTTTTATGTACTTATTAAGTGTTTTGTTATTTTTGATTGACTCTTATAAAATATTTTTTAATAGGATTTCATCTGTTTATTTTCATTGTTAACTTATAATTGAAATTCTATATAATTTTATCATTAGCATAGAGATGGATTCTTCATTGTAAGTATATTTTCTGAAGAAACTATTTGTAGTAATTAGAAACATAATAATTTTAAACGTAATCAGCTAATTAGTTTTATTATTTTTGTAAATTTCTTTTATTAGCTAATTTAAATATATTTATTCCTTTTACAACTCATGTTGTGGTTTACTAGTCTATACTTAACTATTTTAACCTTGTTTTGTTGTTGTCGTTTTACTTTAGTTACTTTGAGTTTGTTATTCTTGTTGTAGACCATCTACATTTAGAAGTAATTTTCATGATGAAGATCAAATTTCTAAGATTAAATATAATAATCTGGGAACAACTGAAATGAAAGTATCATCTATTAGTTTCGGTAAAACATAAATTACCTACAAACTAAAATAAATTGTTTATAATTAACAGGAGCAAGTCCATTAGGAAATGTTTACAGAACAACAGATGATAATGAATCCAAAAAACTTCTTTTTAAAGCACTTAAAAGTGGAATAAATCTAATTGATACTGCACCATGGTATGGAAATGGAAGAAGTGAGACCACTCTAGGAAAGGTTATAAATTTTATGATCTAAAATTCATTCTTCTAAGTTTATTAAAAGATTCTAGAAGATGTACCAAGGGAATGCTACTTTCTAAACACAAAAGTCTGTCGTTATGAGCCAACTTTTGGAAAGATGTTTGATTTTAGTGCTGAAAAAACGATGCAATCTGTAGATGAAAGCCTTGAGAGGTTAAACACTGATCACATTGATGTTATTCAGGTTAATCAACCTTTCTTCAACATTTTATGAGTGAAAAAACTTCAAGTAGAATTTGTCAGATAAATAATTTACAATTTCTGATTATACTTTTGAAAAAAAAACTCTTTTTTAGGTTCATGATATGGAGTTTGCTCCAACCTTGCAAAAAGTTATAGATGAGACTTTACCTGCTCTACAAAAGATGAAAGACTCTGGTAAAATTAAACACATTGGTATTACCGGTTACCCTCTAGAAAACTTCAAGTAAGTTATTTAATTTCTTCTTTTTAAAATTTAATTTATGAATTTATAGATTTGTGATTGAAAGATCTTCTGTGAAGATAGATTCTGTATTGACTTATTGTCATGGTTCTTTGAATGATGGTACTTTGAAAGATTACATCAATTTTTTCCAGGTTTTTTAGATGTCTATACTAAATTAGTAACACACTAAATCTTGTTGATATCATCTCAGCTCTCATGTAATTTTGTTAATTATACTAAACAAATATTTCAACTTACATCTTTTTTGGTAATTCATAAATTTTATTATTTATAAATGATTTAAAATAAAACCAACTTTTTAATGCAGCAATATCGTTTAATTGCAGGTACAAAATTTTTGAAAGTGAAATACAAAAACTAACTAACCAAAATGATCTTGAATAATTTTTAAAACATTTTTAAACTTAATCAGGAGAGAGGTATTGGAGTTATCAACGGATCCATCTTATCAATGGGTCTATTAACTAATAGAGGACCACCATCTTGGCATCCTGCTGGTTCATGTATTAAGTCAGCTTGTAAAGCAGCTGCTGAATATTGCCAGGTGATCTAGAAGTTCGCTTTAAAAATAACAAAATAAACATTGTGTTAATTTTTGTTTCTAAGAAATTTATACTTTTAAGAAAGAAGATGTGGACATCTCAAGAATTGCTTCAGACTTTTCTTTTACTTTTCCTGGAGTTGATACAACTTTAATTGGGACTGCAAGGTCCCTTTTTATCTGTGACATCATCTGATATTTAGATTTTAAATAATATAATCAAGATAAATCCTTTGAATATATTATTAAATCTGTTAAAACTATTTTGAAGAATTTTTTTCAGTTTTCAGTAAATTTATTTTCTTATTTTAGTTTGAAAAATTTTAGTTCAAACTTTGACGTTTATCTGAACGGTCTATCAGCAAAAGAACAAAATGCCAGCGGCTATATAATTGAAAAGTAAATATCATGTCATCATTCTCATCTCTCATTAATATCTTTCTTTATACTTCAAGCTTTTTCAAACCACTTACACGAAAAGATTGGGATGGTGTAGAACTTGAAAAATATCGAAGTGCAATGAAAGAAGGGAGACTCAACGAGACATTATGATCCAAATTTCTTCTTTTATGAGATCACCACTTATATCTTTTCCAAATTCTGTGATCATTATTGCTTTTTCTTGTAATCAAATTGTTTTTATTCATTTCTAATCATGTCTCTTATTTCATTATCTGCCAGCTTGTCAAAACCTTTTTGCTCTTACAAAAGCTACTAATTGTCAATCAAAGCTACTAACTGTGTGGAGTAATTTCATTCATAAAAATTGCCATTCAGAAATAAAAGAAACATTAAAAAAAGATTTTTATTCGAAGCTTCTCAGTTTTTTTAAATCTAAGTCATTTTATTGTAACAGCTCATGAGACATTCAGATGTTAGTTGTAAATTTTCAATTGATAGATACAAGATAGGTACTTCTTGGTGAAACAAGGCTTGTCTGAAGCTTTTTTGCACTAGTTTTTTTGATTAAGAAGTTTTTCTACACTGTTCTACATAAAGAAGTTTTAAATAATTTTACAACTAAACTAAGAGATTGGACTTTGTATGAATTTAACTATAATTGTTAAAGTGACAAAAAAATGTTGGTTTAAAATGATTAATAATTTTTTTAAATGGTTGAAAAAGAATTATAAAGCTAAAAAATACTAAAAAAAAAGTTTAAGAAAACTTATGTAACCTACAGTACATGCCTTAATAAAAGAAGATATATATGATTATTATAAAAAACTTCTTTCATTTCAGCAAAAGTATAAAAGAATTTATTCAAGCTATACAAAATTTTCCATCTCAAAACAAAATCATAAAAGTCTAAACTTGATAATTTCAACATTTTAAATTTAAGTTATCAAGTAATACTGACTGAGTCTTTTATAAAATATTATATAATAGAAAGCATCATATAAAAGTAAAATATTCTATTAAAAACAATTAAACAATATCTGAAATCTAAAAAATAAATCAAACTAAAATTGAAAAAGTTTTTATTTGTAACACCATCCATAAAACATTTGAAACTCAAATTTTAATTAAATAAATTTTCAAAAAGTTTTTGCAAAAAAAAATTATATAATTAGTGAAGAAGAAAACTTCTAATTTGAATTATTTAAGGCTACATTGTTTTCTTTTAAAATTATTTTTCTCATTACGTAGATAATCCATAGTTTCAATGCCTTCACTAGTTCCACATCGTTGTTGCATCTGATCTATATCTACTCTCATGAAAGGATTATAAGACTTCTCCTCACCAATAGTGGATGGAATACAAGGAAGTCCTTCCTCTCTTTGATTTCTTGCCCATTCAAGTTTTCTTTTAACATCTTCATTAGTTGGTTGAGTATACTCTGCAAATTCTAAAGATGCAACTGAATATTCATGCCCACAATAAACATTTGTATTATCAGGAAGTTTTGATAGAACATTTATCAATGAATGATACATATCAGCACCAGTTCCTTCAAAGAATTTACCACAAGCAGCAATAAATAAAGTATCTCCTGTAAACACACAAGGATGTTCTTCATCTTCAACATAAAAACAAGTATGTCCAGTTGTATGACAAGGAGTCAATAAACATCTCAGATTCAGAGATCCAATTTTGAATGTCTCATCGTGAACAACTTTATTTGTTAAACCAAAAATTCGATCATCATTTCCATAAACTGGTAAACTTCCAGTTTGATTTAGGAGTTCTTTATTACCACCAGCATGGTCCCAATGATGATGAGTTATTAAGATCTTAGTAAGATTGACTTTTTCTTCATTTACAGCTTTAACAACTTTACCTGGGTCAACAGGGTCTATAATTGCTGCTTCTTGAGTGGCGTCATCTACTATTAAATACATGTAATTGTCTTCTAGGGCTGGTATAACTTTTACTTTCATAATTGGGTTTGGATGAAGCGTCACTCGTGAATGATAATGAATAAATCTACGAAAATTATTTAACAAAGACAACATTTATTGAACTAAATGAATTATTACCAGACTGATATACAAATAACGTTTAACTGAATCACTGCGAGCTTTTAGGTTAATTGTTTTGAAACAAAATGGACTTTTATAAAAGTATTTTTTGTTAATTATTTAATCGTCTTAAAATTATAAGTTAAACTAATTTAAATTACCAATAGAAGTAATAATCAGTACAAAGTTAAAAAAAGCATTGAAATAATATTTTCATAAACTTTTTGTAAGCTTGTATAAGAATAAGGTAAAATTGAATTAATAATTTTTTTATAATTTTTATTGATTGTAAATAAAAAATGTATTTTCAATTTTTGTATCAAGTTTAAACAGTAGATAAATAATCTCGATAAAAAATATTCAAAAGATAATTAAAATGTAATATAATATAAAAATGTATAAAACATATACATGACATTAAGATGTATAAAACATATTATTTTTAAACTTATTGAATTTTCACTTATCTTGCCGAAACTGCTGGTGAAAATAATAATAGCATAAAACACATTATCTTAAATTTTTTACTTATATTCCTGACTACAATGTTGTTTCCTTGAAGCTGTTTTATTTTATTGAAAACTGAGTGTAAATATGATTTATTTAAGAAAAAAAGTTAAAAAATGTTGTTTAACTCAACTGTTAAAAGTGATATTTATCATGATAATTACGATTTAAAAAGTTAGTTTTTCTAAACAGCTGTATAGAAAATATCAAGTGTTTACTCAACAATTTTTTACCCAAAATGATAAGGCGAAAAAAAGTTCGTTTATATTTTTTGATAATAAGAAATTTAAATTATGCTTTGTCTGATTTTCACAAGAATAATTATTTTTAACGAATATAACGATAACAATGTTTTTGTTCTAACAGTTAAATCGATGTCTTAAAAAACAAATTTCTAAATCAGAACCTAACCTAAACCATCATGTGTTTATAATTTGTCAAATAGTTTAGACACCAATTTATAATCTTTTATTTCTTAATTAATATATTAAACTAATTCTACATCTGATCAGTGATACATTGATGTTTTCAATCTTTTTTAGATGCATTTTATTTTGAGAAGTGAATAAAAGAGTAAAGTATATATGAAACAGAAAGTTTGTTTATAGTTATCAATTTAACCACCGTTCCAGTCAAACACAACAGGTATTTACATCTACAAGATAAACTTGTTTATGAAATTAATATTTAACTAAAATGTTTTAATGTTAAAAAAAAATAAGTTCACCAATTTTATAAAAAAAAACTTTAACCTTTTAAAAAATGATTCTATTGTTAGTTTTTCAAAAGAAATTTATCCAATGAAATGTTAGTTAAGAAATATCTAAGTTTATAATATATAATTGTGAGTATACATGCTTAATCAAATAAAGAATTTCTCTTATTAAAAAGAAGAAAGTGCAAGTCCGTCAGCGGGTGTTCGTCAGTGGTTCTTGGTGAAACTTAAAGCTTTCCACTCTTATCATGAGACTAAAATAAGAGAATAATTTAGAAAACTGTTAATATTTAATTGAATTACACACGTTTTTGTAAGTAGTTTCATAATCCTCAACCACACTTCGTAGTGAATGGTGAGTTCCACTTGTATTCAAGCTTGGAAAAACACCTTGAAGTCTGAATTCTTCGCCTTCTAGTAGCTTGTGATAGGTACTAATCTCAAAGTCCAAACCTAAATGACCAGTTTCAGACTGATGTAAATTAGCTTCTAAGACTCACCAAGTTTAACTGAAAGAAGATCTTGATATTCTCTTAGACGCTCTGTCATCTCTAATTTAATCTTCTCAAGTTGTGCTTGAAGATCACAGATTTGTTCCTGATATCCACTGATGTCTCTTGCAAATCTCTCTTCCACTTCACTGAGATGTCTTTCAAGATGATCTTTCTATATCAGACTGAGATAAGAGGATGAAATTTATTGAAAGATGACTCACGTTAGAACGTAGTGATTCCATTTGAGCGGTGTGGGAACTGACTTTGCTTCTGAGTTCTAGGAGTTCATCATTAGACTCTTTCAATCTTGCCGAATCTTGAGAAACTTTCTTGGTATGATCATTTAGCTGAAAGAATCAGAGTTTATCTCCTGAACAATCCTGAACTGCCATCTACCTTGCATATATACCATTCCTCCGACTCCTCGCGGGTTCGTTTGGCTGCCAGGTCGTACTGTCCACGTATATCGCGGAGTAAGTCGGAAAGGTCTGGACCATGGGAGTCCATATGGACGCGGACATGATCAGTGATAAGTTGGGACTTCAACTCGGCAATGAGCTGGAAGAAAATCTTTTTACGAATTGTTTAATGTCTTTTTTAGCTACCTCTTCGTGAGCAAGATTTAGGAATTCAAGTTCATCTCTCAAATTCATCAATTTACATTCAAGATCGAATCTGAAGACCGTGCACTCATCGACGTTCTCTCTCAAAGATTCCAACTTCACTTCAAGTTCAGCTCGCTCTTTAGTAGCCAAACTGTAGCTGAAAAACAAAGTTTAAATCAAAATTTGTTTTTCAGTTTAAGTTTTACCCCCAGGCTGAATTAAAGAAGAAAAGTGAATTTTGATCCGATGATTTCATCTCAGATTTCGAAATTGAGATTTGCTTTCTTATTTTCAAGGTTTTTGATAAATCTTTTTATAAAATTTATCTTCTTTTTTGGATTTAAGATGACAAAATCTCTAATTTATCTTTCTATAAGAAATTTTATTTTATTTCTACTGAATTTCAAATAAAAATTAAAGTTTTTGTTGAGAAAATCATAAGAATTTGCCCGAAGGGTATTTCAAGTAAAGCTGATATTGTTCAACCAGTTAATCAACTTTCAACTTTAATCATTTTAACTTACTCTTCCTTGAGTTTAGTAACATCTTTCCGCATAGCAGCACCTTCATGCTCAATTAAGACTTTTTCAGTCTTCAAATTATCCACAATGGACTTGAGACGACGAACTTCGCGATTGTACAAATCTCCTAATTTGGACTTGTGTCGGACAGTTTGTTGTCTCAGTTGAGCTTCCAATAGCTTGTTTTGTTGCTCCAAGAAACGAACTCGCTCAATATACGACGCAAATCGGTTGTTTAATCCCTAAAACGATAAAAAATCAAATGAAGGAAAATCATTCACATATATAATTGAAGAAAAGTTTTTTAAACTTACTTTAAGTTCCTCTTTTTCGCCTGATCTCATATTACGGAATCGTTGTCCTTGCTCTCCACCGAGCTCTTCCATGTCTTTTTCGCTCACATAAACGCCACCGACGCCACCAAATCCAGCATCCATAGTTGTAGAGTAGATTGAAGTCTATACAAAAGTTTTTTTAATTTTAAATTTAGCATTTTTTGGTATTTAATTAAATCATCTTTCTAAAATTCCATATTTATTAAATCAAATGTTTAAATGAAAAAGACTTTATAAATCGTTTCTAGGAGACTCACTCTTCCAGTGACCGGAAATTCCGCTGCATCAAAAAGAGAAGAAAATGATCTTCTCATCGTAGGATCAACAGATGATAATCTTGAGGAGGCTCCTCCACTTGAAGACTCAACTTGATACGAAAAAGAGCTCGACATCTTTTGAGAAGATTGCATTTTAAACGTTTAACTGAAAGTTACTTGAAAATTGACTGAAACTAAAGAAAAAGTTGTAAATGAACTCTTAGCTCAACACCCAAAACTACAAAATAAATATCTCTTTCTAGAGATTATCTCAATGTTAACCAATTGTCCTCATCTGATTGGTTGCCTAAGGCGGCAAAAAATTGTTTTAGATTACTTTTTTATTTTAAAATACTTTTTAAATTTTCTCCATTTGTCATTTTTTTGAAAAAATATAATTTTTGTTTAAATCAAAAATTAGAAAACTTATAATCCAAACTCAAAAAAATTTATCGTTTTAACTTAATTAGAAATTAAATATTTAAAAATAAATTTTCATAAGACTTTGTTTATGAAAAAAAAAGCTTAAAAATATATTTTTAACAACTATCTAAACAGATTATGAAATGAAATCTAAAATTTATCAAAACTTTTGAATAATTTGTAAACAATTTCAAATCAAACTTTTTAATAAACAGAAGTTATTTTTGAAAAATGAAAATTGTATTTGTATCATGCATAAATATTTTCAAAATTGTGTAAAACAATCCAACAAAAACAATTTTATGATATTTATAGCTATCTCTGTTTCATGTGAATAAAACCGTCTGCTGCAAATCTGTTATCTTCTCACATTTGTTCACCTTCTTATATCAATTAGCTTGAAATTTAGAAGTAAATTTCACAGCTAGAATACGAATAGGGTTTTTTCGCTTCGCTAGAAAGTTTTTATGAAACAATAAATCAAATTTTATTTTGGTTGCAGGTTTTCGTAAATTTTTAATAATTTGAAAACTTAAAAATGTTTGTAAAGTTTGCAGCACTAATTGGTTTATTAGCAGGTAATGCATTAATGAATACAATTATGCTGTATTAAGCAAGGAAATAAATCTTTCCTTTATTATACTTATATTAATATTTTTTATACACTCAATTAAAACACTAACCAACTTTTCATGATGATTTTTCTACTTAAATATTTTTTATTTCAGTCATTCTGTGCGGAGTGCGCAGTATGCCAGCAGTTGATAAAGCAATGAGTTTAGATGATGTTCAAAGTGACTGGGGATATGTAACTGTGCGACAAAACGCTCATATGTTTTGGTGGTTGTTTTATCAAGATGATAGCTACAAACCTGACTTTTTAGAAGTTCAAGATGATGTTCCTCTGATTGTCTGGCTTCAGGTTAACAGATTTAATTTTCGATCAACATTCAATAACTTTTTTTAAACAGGGTGGTCCAGGAGCATCGGGTGTCGGGTATGGAAACTTTGAAGAGCTTGGACCACTTGATTTAAACTTTAATAAGCGAGAAACATCTTGGACTGGAATTGCAAATGTTTTATTTGTTGATAACCCAGTGGGGTCCGGGTACAGGTGAGTTCACCTTCCAGAAAAATGAAAAATGTTTCAAAATACTTTTCATAACTTTACAATTTTATTTTTCGGATTTTCTCGTCTTACTTTACATTAAATTATTTACAAAATTTTGGGTTTTTAATATTTTCTTTTTGAGTTTATTTAGAGCTAAACACTTATTAAAAATTTCAGCTATGTAACAAATTCTAATGCTTACACAACCGATATCCAAGACATTGCAAATGATATGGTTTCATTACTCAAAGGATTCTTTGAAAAGCACCCTGAGATGACAGTAACTTCATCTAAACAAAACTTTGAAACACTTCTCTAAATCTTTTGAAATTTACAGACAAACCCTTTTTATATCTTTTGTGAATCTTATGGTGGAAAAATGGCTGCTGCTACTGCTTTAGAATTACATAAAGTAAATTAATTGAAATAATAAATATGTAAATCATACTGAGATTTGTAGGAGATTGAAGCTGGAAGAATGAGCATCAATTTGCAAGGAGTAGGTCTTGGTGATGCCTGGATATCACCGATGGATTCCGTCAACACATGGGCACCATACTTATACCAAACTGTAAATAAATTGATTTTTAATTCTTACAAATTAATTTCTGCATAGGGATTACTTGATGAAAATGGATACAATGCTGTTAAAGCCGCAGCTGATGCAACTCAAAATGCTGTTGATGCCGAACAGTGGACTACTGCTACTAACCGATGGAGTTTTACTGAGAGAGTTGTTAGTAAAAACGATTAAAGTTTCAGCAACAGTTCTAAATCCTTTAAATATGTTTAAAGGTCATGCAAAATACTGACAATGTAGACTTCTACAATATATTAGCTCCTCATTACTCAACTACATCTAAAAGAATGCAGCAACAGATAAAAGATGGACAGTGCCCATCTACTTTAGGTTTGGTTTTAAACAAAATAAACAAATAATAAAACAAATGTTCTTATAGCTGAGGGATATAGGAGACATGTTGACAAATACCAAGCTGATCCTTTAGATGCCTTAATGAATGGAGAAGTGAAAAGCTATCTTGGAATTCCAAGCTCTGTGACATGGGGAGCTCAGTCAGGAGCTGTTTTTAATTATCAAAGTGGAGATTTTATGAAACCAGTTATAGATATTGGTGAGAGATGAAAGATTATATGATTAAAAGTGCAAGCAGTTTAATGTTGAATTGAGAAAGAGATAAAATGCTTTTTTTTGTCAGTTGATCAGCTGATTGAGACTGGCATGAAAGTTGTGGTTTATAACGGTCATCTCGATTTGATAGTAGATACTCCAGGTAAATTGGTTTTATTTTCATATTTTCGAAAGTTGTGTTCTAAATATTACAATGTTTATATTTGCCGAAAAAGTTTTTCTTTTAATTTATTCAAACTTATTCAAGAGTTAAGGTTTGTTTGGGTTTGAATATGAGCTTACTTCACTCCATTTGTATTTCATCTTAATTCATTCTAATTTATTTGAATCCTTTTATTTCTTAGGTCAAGAACTTTGGGTTAAAAAGCTTCAATGGGACAATTTGTCGGAATTTTCATCACTAAAATGGAACTCAGAATACGCTTACAGAGGTAAATATCATAAAAAGCTAACTTACATTTATAAAGCTAATTAATAAACTAATTTGCAAAAATTTGAATTAATTATTTAGGTCAAGATACTGGCGGCTACTCTAAGAAGATGGGAAATTTTCAATTTTGGTGGGTTCTAAAAGCTGGACATATGGTGCCAGCGGATGCCGGCCAGTTCACTCTTCATATGATTAATGAAATTCTAAAATCTTAAATTTGATTATTTTGCTGAAATAAATCAGTTTGTATCAAATTTTCGGCGTTAAATATAAAAAATTCGAAACTAAACTATTCAATTTGATGTAATTACAATAAAAATTATTGATTATAAAAAAATTTTTTTAGTTTTTATGCTAGAAATTGCAAATTGAACGTAAATGTCCTTGACACAAATTTGTAATAATTCAATTATTACTTAACAATGACCAGTCCCAGTCGAAGACAGTTTAGTCGAAAATTGAAATAGTTTTAGCAGAAAATAAGTGAAATAATGTCTGGAGAAATTTATAAAACGATTCGTTCATATGACGGCGAAAGTGGCGGAAAGGTAAGGTTCCACAAAAACTAGTTGTTTTATATACTAAGCAAATAAAAATATGATAAATTAGAACGCTTTCTAATTCCCAACAAAAACAAATTAACTTTTATTTAAGGCGAAAACGTTGCAATTTTCTGAAAATGAGTTTATTGAAGTAGTTAAATTTGGCACAAGAGGTTGGTTGCAAGGTATTTTAAATGGATCAAAAGGATGGTTTCCAGCTAAATATGTTCAAAAGGCAGAACAGGTCACTAATTTATTCATAAACTTCAATCGATTCAAGTTTTGATTGTAATTAATACTCAATAAGTTAAGATTTTATAACCTGAAAAATAACTTCTGCGATAAAAATAGTAAACTTCTAAAGTAATGATATTTAAAAAGTGATTTTCTATTTTTAGAATGAAACTTTTCCTTTTCATTCGCAAATGTCTAAAACTGTTAAAGAAAAAAACAATTCAACTGAAGGCAGTCTATCGACGGCAACAACACAAAAATCTTTTGATAGTTTACTACAATTGAAAGAAGATGATGAAATATTAAAAACTAAAAGAAAATTAAATGATTATATACAGTTAACAGAACCAATTACTGATGATGAAAGTGCCGAACTAAATAGTAATAACCAGGTTAACTCTGCAAGTAAAAAGTACTCTGATGAAACTCAGCAAAATGGTTAGCTTAAAGTTTTTTTTCTAATTGATATTAAACTAATTAATGTTTTATATAAATAAATTAAGTTGTTAGAATTTAATTCAATAGTTTTAAACATGATATTAATCTGTAAAACTTATATTTAAACTAGATTCTGCAGAATCATCAAATACATCAGTTGTTTTATTCAAAACTTACCAAGCTTCAAGTTTTCAATCTATTTTAGATTTACCTTCAACTTACTCATTAAAGACGAAACCACAATTAATTCAAATTGTAAAAAATTTATAACAAAAAATATTTTCCTTCTTAGTACAATTTAAATTTAAATAATAATAAAACAACAGAATTAAAAAAGTTAATTTTTATAGATAGAACAATAAATAATCAAATTTAATTTGACTTTTTTTTATTTTATTTTATGTAAAGAATAAATTTTCGAGTTTCCTTTTTAAGATAAATGGATTATCTTTCACAAGTCCAGAAAACAAACAAAATCAAAAGTTGCTCCATTCAACAAAGCGCAGTTTTTGTGATAATTTTTGGGTAATTTTTTTGTTTAACTTTATAGATTTAATAAAAAAGAATCTTTTTAGGGAGATGCTGGCGGGTGTTCTGGTTTTCATTTAGTTTACAAGAAAGTAATGAAAGAAAAAGCACTTCTGTCTGAAATTAGTAAGCTATTGAAAGCCAGGTATAAAAAAATCAGATTTTATGTTTAAAGAAATATAATTTCTAAACATTTGTTTTATATTTGAATCTCATTTATAAAATAATATCTTAGAGAATTGGTTGAAGAACAGTATGCAAAGGGACTCAAGGATACTGCTCTCTCTTCTGATATATCTGAAGCAGATGGGTCAATATATATTAAATCAGTTTAAAACTATTTCAAAGTTGTTTGTTATTATTCAGAGATTTAGGTTATTTTTGGGTGCAATTAAAAGATTCTATTTTAAAACAATCAAAAACTCACCAAGAATTTGGAAATAAAGTAAATTAACTTTTTGTTTTAAGTATTTATTATTTTGTTGCGTTAGATCAAACATAATATAAGGGAGCCATTTGAAGTTTTGAAAGAGTCAAAATATAAAGAAAGTAAAAAAGTGAACTCAATCGTAAATGACCTGCGACTTAAAGTATTTAACAAGTAAAAAGCTTGATAATAAATTAAACAATTTATATATTTATATAAATCTTTTGCGATTACCATAAAAACGGTTGCTAAATCTAAAGATGCTTTTTTAAACTTTATGCTTGGTTCTCTATCAAGATCTATTTATAAAATATTCTCAGGTTTCAAGATTTAGAAATGATCGGAGAAAAGCTTATTGCACAAACAAATTTAGTTGAAAAATATACTAAAAATCAAGCGGTAAGCATATAACATATTTTTATTAATCAATTTCATTTAAGTTTAATTAATTTTCCGTTAATTCAAAGAAAAATGAAGAAATAATCAAAATTAAAGCCTCCAGAAATGCTATTGGTATTTCAACACTTTTTAATAAAAATATAGACTGACAATTTTTGAAATTATTCTGTATTAGCTCTTGAATTACAACGACATGTAAAGATGTATAATAAGGTTCGTAATTACTGGTACAAAGAAGTTGTTACTTCATTACTGTTCTTTGAGAATCAAGAAAAAAACAGAATTGAAAAAACGATCGCATTAATGAAAGATTATATCAAAATTGCTTCAAATTCTCCAAATATTGCTAATCAGGTAAAATTTCAAATAATTGATAAATATATAATCGATAAATAGTAACTTTGTACATTTCAGGCTAATAAAGCTTTAATGGAATCTTTAAATAATTTTTCTGCTGAAAAAGAAATGGATTTTTGGATAAGGCAAAACTGTACTGGCCAAAATAGACCAGTAGATATCGAAATCTAGAATTAAGATTCAGAATTAATATTTCTTAATGAATAAGAAACATTTAATAAATCTGATTTACACAGATTTTATTTGATATTCTATAGTTTTTAAAGAGTTTATTGAAAATGTATCAACATAAAATTTGCTCTAATTTAAGTAAAACAATTTTAAGTACAGAAATTAAAGTTGGATGCCAGAGATAAGATAAAAAACAATAATTTTCAACTTGTAAATAACTACGTAAGTAAATTGAAGCTAACAAATTTACCAGATAGTACAAGGTTTTCTCATCGAGGTAAATCTCACAAAAAGTGGTGAACTAAATAATTAAAAGCGAACAACATTTATGAAGTAAACAATTTTTGATGTGAAATAGAAATTAGGAACGATACAGGATGTCGAACTAACTAGTAATTTGGTCAAATGAATAAGATACCATCAAACTATTAAAGAAAATAAAACTTTAAAATATATAAACAACAATAAACTCATTATTAGTAAAAGTTATTAGTAACAAGATAACTAATTCTTAGATTGCATCTGCTGAAACTACGTTTTTCCTTTTAAAGTATTCTTCAAGTCGAGTACTTGCATATCTATATCAAAGTTCAAACATTAAAAAGTTTTTAATTCAAAAAGAATTTAGCAATTTACTTGATATAATCAAAATTGATTGAAGAATAATTAGACTGAACTAAAGCCCATAAACACCACAACAAATGAGGAACCTAAAGATGCAGGATTAGAGGGTTCCAATTTAAGTCTTTACATTTTTTACCATGCTGAATAAATAAACTTTTTTGTAGAGCTTTAATGTCTCTTTTTTTAGGGATTCTTCATTTGCATAAGATAAATCATTCAGATATTTTTTTTGCTCAATTAAATATAGTCTGAGCCATTTCATTTGGAATGCTTCATCAGGATACAATGAATAATCAGGGTCATCAACTCCTTCAATAAAACAATTTGTTGCGGTAACTAAAACATATTCTATTTCAAATTGATTTTTGCTATTTGACCTTTACTTTGTCAATATTTTGTTTGTTGCAAATATTAGATAAACAATCAAAACATGAGTATAGTACCTGCGTACTCACAAAAATGGTTTGCGATATCAAATGCTTGATAATTATATGAGGCATATTCATAATCAATAAAACTAATTTTATCTGTAAAAAAAATAATTGATATTTTATTGATCAGTTTTAAATCTACTTTTTTTCTGGTTGAAAACGATATTATGAATAAGTAGATCATTGTGACAAAAAACGATTGGTGATCCAATTTCAGTGAGCTGGTTTTCCAACTTGTCGATCTCTGATTCCAACTCACAATAAGATGTCGGAAGATGACTTTCAAAAGAACTGATTTAAAACAAACCTGATGAAATCTAAAAGTTCAAACCTTTCATTAGGAGAGTTTTGTTTGGCGATTGCTAAAAATTTTCTCATCAGTTTAAAGGTGCTAGGTTGTTTGGAAGATTCAGTCAAAGGAATAGAATGCATCTTTACCATTTCACGAATAATCAAGCTAAGTGATAACAAGTTTAAGTTATTCAAAATAAAATAAATAAAAATTTATATGAAAATATTTACTGATAAATCTGAGGGTCACGAACAGAAGACGTGGTTGTTGTAACACCAACTATGAACTCATAGCACAAACCATTTTCAAATATACAGTAAATTTCAGGGGCACAATTGTGAGAATGTAGTAAAAGAAAGCTTTCCACCTTAAAATAGTTTTCTAAAATAGCTTCAAAAAGTAAATAAAACATAAATATTTATATTTGGAAGTTTATATTTTTATCATTAGTTTAAATTGCTGATCAAAAATTTGATTAAATTTAAAGTTTACATAAAAAAACACAGAATAAAACAATCTTTAAATAGCTTTAAAATTTGATATAATTTATTCAATAATAGTTTTAATATATTTCAAAAAATGATAAAAATAAACTCAAAAAAGTGATTAAGGTATTGAATAAAAAATGTTTTTTAAGTATCCAAAGTATACAACCAAAAAAATTACATTTCAGTTTAACTTTCTCAAAAATGCTTAGATATTTATAAAAATGATGAAAATCTAATTTTTTTATGAAATTAAGAAAAGAACTGAAAAGAAATTATTTAAAAAAGATTTTTTTTACTTCGGCTGTTCTGTCTAGAAACTTGTCAGTTCCATTTCCATTAATACGAATTAAAACAATATTATCTGGGTTTCCTTTCTCATAAAACCCCAACATTTTATTAGTTATTCCAGATTCATATATCTTAACAATAAAAACTTGAAATAATTTGTTCTAAGTATTCAATTATGAACTAGACTTACTTTACAAGTTACTAAATCATAATTCCAATCTTTTCTTACAAGTTTTAATATTTCCAGTGATTCTTCAACAGCATTTTCAAGATTTATAGCAATTTTCAATCTTTTAACCATTTTATTAATTTCAAAAACTTATTTATTTAATTCTAATACAAGTTGCTCTAAAAACAAAGTTATAATAAATATTAAAACATTATATCACCTTAATGTAAGTTGAATAAAGTTTAATTTAAAAATATTTTCATTTGAAGTATAAAATTCATAAATAAATATTTCAAAAGAACTATCACCAAACAAATTGTTGAAATAGTGCATCACTTAAAATTACAAAATATCAACAAAAATTCAATATTTATACAAAACATAAAATTTGTATTAAATTAAAGAATCTAGAGTGTAGAAAATCTCACAAAAAACTTTTAACATAAGTCAATTTTTTTAGTTTCAATTTAATGAAAAATTGTTTTTAAATTAAAAATATTTCAAATATTTAAAGTAATTAAAACAGTTTTAAAATAGTTTTAAACTTTATAAGATTTATCTTACAGAAAATTAACTGAGAAAATAGAAAGTAAATTATATCTCTGAATTTTTATTTACTTATAATATTTCTACGTGTTACAAACAAAAAATTAGTTCAAGTTATTATAATTATAATTAATAAAAGTTTCATTTTAGGGTATTTTTTAATTCTTAACTATGATAAGAAACTCCTAAAAACATTTAAACTAAAGTCCATTTTAGTATTGATGTTTTAAAGCTAATTTCAACCATTTAGAAATTCTTTTTTTGTTCCAGGAAACATAAAAAATTCAATTATACTAAAGTTAAATGTTTATCTCACTTTTAAGTATTGTTAATCTGTTATAGAAATAAGCTTAGAAAGGATTTTACTACCTTCATTGCTTCAAAGGTAAGAATTCATAAATACATATTAAAAAAACTTTTTATTAAATTAGAAAAAAATCTTTTGAGACTTTTGAAGAGCTTGTAGTCGAGCTTCTGGATGAAACTAATTACTTTAATGTTGTTTCTTTTTGTGATAAATTTGAGACTATTGACAATAAACTATTTGAGTGAAAATATTTTCAACATTACTAGTTGGTTGAGTATTTATCAAAAAAGTTCTTTATTTCGATAACTACTCAAAATTATTTGTGAGAATGTGTGTTAGCGGGAGGTGTTCTCTTCAGGTACCCTCATTCGCATTTATTGTAATAAATAAGTAACAACTTCTTAGACAATAATTTCAGAGATTAGTAATTCAAATGCTAAACAGTTTTTGCAGAAAGTTTTACAGTTTCGGTAAGAAGGTCTGTTTATCAGATTTTTTATAAGCTGTTTATCATTGTTATTAGTTTTTATCCTTTCTATTGGAAATGTTCCATTCCTTATGAGATAATCTGGCTAAAAATATCAACTAAAGAACTTGTTAATTTTCAAGATGTATGTGAAAAGTGGTTGAGATAAAAAAGATTTGTATCAATTAATTTTTGAACTAAATCTGCAAAGTAAGAAAATAAATTGCATTTAAAAGTTCAACAAACTGAAAAAATATTTAATTGATTCAAACATCTTCAAATTTCTCAACTCAGTAATGAACTTCTGGCTTCGACCAAAAACAATTTTTAACTATTATAAAAAACTCTCACAAAATTATTGAAATTTTCTAAATTCCAGTTTTATTCTTATAAACAAATTAAATTTGAATATCCTACAGCGACTCATCAATAAATAAAATATTTCACTTTATTCCAACATTAAAATCTAAGATCCAGTTTTTTGATAAAAATGAGAAACACAAGAAGAGACATCATTGAAAGTTTTACATACAGATGTCGTACTTATCACAAAAATAATCAATTATTTCTTGAGGAGTCAACAGCTTTTCAGCATCAACATCGGGAACATAGAAATTAAACTCATTTTCCATCGCCATAATAATCTCTACATGATCAAGACTATCCAAACCGAGATCTTTCATAAAATGGGAACCCTCAAACAGCTTTTGTTGATCAATTTTGTCGTATAAGTGGAGGTTGTACATGACTCGATCTCGAATTTCAATCATGCTAGAAGGATCAGGACTTGAAAATCGTTGCTGGATCACTAAAGATGGGATCTGCTTCTTTAAGATGTTGGATTTGTTGTTGGTTTGCCAGGAAAGTTGGCGGTGATGTGTCTGGAGTCTTTTGCTTGAATCCGTCATCAGTTGGAAAGCTCTTTTTTCCAAGCAGCTGAAAGTAGAGATTAAACGATTCATTTTGCTACAAAATTCCCTGAAAAATAAATGTTTTTAACAAAAAGTCAAAATTCTCAATTAAAAGTAACAAACAAAAGTTCAATTTTGTTTAATCATTGGCATAAAACTACAGTTGGAAGAGTCACAGAAGCTTTTTGTGCAAATGCCCCAAACACATGTTTATAAGCAAGAAGAAACTTTGAACGCAAATCCTCATCATCCAAAACAGTCTCTTCCAAGACCTTTTTTAAACATTCAAAGGGTTTTTTTTGAACTAGCATCAACATTTCTAAGCTTTCTACTTGATATAAGTTTTGTAAAAACTTTTTCGGTTCATTTGTTGTTTCATAAAGTATTTCTTTGCATGGGAATAATGTAGATGAGTCTAGTATATGATCATATGAAGATTTAGAAGAAGTGTTTGGGATGATAGTGCTGTTCGAAATATAATCACAAGTTTCGATAATATTCTTTGTAATCAAATCAACTTTTTTAAGAATTAATTCATTTTTACGATTTTGTAAAATAGAGCTGAGATTTTGGGAACCATAATCTGTTCTTAATACAAATATTAGTCTGTTGCATAACAAAGTAATATTGTTGATCATTTGAAGAGCAGCATCTAACGTAAGAGTAGTTTTGATTCCACCATTGAGAGCTTTTAGAAAATTGATTTCCTCTTTTGAAGGTTTTGATAAGAGAAAATGAGAACCAAAGGCTTTTTGCTGTTTCAATTGACGGGTCAAATAGTCAAGTTTGTTTAATTCTTTGGGCAAACTGAATTTGTTGATTGCTTCTTCTAAAGGAATGAACTTTTTATGACAAGGATCTAAGTTTTCTTTAATTGGTATCTCCTTCACTTTAGTAAGCTCAGAAGATACTAGAAAAGATTCTTTTGTTTCTCTTTCTTCTTTGATCTTCTTTCTACTCTTCATCTTTTTCGTCATCAGCACATCAGTAGGTTTAGAGAGCTTATGACTACGAACTGATTTAGCTTTTTTGAGTAAATTATCAATTTGCTGAATATTTTTGTCGACTACTGGCTCCTTTACAACAGTCGCTGTATCATCAGCAGTTACATCACTAACAAACGACGGATTTTTCCATGGCTTTATAAGTTTTTCTGCAAATAAGCAATCAAAATCTGTGTTGCTTTTCAGATAACCTCACCTGTGTAACAACATCTGTGCTCAACTTTCTCGTTTTCAAATTGAATTTTTTCTAGAACATCTTCAACCCATTCATATAACTTCTCCATGAGTATTTTTGAGATCTATAACACAAAAAATATTTTAATCTGTTTATCAAATATTGAATTATCATTTTGTAGCTATTAAAAGTTTACCACAGTCTTTTTAATCTACTATTGTTATAGAAAAGTAAATATCGTTTAAAAACATTCCTAAATACTTTTCTTCAAATTAAAAAGCACAAAAGTTTATGGAAACATCCAATAAACTTTATTATATAAAGTATTTACTTGTTGAAACTTTAATTCCACAGAATTTACAAAAACCTGAATTAAATATATCTGAAAAACAAAAATAGCTGGATAATAATCAGAACTAAAAAAGTAGATTTGAGCAAAATAAATCAAATGTAAGATTTATAAACTGAATTGTTATCAGTTTAAAAACCAAATTCAAACAATTAATGTAAATTGAATAGCAACCTTCAAACTGTTGGAAATTTTGTGATTACTTTCAAGTAAACTGGCTTATCTATGTAAATATAAGATGAAATATCAGAAAGTGAAAAAAATTACAATCACGAATAATAATTAGAAGAATTTTCTCAAAATCCAGCTCTTTCCTTTTCTTTCTTTCGCTTCTTCACCTTTTTCTTCTTCTTTTTATCTTCTGTGCTTCGTTTAAGACTTCTTTTATTTCCAAGTTCAAGGCTTTTAACATCAGGGAAAATAGAATCCAACTTATTAGAACTTTTATGTTTATGACGTTTTTTATTTTCAGCTTTTTGTAACTCAGGGAGATATTTTTCAGGTAAAGGACCAGGATGCAACCGAAAAGCAGTCATTAAACTTCCAGATTCAATTTGTTGAATAGATTTAGTAGTTATTGGTGGGTCTTTTATCAAATGTTGCAAAGTACTTTTGATATCTGTAGATGGTTCATCCATTGAATTGGGAACAATAGAAAGATATGAACTTAATGATTCTTTTACTTTCTTTATACAAAACCTGTTATAAGTACTTTCTAAGCCATGATGGACCAGCAAATTCATGCTTCCAGACAATTGGTCTGGTGGTGGTTGGTTTTTCATCAAGTATATATTTGATTGGTTAGGTGGTTGTGGTTGGTTATTTGGGTGTTGGTAACTTTCACTAATTGACATGGTGTTTTCAGTGAAAAAATTTGGTGTTTTTTGCTGGACTTGATTGAAGAAGGTTTCTTCCATATTATATTCCATCCCTAAGCTCCAACAAAGCCAAAATCTGAAGATGATTTAAAGTAGACAAACTTATCTATGAAAAAAATCACTTCTAGCAACACAAAAAAAAGTTCAGTGAATTATTATCATAATAGAAATTAGAATTAAATAAAAGAATAATTTAATTAGAAAGATAATATAAGTTCAATAATATAATTAAACGATGATTCATTAATAAAAAAAACTTTAGAAATATTATGATTAAAAATATGAAATAATTTGAAAATAAAAAACACTAAAAAATATTTCAGATTTTTATTTTTTACCATCTTTAATAATATTTTTTTCTGAAAAAACTTTGAGCTTTGAATCAGTAAAATTAAGAAGATCTTTAAGAACTTGAAATGTATGTTCACCTAATATAGGTGGTGCAACATCTAAACCTTCATCATTTCCACGTTGTTTATCATAAGCAACTGGGTGCCCAGCAACTTTTATATCATTTGAATATTGTTCATGAGTTAAATGTGAAATAAGATTATTATGAAGAACTTGAGGATCTGAAAATACTTGAGGAATATCATTAATAGGTCCATATGGAAATGAACAATCTTGAAAAATTTTAAGCCATTCATCACAATCCTTTAGAATAAATTTATCAGATAAAAGTGATATCAACTCTTTTCTATTTTTTACTCTATCTGAGTTATCCTTAAATTTGTCATTTTCTAAAATATCTAAATCTAATTTTTCACACAAAACTTTAAAATGTTGATTAGTGCCTGCACCAACTGTTAAATATTTTCCATCTTTTGTTAAAAATGATTGATAAGGAACAATACTAGGATGTCCTGTGCCCCATCTCTGAGACACTTCATCACAATTTAAGAAATTAGAAGCTATATGACTGAGAACAGATATTTGAGTTGACAACAGATCACAATCAATCTTCATTCCACTGCCAGTTTTCTCTCTATTCAACAATGCAGCAAGAATTGAACTTTTAGCAAACAAACCAGTTGATATATCAGTCATAGCAATACCAACTCTACAAGGCTGCCCATCTTCTGGTCCTGTTATATAATTCAAACCTCCAATTGAAGATGCAATGACGTCATAACCACCTCTGTTTTGATATGGACCATCAAAACCATAGCCAGAAATGGAACAATAAATCAACTTTTCATTAATTTCTTTTAATGATTCATAGCCAAGTCCAATTTTATCTAACTTTCCAGGTATAAAATTTTCAATTATTACATCACTTGATTGAACTAAATCTTTGATTATTTGAACACCTTCATATGTTTTTAAGTTGATAGCTAAACTTTTTTTATTACGATTTATAGATAAATAATAAGCACTTTGATTATTTAAGAATGGGGGACCCCAACTCCTTGTAACATCTCCATTAATTGGATCTTCAATTTTTAATATCTCAGCCCCTAAATCACCTAATAACATTGTAGCAAATGGCCCAGCTAAAACTCTGCTCATATCTATCACTCTTAAACCAGATAATATCTTGTGACGGTTCATTTTTCTGCCACTTAGCTTTTAATAAATATTTTAAATTGAATAAAACTAGAAACAGAACTGATTATTATAAATCATGCTTATAAAAAAATTAACCTGAAATATTGGTTTGCAAGCTATAAGATTACAATTTTATTTTAAAATATTTGTTCAGTCTATTTAAAAAATGATCTAATATTAGTTTAGTTTATAAAACTAAATGTAAAAAGTTTATTTTAACATTATAGAATATATTGTAAATAAACGAAAAATAACAGTGAATGTACAGAAATACAAATCTCAAAAAATACTGCTGATAATTAGAACAATTTATGTATAAAACACAATGCTTCAAAAACAAAAAAAATTAAAAATAATAAATTTTTATAAATAAAAAAATAATAAATGATTCGGTTTATTTAAAATTATAATCAATAATAAAGCCGTTTAACTGGCAGTAAAAAAATATTAAACTTTACAGCACAATGAATCGATACAAACTAACTTTAACCTTAACTAAATTGGCTTTTTTAAGAAATGTTTTAAAAGGCTTAGCAAATAACAAACAATTAATAATTTATTTTGTCAAAAGCTAAAAAGTTTTGGTAAAAAACTTTATAAATAAATCTTAAATATTTTTTATTATATTTAATATGAAATATGGTTATTTATATAAGAGTAAATATCATTTAAAAGCAATAAAAACAAAACCACTAACAATTTTAAACCAAAGATTGACTTCAATTATCAAATATTTTTGTTGCTGACTACATTCAACAATAAAAACCATTTAAATTACATCAGAGTATTACAGGTATTCAACTCAGTATATTACTCTATTATAATATTACTTTATTGAAGTTGATGGCACGAACTCATTTGAGAATTTATTTCATAGAAATCAAAATTATATGATACACATTAATAAACATATAAGTTTAACATTATATTATATAATTTATAATTACTATTAATATTTATTAATATTATAACACTTATTTCTTTACTTCTAAAGTGTTCCTATTATTTCCACATTAATTATACTAAGTTTTGATACTTAAGACCCTTTCATTACTTTTCACTCATATTCTTTTTATTCCTTATAAGAGCTGTACAGATTGTCATTCTGTAGATTGTATATTAGTTATTGTTTTAATATTTCATTCTTTAGCCACTATACAAACTTTTCTGGAAGGACAAAGGTCATCTTTTTAAATAAAAATTTTTGTTGATTCTTTCTTAATGAATTTACCTTGAAACTTGTAATTGCTACATCAGTTTATACAAAAACCACAAAATGATTTTGAGTAAAATTATAAATTTTACATCGTTAAAAATGTTAATCCGAATAAAATAAGGAATCGAAAAAACTGCTTGAATTTTTTCCTTATTCTAACTTTTCTGAACTAACTTTAAATGATAATTTGGATTTAATCAAATTTTTTTTAGTTTTTATTAAAATCTAAAATCAAGTAAAATTTCGATCTTCGTAAGCGACGATGATAATTAATTTGGAAATTGATAATTGTTAGATAAAAAATTTAAAGAAACTTATTAAATTAATTTTATTTAAAAAAACAAATTTGTAACGAAGCTATCAATGAATTCGCCTACTACTGTTCAAACACTAGCTTTTTATCTAATAGCTTTTTATCTGCTAGCTTTTTATCTACATTGTCGATTGATTCAATCTTAATTGTCAGAATCCAAAAAAATTTCTCTATTTCTATTTCTAATGAAGATTTAAAATTTCTAACAAATCTTGATTCAGATATAGAAATGTTGGAAGTTTTCATCAAATACTTTTATGATAAATTTTAATCTATAAAACTTTGATGTAATTTAGTTGAAATTTCGTTGAAAGCTTTTCAGCGCTTTTTCCAGGTGGCTTTTTTACGAGCACCTGGTTGGCCAGGCTTTTTTCTTTCGTGGTTCCGTATATCATATGCTAATAATCCAGCTGTAAAAAAAGTATTTAATTCAAGTTTGAGTAATTTCAGCAAGGAGTGACCTTGACGAAGTACTTCAATTCGATGAGAATCTAAAAACGCTGTAAGAGCCCGCGAAACAGCGAGTCGAATCGCTACAGCATTCGCTGTTCGGGTTTGTTGGTTAGTAGAGTCAGCGTCTGATACTTGTGATTCACATTCTACTTTATGATTCTTCTTGTAAAGGACTTGAAGTGGGTTAGTAACTTGGGCTTCTACGTCAAATATTCGTTGGTATCCGGTGAGGCTGAACGGAGCAAGCACTATCTCTCTGAGTATAAGTTGATGTAAAAGATGTTTAGATGCTTGATACAAACCTAGATCTCGGAATGAAGAAGTATTTGCTGAATGATTTGCCATTTACAGTAATCTTTCCACATCCGGGATATATCAGTCTCACTTTAGCTTGAGCAGTTTTTCTAGATCCTTCACTTTCAACGAAGTATCGTCCATCTTCAGAATCTTGTATCTGATGATCATCGAGTTTAGAGTAAAAATCAGCAGTTTTATTTCTAAATGTAGAAATTTGTGAACTCACATCAGGAATAGATTCTTTAGAAGTTTGTTTGATGATCACTTTTCGAAATTTCATGATATATTCATGAATTGAATAAGAATTTGGTTCTTCTACCAAACGAGTCAACTGCTGAATCAGATTCTCAAACTGAAAATATTTGTAAATAATTTATATCTGAACATCTAAAATCACTCAAAGATATTCACAATATTTACTTTGATTAGCATCAAAATTTGTATAAATTTAATATTATGTAGGTTGATTTGTTTCTCAGAAATTACAGAGCCCGCTTGTCAGTCACCAACTCCGGTAACTTAGGCTCGCAAGCTTACATAAGTACAGTGATGGAAGTAAAAAGCGAATCACGAACAGTCACTAGTAACAAGAAAGGTAAGAGATGGAAATATTTCATGGCATTTGGAGTTTGGTTGGGAAGCGAAGGTCGCAGATAACATTAGATAGTAAGCGACATTATTAGAAAGAAGGTAAAATATTTCAAATTCAGTTAAACATCAAAACTTTGCGTTATTAGCTAACAACAACAATTGGTTAGAAAAAGTTTCTAATAACGCTATCTTTTGAGTTTAATAATTAGAAAAATTTCACAAGTTTTTGTAACTAAAAGCTTCAAAGCCAACAAAGAAATTAGTTGAAACATCTCATAAGAACCTGTCGATCATGCATAGAGGCGCCAGGTAAGAATGTCTTCTCGATTTCTTCTTTTGAGCACCAAACACTATCCTTAAAATGTCTATAAAGATCAAAGTTGTACAAATTAGAAAAAAATAAAACGTATTTGATCTTCATCAAGTGAGACATTTACAGATTATTTGTGTCTTCTTCTTCCGGATGCTTTGACGGATTAATAGCTTTATCCAAAAGATCATCGGCGTGAGCTTTCTGCAGCTTCAGTCGTTGTTCATAGATATCATGCATTAGTTGAGTGAAATCAGCCGCTAAAGTGTAATAGAGATGATGTTGCGGCCTTCCAAACTCATCCAACTTTACAGCTATCAAGTAAATATTTTTGGTTAATTGAATAAATTCAGTGTTTTGATAAAAAAAAACAAATAAAATTAGAAGCAACAAATTAAAATCAACTTAAAATAAATCAAAATTTAGAGTTGTTTATACATCTTTGATTAAAATAAAAAATAAAAAGATTAAAACTGAGAAATGAGCAAGTTGAAGTGAAGTAATTAACTACAAAATTAGATAAAAAATATTTTTGATTTTACCAATTTCAGCTGGGTATACTTTTGTAGGGTGCTGAAATAAAAATGAAAAATAGTTTAGACATATTTTAAACAAAAAAGAAAATTATAGTTGAAAAACTATCTAACATTTCATTGATAGGTTGAAGCTATCTTTAATCGTTTTGATCTGAAGGAAACTTACTTCCATCTTCCATCTAACTTCTATAACTAGTAGCTCATGTAAAATATTAATTATTACACAGATAATTCTGACTTATCTTGTCCACAATAACTAATTTTCTGATTATCAATTTGAATTTCTTCCTCAAAGATCCTCTAGTGATCAGCTATATTTCTCGGCAAATAATTTAACAACCAATATCATCTATAAAGACATTCAAAAAGTCTTGGACTCAGTTTCACATCCCATAATAGTAAAAACTCTCAACATTAACCCCACTATCTCTTGCATTGAACAATTTCTAAAATATAGACAATGACAAGTCATCATTAATAACACTTCTTCAAGTGTTCTTGAGTTTTTAGTGGTGTTCCCCAAAGGTGCCATTATTCTTCCTCTTCTCTTCAATATTTATATCAAGGAAATTACAGGCAGTTGTACATCATTAAATTTCTGGAAATTATTTTGCCAACGATGCTAGAATTTTTCGAATCTTCAATCTTCTTTATAGTCTACTAGCTGATGGCTTTAATAGACAACTCAAGCTTGCCACCTACAAATCTTTTTACTTGTTGAATCCAGTCAAAGATCACCAGGAAAGCTTTCCTAAAATTGTTCTTCATACAAAGATAACTTAATATTAAATACTTGCTTAAATATTCACAACTTTTACTATTATTTAAAATTATTTATGGATTTTGTGTTTCAATTGAATTCTTCAAAAACTTTTAACTTCTTTCTAACGTCTTCAGAGGCTTGTTAAAATGTGAAGGATTGACCCAGAGTAGAATTTTTACTCCAAGTCTTCCAGAGTCAAAATTGATATCAATTTTATGATCTTTAATATATTCTGACAAATCTTCAGACAAATTTTTCACCAACTAAATTAGTTTTAAATCAAATTCATCTATATAAAAGCAACTTACCTCTAAAACAGGTTTGGCTTCTTTGCTCAAATCAGATGGAAACAAATAGTTTATACATCTCTAGAAAATATTCACAAAATAAAACTTTAGCTAAACACCCAAATTTCACACAATAATTATGTTTAAAGTAAATTAATTATAAAAATAAATTCAAATTTCTAAATCATTCAAAAATATCTAGAAGAAATTTATCTGACTAAATTTCTAAATAAACTTAATGATGAGCTTACCTGGACATCATCAGATGAAAATGTCTCAGGGTCCTCCCCCATCATTAAAGCAAGTCGTCTGACCCCCAAATCATATTCAACAACCCTCTTTCTAAAATAAAAAATTAGTTTTTATAAGAAATCAGCCAAACATTTTCTGAAAAAAACATATTTAATAAAACACTAACTGAATATAATCAGATGAATATTGAATATGCTTTTTTTTCTGAAGATTGATTCTTGATTTAGAAAGTTTTAATTGATGCAAAGTTCGATTACATGGTTTTCCTAAAGAGAGGCTTCTAATGTTCTGAAATTTAATTTAGAATATTAATCATTACCAAAGTAAGACTATATAAGAACTTTTATTTCAAAAAATCTTTTTGAAAAGTAGTCAAAATAAAGAAACCTGATAAAAATAAATATTAAACTTCACCAATGACTTCTGTTTGGACTTAAAAAGTTCATTTAAACAATTCTTTGAAATTGAAGAATACATCTTACTGTTGAAAAAAAAATTCAAATAACTTTTTGATAAATAAATAGATTAAAAACAATTTAGGAAATCTGAATTATTATTAAATTTAATAAAAGTTTGTTTCTAGATGAAAAGTATCTTATAAAAACTCTAATACAGTATGTTCATTAGAGATTTTTAGATGTATTATATAAATATAAAAAAATCATTTATGCTTTAGAAATATCAAAATATATAAACAACATTTGTATATTGATAAGAATTAAATCTTATAAAAGAAAACATTTTTATCATAATACAAAAAAGATAAACATAAAAATGATATATATTCAAGTAACCATATTTAAACAATATATTAATTAAAATTAAAACTTTAATAAAATTTAAACTTCAAAATTTATAGATACTTGTAATCATTTCGACAAAAAAATATAATTCAATAAAAAGCAATTAAGATACTATTTTGGATTAAAACAAAATTTCCCGAATAATAATTTTATTCAAAATATTTCGTTTAATAATCTGATGCTTACAGTTTTGAAATACTAAAATAATTTTACAAAAATGATATTTTTTAAATAGTACAGTAGTTAGAAAGAAGTTGACAGTCATGCTTTTTTCCTGTCTGCTCAAGGAACCTAATAACAATGCTACTTCTAAGCTATTATTCTTAAGATTTACCGTTAGGTGACACAGCCAGTGACCTGGGACAGTGGCATTGAGGTCAAAAGATTTTAAGTTTTCGAAGTTAACTTCCATAGCCTCCGGAAGCAGCCACAGGGCAGATACCACTGTTTACCTATAGTTGGGAAGATACTTTCAATACAAATAAAACAAAGTATTCTTTGGCGCATATATAGCCATTTATAAATAGATACGTAACTAGCTATTGGCGTATGCTACTGTTTGACAACAAATTTTGGATTCATCTAATATTTATGTAATTCTATTGAAGTTTAGAAAGTTTTTTGATTAATACTTCAAATATTTTACAAAACTAGACTTGGAAAATAACTTTAACTAGATGTAGTTAAAGTCTCTTCATAAATTTATGTACTTAATTTCATTTTTTCTTTAACTTTGGGAAGTTTTTATCGTTTCTATAATTAAGCTTTAGGTAAGGACAAATTACGGTTAAGATATTTCAGTAGTAATATTAACACCATTAATTTGGTTGCAAAAATTAGTAAATTAGATGTCCTTGCTGTAAAACAATTTGGTTAGTGCTTATTTTAAAATTATAAGATTTGTCTCTTACGCTACCTCGTGGAAGTTAATGGAAGTTAGTTTTAATGGATATCTGCAGTTAACGAGTTTCAAGTTTCTTTACGGTTTTCTGATTTAAGACGTATCAATGGAGACGTTATCAAATCGCTGGAATCATCTTAAAGTGATTCTGGAACAGAACGGACCATTTGCTTATTCAGATTTTACACCAAGCGCTGAAGTAATTTATTTTCTGTTTTATATTTTCACTTAAGTAACTGCAACTTTGAAATATTTATTTCAATTTATTTTAGCAGATTTTACTTTTTTCTTTAAATTTAATTCTTTAAAATTTCGTTTTGTTGAATTTTGAATTTAATTTCTGCATACAATATTGTTATCTTGTATTTATATTTGTGTAAAAATTAGCTTTTAAGTTACTTGTAACATTTTTAAATATAATTTTGTTTTATTTTAGTGATTAAACTTAGCTTTCATACCATATTTTTCATTTTATATTTAATATCATAATTCATAATAGGAATTATTTATATACAACATTTCCATTGAAATGATAATTCTCAAAATAATTTATTTTTTAGTTTTTTGTTGGTTTTTTATATCCTTTTAAAATCTAAAAGTTCAAAATATTTAGATTTTTAACAAATGTATCAAATATATATAATTCAAAATATAGTATGTATAAGTTTGTAAGTTTCTATTCTTTAAGTTCAGATTTATTTATATGTTCAATATTATTTCTGAACTAGATAAAAATTTATCATTTTTAAATTAATTTGTTTTGTGTTAAAAAGAAATGCAATATTGTTTCAGTTTCTTGACTTTCTTTTAAATGATTGCAAAATTTTGGTGATTGGTGCTGGTGGCTTAGGATGTGAATTATTAAAAGATTTGGCCTTTTCTGGTTTTTTAAATATAGATGTGATTGACATGGACACAATTGATATATCCAATCTCAATCGGCAGTTTCTTTACAGGTACCTGAGTAAAAAAATTTTTAATAATTTCTAAAAAGTTTTTTACTAGGCACAAAGATGTTGGTAAATCTAAAGCTGAAGTTGCTGCTAAA
Organism: Pegea sp. RAD2-039; assembly: GCA_034620365.1. Classification (NCBI taxonomy): domain Eukaryota; kingdom Metazoa; phylum Chordata; class Thaliacea; order Salpida; family Salpidae; genus Pegea; species Pegea sp. RAD2-039. The sequence goes on from JAQGEQ010000161.1 coordinate 78,959, forward strand.
TTTATCAACAGCCGGATAAAGGGTGCGAAGGTTGTTCCGTATCCTTTTAACGTCCCCCAAATCAACTTTTTAGTTTAATTAATCTCAAAATCTTACTTGAAGAGTTTCTTAACATTATCTTGTAGCCATTTCTGCAAGATACAAGATTATGACTCTTCCTTTTATCAAGGTATTTGATTGTTTCAAAACTTCAATTCTTGCTTATAGAAAATGCCAAGTGATGATTTAAAGGCGAATAAGACATTTTATTACTAATAGTTTCTATTGCGAGTCCCAAATAATCTTGATGTATTGCTGATGACTTAAACTCATATGTAGCTATACATTGTAAAGTTTTGGTGCTATTATATTAAACCTAACGAATCTCTAAGCATTAGTCTCAAGTTTTTGTCTTTTGCTTTTGATTCCAGGTACATTTGTAGCGAGTAGGACTGAAGTTCTACATTCAACTAATAAATCTATGCAATGTTACTTTGACAGTATTAAAATTGAATGTTTAAACAACAAATCTGATGGCAACTAACACACTTCATCTTCTTTTTCAATCTTTCTTCTCTAAATTCTAATCCAACTTTTTTATGTTACATCTAGACTTTCATATTGTTGTTTGTGGCGTCGACTCTATATTAGCTAGAAGGTGGATTAATGGAATGTTGGTGAGTAATTTATAGATTATACCTACCAGAAGTTAACTGAGGTTATTCTTTATTATTATCAAGATATCTCTTCTGGAATACAATGATGATGGTACAGTTGATCAAAGTTCTGTTACACCTCTTGTTGATGGAGGTACAGAAGGCTTTAAAGGAAGTGTAAAGGTAGTTTTACCTGGAATAAGTGCCTGCATCGATTGCACACTCGACTTATACCCACCACAAGTTGGTTGTTGAATGTTATATCGACCATTTCATCTAATTTTTACTTTTTAGATCACCTTTCCTCTATGTACCATAGCTCATACACCAAGACAGCCAGAACATTGTATAGAATTTGTCAAACTGTTTAAATGGGTGAAAGACAAACCTTTTGAAAGTAAGTTATCAACACGATTATTACTTTTCATCTTTGAAATGATGATAGTAAGGCAAATATGAAGTCTGGTTGTTAGCCTTTGATTGTTGTTACTAGCGTCGAATAATCTTGATGTTTTACTTGGCTTACAAAAGCTTCGATAGTATTTCATTGTAAAACTTCGGCCTCATCAAATCTTTTGTATAAGACTCGATCTGTGATAGAGATTATACACAGCTTCATTGAAACAAAAGATACATCAATTTTCTAACCTCATCTTGAACCTTTTTACTTCTTAAACTTTCACCTCCTTGTAACAACATCATTACAGTGCTCACCAGAAGAATGATTCATATTATCTTTAGTAATCTGAGAACATCATGAAAATAAATCGATTAAAAACTGAAAACTTTTTTTAATCTAAAGACTTTTCCAGATCAACCTATTGATGGTGATAATCCAGAACATATTCTTTGGATTATGAATGCTGCAATTGAAAGAGCAAATGAATATAATATAAAAGTAAGAAAGTAACATTTTGTTCAACCTGATTTAATCAAATTGTTACAGGGGGTCACTTATCGTCTAACTCAAGGTGTTATTAAGCATATTATCCCTGCAGTGGCTTCTACTAATGCTGTTATCGCTGCAGCTTGTACTACAGAAGTTTTCAAGATAGCCACAAAGTTCGTAACTTATTCGTGTTGTGAATAATTTCAACAAATTTCTGTTTTCAGTTGCTGTAGTGCTTTGAACAACTTCATGCTTTTTAATGATGTTAATGGCGTATATACTTACAAATTTGAGGCAGTTAAATCTGAAGATTGTGTTTCATGCAGTCAAAGACCACAAAGCTTATCCTTTCAAAGTGACGACTGCTTGCGAGAAGTCATCGAATATTTAAGAACTGAACCAACATTGTATGAAGTTTAGTTTGAAATCATTAATCTAAATTTGTTTCATTCTTAGATTGATGGAGAAACCTGGACTAACTACATCAGTAAATGGAAAGACTAAGACTTTATACATGACTTCAGTAAAGTCTTTAGAGAAAGCTACATCCGCTAATCTTTCCAAGAAGCTTTCAGGTGACTCTTCTTCTCAATTCTTCATTTTTTAAATCATTTTTACAGAGCTAGAACTAGTTGATGGACAGCATATCACTGTCGTAGATGTCACTACCCCAAGGTCCATGAATTTTGTTCTACATTACACTGATGGTGATATGAAGCAGTAAACATTTTGATTTCTCAATTATTGAAGATTTTCTTTCATTTCATTTTTGTTGTATTTCTATTAAATTTGTTTCGACAAATTTCGGATTTTCGGAAGTTCAAATTATCAGACCAGACTTCCTTGCTTCTTCGTTCAAATATATTTATTATCAAATTTTTGCATTTTAGTCTCAAAGGTAGTCTTAAGCCGCAGATTTTTTCAGTAAAATTATGAACAACTACTGAAAGTTTTGAAGTTCTTATTAATCAGGTTATAGCGCAAATGTTCAGCAAGCAGTTCAGAAAAGCTGCTTTTAGGAACAGTGTACATACTACGTTTTGATGCTTAATTGAACTTACAACTTTCCCTAACCTCTTCTTGTTGCTAACTTTCACTTGAAACTTTCACCCGTTCTTATTCATCCTTAATTGTTCAAGTTGCAGGAGCCTGTAAGTTATCTGGGTGGTGTTAGATAAAAGCTAAATCAATATCAAAATAATAGTAAAGATAAATATTACATAAAATATATAACTACTCTATATAACTCGTGGTACATATTAGGTAAGGAGTTATTAACAGATAAAAGATCATCATTTGCTATTAAGCTAAAGATTATGTTTCATATATAATTGATAATTGACTTAATTTCTGTTATCAGATATTTCAAATTGTGATACATAAGATGTTTTTATTATATTTCTGCTTCATATCTGTATCCACTTCAAAAGCTGCAGTCATAGATAACTAGATAGTTTCAGAGTTCAAAGTTTCAATATTTACTACTTGAGACTTTGTTGATTAAATCAGCTTTAACTTAGCGAAATTCATCTAGTTGTTTCAGATTGAAAATAAAAGTCCGACAAAAACAAAAGAAATCTGCAAATCTACTGCAAGTACAAGCTGCCTCTGACTGAAGGCAGTATATTTGCGACAGGTGATTAACCTTCAACATCAGTCTGTTTGCACATGTGGTTTTTGCAGAAGATTAATCTCCGGTGCTGAAAACTGCATTTTTTCATGCACCTCAAGGCCTCAGTACCAGCACATCTAATTTGTATATACCATCACTAAAACTAATATTTTGTTTATTCTACTAAAGTTAGGTCGTCAGCTTTACAATTTCAACAACTTTTCTAATAGAGTAACCATGATTCGGAATCTTCTTCTTGACTCCATCTCTTTTAAATTTTGATAAAAAGAAATAATTTGAGCGGTTTCGTTAATGCTTTGTGATAATGCTGCAGTTTCTCTATTTAATAAATTAATTATTGATTTAAAACTTGTATTTACCAATGGCTCTGCAGTGCTTATATTTTTTCTACATTAATTTATGTTAACTGTGATACTTAAGACCTCTTCATTATTTCATTGTTGTGTTCAATATAAGAGATGTAAAATCTGTTATTTGCAGCCATGTGTTCAATAAATGCAAGGCTTTTGCATCAGATTGATTCAAATGAGAATATTTAACATCAAGTCTATCTTTCTTACAAATCAATGCTCTAAATCTGGTCTTCATATTAAAATTTTGGGTTTTTTATAAGCTTGTAAATGGATTTTGTTAATTAAAAGAGGATTATTAAGAAACATAGATTAACATTTTAGTTGTTTCCATACTCGGTTCAAATTTAATTTCAAATATTTAATTTGATTAATTTAATTCGAAATTATTGCTTAAACTCCAGAACATTAATTCAAACTTTAAGATGAAAAAGAAGTTTAATGATTCTACTTTAATTAGAAAATAATTTTCTTTATTTATTTATTTATTACAATAAATGTGAAGGAGGGTGCCTAAAGAGAGCACCTCTCGCTAACACACATTCTCACAAATTAGATCTATTTGACGTGTAAACGAAAAAGCATATGACAATAATGAATTGCACAGAATCATAGTATTGTAAAAGAGAAAAATTCACAGTTTAGAAATGGCAATGTTGGCGATATTATAACAATTCAGCTTTTTTTTTGAACAACACAAGTGATTTTGACATGACAATCTCTGATGGCAGATTGTTCCATGTACTGATTGTGCGGTATGAGAAAAAACTTAATCTGGTTAACGTAGCTGGTGGAGTGGGCTTATTAAGATGTAATTTAAGTCTTCTAAGTTAATATAACTTGAGGGAGGGACTAATGGATAAAAAGTCATCAAACTGAAGATCAATTAGGTTGTGAATAATTTTAAAAATCAGAATAAGGTCGTATTTAATTCTTCGGATTTCCAAAGTATCTAGATTGAAGAAGCTGAGACGATGCTTATAACTCTCGTATTTGATATTAAGTTTCCTGCAAACCATTCTCGTAAATGTTGCCTGAACAGATTCGATTTTTCTGATATCACCAACTTGATATGGCATCCATGCACTGACATTGTATTCAAGAATAGGGCGTATGTACAGTTTGAAAAGGTTGACGTAAAACCATGGATCTTTAGAATTAAAAGTCTTTATGATAAGGTGGACGAGCTTGATAGATTTTCCAAAGATTCTGGAAACATAACTGTGCCATTTGAAGTCAGATGTCAGAGTAATGCCGAGGTTTATGACTGAGGATACTCGTTCAAGAATAGATCCATTGATGTAGTATTGGTTGCTGAATTTGGCAGCTGGCTTACGGGAGAATGTTATAACTTCAGACTTTGTTGGCTGGATTTTAAGTTGCCAATTCGCAGACCAGTTTTCTACAATATTTAGTGCAGTTTGGAGTTTTGAGTGACAACCAGATAATAGCTTGATGTCGTCTGCATACACAAACACACTGACATTGTCTACTGTTATTAGTCTTCTGATGAGGTCTTCAATGAAAATCAAAAAGAGAAGTGGACCCAGGACGGAACCTTGAGGAACGCCGCTGGTGACTTTACTAGGAGTAGATAAAGATCTTTCTACACGGGTTCGTTGGGTTCTACCTGATAAGAAATCTTCAATCCATTTTAGGATAGAGTTGCTGATTTTTATGTTTTTCAGTACAGTAATGAGCTTGTTGTGTGGAACAGAATCAAAAGCTTTAGCAAAATCAAGGTATATGATGTCACATGGAGTATTACTTTCGTAATGAGCTGTAAGCTCATTGAAAAAAGTGAGATGTTGAGTCAAAGAAGATCTTTGCTTAACAAAGCCATGCTGGACATCAGATATTAGATGATGCTCCGCCAAATGGCTAGCTATATGGTTGTGAATGATATGTTCTTGAGTTCTGCAGATAACCGAAGTCAGCGAAACTGGTCTGTAGTTAAGTGCAGTGTTTCTGGGACCCTTCTTATAAATTGGAGTAATAATAGCATTCTTCCAAATTTGTGGAAGTCTTCCCCGCTTAAGAGTCATGTTAAAGAGTAGCGATAAGGGTAGCGCTAAAATAGAAGTACTTTTTCTTAAAAACAAAGCTGGGATTTGATCTGGGGTGTTGGAAACTGTTGATTTTAGAGAAGAAATAGCCTTAGATACTATATCAACTGTTATGTCTAGATCTACCATCTCAGAGATATTTGAAAGGATATTGGAGTAGGAAACAGTAGGAGTATTGCCATCATCGGTTATAAAAACCTTTTCAAATTGTTTGTTTAGCAATTCAGCTTTATTCTTTGGTTCCATCACCAGCTGATTGGCGTTATCAAGCAAGGGAGGTAGATGAGATCTCGCCTTAAGCTTGTGATTAATGAAGCCAAAAAACGTTTTCTTGCTAGGTGAAGATAAGATTGCAATTTCTTTTCCTAAATAGAGGCTATAAACTGATTTCTTGTAGACTAGACAAAGATCTTTGTATAGAGGTTTGATGGAAGGATCTGCTTTAGTTTGTTTGTATAAGAGGTTTTTCAAATGCTGTAAATTCCTTAAATATCTTGGCAAGTGTGGTTTTTTGTTGACTCTATATAAAGATATGAACTTTTTAATTGACTCATTAACAATGTTAGTAAACCTCGAGTAGATATCATTGATGTCTTCGGTAGAGTTGAAAACAGAAATCCAGTCAACACCTGATAAAAACTTGTTTATACTGTTATAATTTCCACGATAAAAGTTCCGTATGCATGGAGTTTTAACGTTCGCAGAAAAAGTTTGTTGGAGCTTGAATTCAATCATGTTGTGATCGCATTTCAGAGCAAAAGGTTCATTTTGATCAACGTAGATAACGTTCTCAGGTTTTGATGTGATGAGAAGATCCAAAGTATTACCACTAACTTGGGTTGGAAAAGTAACCATCTGAGATAGATTATTGGCATCAAGGAAGTTTACAAAGACATGACTCAGATTGGCTAAATTAGTTTTGTCTCTATTCAAATTAAACAATTTTCCATTGAATGCTAAATTTGGGTTATTCCAATCAATTCTACTAAGGCTTTAATAGTAACCTCATCGTTAACTTTAAGGGTACGATTTGGAATCTTCTTTCTAACTCTTTCGAAATATAATTTAAGTAATTTCCTTAACAAGTGGTGTATAACAGTTTCTTTATTTGTTTTGTTAATTTTGATTCAAACTTATATTTATTAGTGCCTCTGCTGTTTTAATTTTTAATAATACTTTTATCATTTTATAGTTCTTTGCTCTCTAACAAGCAAAGTTTTAGTTTTTAAACTTAAAAATGAAATCTAAAAATTTTTAGATCAATAAATACAACTCATGTTTCAAGTATCAAAAATTTAATTAAATTATATATATATATATTTATCTATTTATTTCAATAAATGCGAAGGAGGGTACCTGAAAAGAGCACCTCTCGCTAACACACATTCTCACAAATATATAATGGTTTTTATGATAAAAAAATAGAAAATATAGAAAAGCTGCTTGAATGACAATGAAAAAATGAATGAAAAGCTAATATATATTTTAGTAAACATTTTTCAACTTAATCAATTTTAAAATTTATTGATTAATTCAGTAAAAATAAATTGTTAGTTAAGCATAAAATTTCAATATATTTAAACACAAAATATGAAAACTCCAAAAAAGTTCTCTAAATATGAATACTTAATCAGAAAATAAATAGTTAAATTATTTAAAGCGGTAAATAAAAAGCTATTTGATGGTTCCATTTTTGGTTTTCAAATCTTTTTGATGGTGGTTTTAGTAGGCTGTTGAGTTTTGTTACTCTAAATGGATATATTTTTATTTATTTGAGATAATTCTTTTATTGAGATGTTCTTTGATTGTTTCTTAAGTTTCTAAATCTTAATTATCTTGTTAAATGAAATGATAATTTATTTTTGGACTATTTTATGATAGCTATTCAGTAAAAAGTTTCTATTTTGTTTTAAAATATAATGATAAAATTTATTTAACTTTTATAATAAGATTTTAGATTAAGAACTATGATTATAACAAATTGTGGTTCTAAAAACAATTTTATAGAATTAGCGATATTGTTTGATGGCAAGAATATTTTTGAAAGATATATTTAGGATTATATTTTTGTTGAATTTTAATCATAAATTTAGTTAATCATTTATTAAATTTTAGTTCATATTTTTCTACATTAATTATTTTAAATTAGGATACTTAAGACTTTTTCATTATATTTCTGCTCATATTATTTTATTTTCAATGTAAAATATAAACTATAAAGTTTATAAACTGCAGCCATGCATTGAATAAATAATTTATTTCTTTTGTTTTTAGTTTATAAAAGTTGTTTGATAACCTACCTTCTGATTGATAAATAAATTTAAAAAAAGTATTTAACAATTTCTATCTTTTTGATAATATATCTTTTAAATTTTATTATTTAGAATATAATATTTTAAATAACTTTTGTAGTATAACTAAAACTCTATAGAAATAATTTTGAATATTATGTATCATTTCTTTTAAAACTTTACTATATAATTTTCTTTTAATTATAAATTTTATTTTATTTAACTTTCAACAATTTTGTTTTTAGCTTTCTTTGTGTTAGTAATATTTCAAATATTAAGATATGTCTGAAGTTAAGTCAAATTGCATAAAATGTAAGAACTGTTCTGTTAAAGATACAATAATGTGGCATAAAGATGGCACTGAGTTTATTTGTCATATTTGCCATGTTAAGAAAATGATCAAATTTAAGAAGGATAAACAATACTTATCAATGAATGTTATTTCTGAGAATAATAAATATAACTTTCAAATGAAAAGAAGAAACACTTCCACAACCAAACCTATAAAAAACAAGTTACTGAATAAAGATAAAAGTATTTTTAAGTCTAAAAAAAGTCATGGTCCAATTACTGGAAAAATTGAGGACAAAACCTGTAGTGCTATATTTTACAAGGGAGATTACTTTCAAGTTGGTGATATAATTTCAATTATTGATCAAACAAATGGAAGTACATATTTTGCTCAATGCACTGCTTTTATGGTTGATATATTTGCCCAAAAATCTGTCTCATATCAATGGTTATTACCAACAGAGCCTCTAAAAGATGATAATAAATTTGTTCCAGGAAAATTCCGTCTTGGACCTACTGACAATTTGTTTCATGATATGGAATCTATTAAATTTGTTTGTAGTGCTCCTTCAGATTATTACAAGCCTTTGAGTTTTTATTCTGCTGATAGTGTTAAAGACACAAAAACTAACATCAGTGTTTTGTTGTCATGAAATAAACAATCTGAGAATTTAAACTGTCCTTATCTATTAAATTGTTTTCTTGGATAAAATAAACTAAATGAGCAAAAATTTCAGTCTGTTACATTGTTAGAACTTTTAATAAGATTTTATTTTTAAATTATAAAATTTTTAAGTTTTATTATTGTTCTATTAATGTTGTGGCAATATTTAGAAATGTTAAAAACTGTTTACTAACAAACTATTTAGTACTTATGACATACGGAATTTATTCTTATATACTATGTGAAAATATATTTAAACATTTTTCAAGCATATTAAGTTAGCTATATAATTATTAATTTATTTATATTTTTAAGTTGTTGGCTTATAAACTCTTTTAAATTGCATTTTAGTTTAAGAACTTTTTTATTTTTTAAGGTGAACCTGGCTGGCTTATAATTTTAAATGGCTGTTTATGTGAGTGACGTTGTGAAATGTGTGAAGTGCCATTCACAACAATCATCTATTTGGCATAAAGAAGGATTAGAACAATTTATCTGTCATACTTGTCATCTCCAACGTATACATCTTGATACTTGCTGCAGATGTTTTAAGTACATGAAATCAGTTTGGCATTGTGTTGATGAAAGTAGCTGCATTTGTAATGATTGTTACATGCTGGAGATTGATGCAAACAGCAAATCAAGCTATTCAAGTAAATTAACTCGTAGAAAAAGTAATGGGAAAAAAAGTATCTTCAAAAAAAGTAAAGTTTCCAACAGATGTAAGAATATTATGTCGCCGCATTTTTGGGAAAAAAGATGGTCAGTTAGAGCAAGAACAATAACTTCATCTAAAAAAGAAACTGTAATTCAAGGAAAAAGTCGAAGAAGTCTTGTGTTTAAGAACAAAAAAATTGAAAAGATTCTCCCAACACGGGCTGAAAGTAAGTCTTTAGATAATGTTTTTTATAAAAAACAATATTTTCAAGTTGGAGATATCATTTCTGTTGTAGATTATATAGATAAAAATGTTTATTATGCACAATGTACAAGTTTTGTGATAAATGCTTTTAAGCAGCATTTAGTTGCTTATCAGTGGTTACTACCAAATCAACCAATAGTGCCAAACAGTAAATTTGTCCCAAGTGATTTCCACTTAGGCCCATCATGTAATGAGTTACATGATATGGCTTCAGTGAATTTTGTTTGTAATGCTCCAATCAACTATTATGACTCTAAAAGTTTTTATGATGTTGATATTAAGCAGAATGATAAAAATACTATAAGTGTATTTATGTGATTACAAAGTTTATTTTTCATTAAATGACAACTACCGTTCAATGAAATAATAAATTTACTAATACAACTCTTGTTTTGGTCTTTGTAAATGTTTTGATTATACTTTTTAAAGTCATCATAAAATATGTTTTCATTTTTTACTTTTTCTATATGTAGCTTAATTTATGATTTTATAATCTAAGTTTTGAATAACTTATTAAAATTGATCAACTTTATTTAAAGAAATGTTAATTATATAATTAAAAGGTTGCTTTCACCAATTAAACAATATAATATGTTACATTTAGATAGATTTAAAAATTGGAAAAGTATCTTTAAAACTATATTTTGAGAATGATAAAGAATTTAGTTAAACAATTATCTTTCTTATGATATTTTTTAAACAAAATTTAAAATAGATTTTAAGTAGAATATTATAATTAAAAAATTAAAAACTTTGTAATATGTAAATTAATTAGGTTTCAAATATTATTGTTGTACAGTTTAAGTTTTATATAAAACATTATGCTTGATAGAAGCTGCAGATTGTGGTCTGCTATTATTATAACTTGTAAAAGTGAGGTGTATGCAAAAAATGCGAATGATGAATTAGAATATAGAAAAAAGATTGGAATAATTGACAAAAATACAATAACATTGGCTGTAGAAGATCCACAAGAAGAGATAGGGAGTGGTGGGGCTACAATTAATGCTTTACTGGTCATTTCAGAGCTACTATCAGTGAAATATGATTATTCTACATTATCAGTTGATGTATTAAAAGATTGTCACATTTTAATCATACATATGGGAAGAATCTTTCCATATGATCCTTGCTGTAGAGGATTTACTTGCTTTCCGCTTTCAAGGAAAGATCCTACTCTTTCTCAAGAACTTGTCACAAATTTTGATTGTATTTTTGAAACAATGTCTTTTCATTTAGCAAAAAACTCACTGCCCGGAGTTTGGGTTTGTAGTAGTGACATGCTTTTAAATATCCCTGCTAACTTTGAAATTTCAACTCAATACTTTACAGAGCATCACAGCTCAGTGGTTTGTATCTCGTCTCCAGGGACTTTAGAGTATGCAACAAAGCATGGAGTTTATAAGATAAGGGAAGATGGAGTCATCGACAACCTCTTGTTTCAAGGCACTGTTGAAGAAATCAAAGAATATGCTTCTGCTGATAATACTGTGAATATGGTGTGTGGTATCATATATTTTCCTGTTAATGTAGCTGAGAAACTCCTTTCTTTACATCTAACTCCTCCTCTTGATGCTTGTACTTATTATGGAGCTGATAACGGTGTTGATCCTCAAAATCTCTCTTTATTTTTTGACATCATCTTGTGTATGGTAGAAAGTATTAACGAACGAGATTTCGTTGATGGTAAACGCTCCGGTTATTTTGGCAAACCTAAAAACACGGTGAGTGCCAATAAAGCTGAAATAATGACGATGGCGCGATCTAATATATGGAAAAAACTGAGCAGCACAAAAATCCAGGGTATAAGTATTCCCGGAAGCACTTTCTCTTATCTTGATTTAGATTTTTCGCCAATGGATTATTGCAATTTTCTTAAAATTGAATGTCAAAAACTTTCCAATTACAACTTTATAACGCAAGCTCATAGCTTCGTGGAAGGAGATGCCTTGATTGGCGAAGACGTTATCTTGATTAACAGTTTGATTGAAAGTAAAGTAAAGATTGGAAATGGGTCGGTATTATTACATTGTCATATACCCTGTGGAGTTGAAATACCTTCTAATTGTTTTCTGTTTGGTTTGGATTCTGAATCATTTGAACAATTAAAGGGAAGACAAATTGAGAAGGAATTGTTTATGATGCAGACAAGATGTTCATTATCTGGTTCACAGAATGTCAATAGTTTTGTAATTTTTCCAATAAACATCAATTTGTCAGACTTACAAGACAAAGCGATTGAAGAATTAGAAACAGAACATAAAAAGCAGAAGCCAATATGTTTGGAAAATAAAGAGATGAAGTCGATAATGATGACTAAAATGTTTCCATTGTTACATTTTGATCGTTTAGTAACTCTACTAGATGTGTCTGAAACTTTAAAAATCTCTTTAAATTCCAATTTGCTTTCAACGCCATTTTGGTTCATATCTTTTAACGATATTTTACAACATTGTAATTGGAATGCTGAATTTAAGTTTCGTCACGTAAGATACTGTGAAATAGCTGGTAAAAAGACAGAAATTTCCTTGAAAAATAACAAAAGAATTTACCTAGCTAATTTCTTTCAACATTTTGTGTACTATGGTCTATCAGATAAATTGCTAAAATTACTGGATTCTGTGGCTATTCAATCTGTTTCAAACGATCTTAACAGGCCTGACATATGTGCGCGAGCCTTAGCCTGTGTTGCAGATGTCTTAGAGATTATGGCTCCAGAGTATACTCTGTTAAGGAGTGGACCATCTTTAAACAAAGCCTGGCAGACAAGTATAAAAGATCTTAAAAATAATCGTTTGTCAAAAGCTGTTATTGAACTTGCTAAAGTTAGAGATATTTGGGCTCAAAATAAAATGCTGCTGATAAGAACTGCGCGGCATTATGAAGGAGCAGCTCAAATTCTAATCAGTCAGGCAGTATTAACAGTAAATGTTAACGTGAAAGTGATTAGTTTGAAGAAAATTGTTGGTTTTAATAGATGGCTGGTCGCTGAGTGTCCTGCAAGATTAGATTTGTCTGGTGGATGGTCAGATACACCACCTGTCTGTTATGAACATGGTGGTGTTGTAGTGAATGCTGCAGTTTTAATTAATGGTAAAAGACCAGTAGGTGCTCGTGTTAGGAAGATTAAAGAACCAAAAATTGTGTTTCGTCTTTTAGGTGAAGATGCTTATTCAACGCAGACTGTTGAATGTGAAAAGTTATCTGATTTATCGGACTTTGATCTTCCTTGTAATTCTGGCGCTTTGTTAAAAGCTTGTGTTTTACTAACACGTGTTGTTACATTGGATGGTTCTTCACTTAAAACTCAACTTTTTAATCATTTAGGAGGAGGGCTTGAACTGCAAAGTTGGTCAAATCTACCACGTGGTTCTGGTCTAGGTACAAGTAGTATTCTTGCTGGAGCTATTTTAAAAGTTTTATTTTCTCTAATGGGTGTTGTAGTGGATACTAATTCTATTATCCACGCTGTGATGATTGTAGAACAGATGTTGACAACTGGTGGTGGATGGCAAGATCAAGTTGGTGGCTTAGTTGGTGGAATTAAGATTGCTAAATCTTCAGTTGGTCTTCCACTTACTATTGAAACCAAGCAAATTAATTGCTCAGATCAGTTTCTTGATCGCTTAAATTCTTCTTTAAAGCTTATATACACTGGAAAAACTCGACTAGCCCGAAACCTTCTTCAAAATGTCATTAGAAATTGGTACAGTAAAAGTCCTAGCATCTTGAAAAACTGTCAAGATTTAGTTGAAAACGCTGAAAGGTGTAAAAGTGCTTTTGAAGAAGAATCTTTATATAAAATTGGGGCCTGTGTTGATGAGTATTGGAAACAGAAAAAGATTATGGCTCCGGGTAGTGAGCCGCTTGTATGTAGCAAACTGTTTTCTACATTTAAAAGCATATCTACTGGTTCATCCCTAGCTGGTGCTGGAGGCGGTGGTTTTATGTATTTACTACTGAAAGAGGATCATATGAAAGCTGATATAGGATCCCTTATTAAAGATTTTCAAGATGTGATTACATTCGAAGTGAAAGTTGATAATATTGGAATGGTTTATTATGAAAAACAAATTTGTTAATTTCAAAGTTTCATCTGCATAATGAGATTATGTCTATAAATAATTTTCTATTTTCTTATTACTTGCTAAACTCAAATTTACTTTTTTACCTGATTTAACCTACTGTTTATTATCTTCAAAATTACTTTTACAAGGTTCTTTTACTTGAATCTTCAAAACCAAAATCAATTCTAATTAAATCGCACTTTATTTAGCAAATATATTTTTGCATAGCTTATTTATAAATAAATGTTTCTGCTATAAGGTTAATTGTAGTTGACTGCATTAAATTGTACAAATGAAACATAAATCAGAATGCTTTGATGGTGATGTGTAAAGAACAATTGAAAAGCAAATGAAAGAGGTGATAGCAAAATTGCAACTTGATTTTAATAAAGTAGAAAATAATTTCTTAATAGATTTAAATATCAAAATAATTTGTACAAAAAGAAGTTTACGATAAAAATGTTGCTTGAATTTCAGTTACACCCAATTTGCATTCTACAAATTGAAAATATTCGAGTTAATTATTAACTAATTTACATTTGCTATAAAATTAACTAAATTATTCAACAATTTTGAGAGAAAATTTATTTTATAAAAATTTTCAATACCGAAAAAAATGAAATTTTGTTAATAAATACCGAAGCTAGCTGATGGAGTTATCAGAAGGTCTCTCATAAAGTTCGATGTTATTTTCATCCTTCCTGCTCAGGTAGTCCTTGGAAGATGAATGGAAAGTATTCAGAGATGTTTTATGTGGTCGTACATTTGTATCAACATCTATCGACTCTTGAAGAAAAATAATTTGTGGATAAAAGCGTTTTGAAAAGTTTTTTGCAAAATATTAAAATGTTTTCAAAAAAAATGTTTTGAAATTTTCAAAATCTTATTTATTACAATAAATGTGAAGGAGGATGCCTAAGAGAGCACTTCCCACTAACACACATTCCCACAAACAACATCTATTATATATTATTAAGTTAGAAAAACAGAAAGAACAAAATGTAGCACATGACATTTCAGTAGTCTACAAAACATATAACAGTGAACAATTACATGGAATGTTAATAATATAAAAAAGGGAAAAATTCAATTTAGAAATGACAATGTTGGCAAAATTATAACGGTTCAACTTCTGCTTGAACAACACGAGTGATTCTGGCATGACAATGTCTGATGGCATCTGGTTCCATGTACTAATTTTTTATAGAAAAAATTTAATCTGATTAATGTACAAGGTGATATAGGCTTATTAAGATGTAATATGTGTCGTCTGAGGTGATATAACTTGAGAGAAGGAATAATGGAAAAGAAATCGTCAAACTGAATGTCAATTAAATTGTGGATGATTTTAAAAATAAGAATTAAGCCGTATTTAGTTCTTCAAATTTCTAAAATTAATGATTTTAGTTAGTCTTTTTTATCTTTAATAGATTTAAAAACTCTGTTTCTGATCTTTAACTTTTTTTAAATTTAAATCATATGTTTCAATCAAATGAAATACTTCTAAATAAACTAACCTGCTACATTTCGTTGTAAGCTTGGCGAAGAGCTTTCGATACCTTCATCATCATCACTGGAAAGGTTTTCAGAATTGTTTTTATAAATCCAACCAGCAACCTCATTAGAGTTGTGTAACTTTTTGGGGATAATTTTTACAAGTTTTTTGGCAGGTAAAACTTTGTCAGGTACAATATTGGTTTTCTGAATACCATGTAAAAAATATTTTTTAGTTATTATTGTAAAATAAAATTTTTGATTATTTCCTCTTCTCAGCCACATGATTAATAAATTTAGAAAAAAACAGTTTGGAAACATCCTGAAATAAAAGATAAATGGATTTTTCTTATAATTACAAATTTCTTTTAAGATTTTTCTATCAAATCCAAATAAATTTGAATTTTTGGTTTATTTTAAATAAACTATTTAGGAGTGACCATAAAATAAGACCAATGCTTTTTACTTAAAAGTGGTGTTTGGTGAAAATTTATAAAAATTAAAAGCTTTTTATTCAGTTGAAGTAAAAATTTACAAATATTAAAATTTAAAGTAAAATTCTCTTTGAAAAATAATTAAGAATTAAAATATTAAATCTAAATAAAAAGTTTCAAATATATCAGCAACTTTCAACTTTAAATTAAAATTACAATTTTACTCATTGAAATTATTATCAAAATCATTTGAAAATTCTTTTTGGAGTCGTATTTTTATTATAAAATAAGAAAAAAGTTAAAAACTAAAGTAAGAAATCTTGGAGGCTTTTGTTCTGCTCACTAACTTGACTTGCTTCCAGTACAGGTGTGAAGAGCTGGGAGTTAGTGTTGAAAGAAGAGCTCGACTTCTCTACATTTTCTTCAATTGTTTTATCTGCTTTAATAAATTTATAAAAAATCATTTGATGAAAAAGAGATGAAAAATTTGAAGTTAGATATTTATTTCATGTATAAGGTGAGCAAGAAGATGAATTTGATGAATCTAACTAACCAAACAGTTGAGAAAATTGTTGGCTAGTTCCTGGCTGATTATCGGTGTCTCTAGAAACATAAGAAACTGATGAAGACATAAAATATCACAAAAAAAAAGAAAAAAAAAGTTGGATATTCATCGAGTATATAACAAATTAAAACCTGAAATTATTAGATTATTCTAAATTTTGATTTCTATTTTGAATTGCTTGAAAGAAAATGAAAACCGTGACAATAAACCGTGTCAAGTGAACAAAAGGCTACGACAAGAGATATTTGGATTCTTAAAGTTAATTATAACATGTTTTGGATAAAAAACTATTTCTGGGTTAGAAACTGGTTGAAAAATTTGAAGAAATCAAATTTGAAAGCAAAAGAAATCTTTTTAAGTTCTTAAAAAAACTTTGCAATTAGTAAAAACTGAAAAATTTAATGACAGAATAGATGCAGCTTCAAATTTACATTTTAAATTACAACTTATACATACATTTTGACCCACCAACATTTGCAATTATTTTAGGTTTTCTAATTTTCTAAACTATAATTTCAACAATTTTATTAAAATATTTTAACAAAAAGTTCGTAAAAGCTGAAGATGTCTTATCTGTTTACCCATAAACAGAGTCAAATGGATGATGCACCTCTGCTTCAACTGCTTCACTAAATGCTTTTTGTTCGAAGCTATAGTTGACAAAACCTTTTTTGCTACCCTAAAATTAATCGAAGCAAAAATATCAGAAATTTATAAAACATTTTTGTAAATAAAAGTATTTAATATATATTCAATATATTTATTTGATTTAAATAATAGCTTTAATAGATATAACATTTTTAGTTTAGAATAAGTTTCAGAGATCTAATTGTTGTTTATTATTGAGATTTTGAAATGATTCATATTTTTTGTAATCAATTTTTTATTTGTTGTTTTTCATGATAGTTTTTATGTTTGTTGCTTTTCAGTTGTTTTTCAAATCAATTATTGATAATATTTCACAACTATTTCAGGAATTTATCATACGTTTTTAAATGAATAAGAACTGATGCTAGGTTTATTTAAATTTAAATTCTTACAAAGATTTAAAAGAAAAATTTTAAATCTTAAAATAATTATGTTTACAAGTTGATAATCAAACTTACAAATTCTGTTTTACTTATTTCAATTGCTTGTTTCAATCTTGATTCAAAATCATTTTTCTTTTGATAAGCTTTCGAATTTTCGATTACTTGATGTAATTCTTCATCTAAAGCTTTATTTCCACTGCCTAGGTGAGCTATTAGTTGCTTGATTTCAAACTAAACAAATAAGTTTTAATTTGAATACATTCAATTATCAAAGATATTTACTAAAAAGATATGTTACATTGAAAATAATCAATTTGTAATTAATTTTTTATCATGTATACATCAAACTTGTTTACATCTCTATCAGTGACTGCTTTTTGTAATTGAACGTTTTCCATTTGAAAGTTTGCAAGATTTGTATGTAAAACTTCCATCTTTTTTAAAGATTCTTTTTTAGCTTGGTTTCGTGTAGCTGTAAATAATATTTCATGAATTTAAGTAAGATAAAAAGATAGATAAAAATTCAAATAAAATTAATTGAAAACTCAGTGGCAGGAATAGAGATTTTATATTTATAAAACTGAAAATTTGGAAGAAATAAAAAGAAAAATTATTATCAGCCAATAAAATAAATTTTGATATTCAAAAGTAGCTAAAAGAAGCTTTTAGTTTCAGAACCTTTTAAAAGGCTGTAGACTCGAATAAAACGAAACACAACCAAGAGAGAAACGCCATTCCAAGGTGAATGAGTTTTAGCAGCAAAATAGGTCGTCAAATTGGATGTGAACGAGCAAACTACTACTGCAGCATCAGCAATCTTTAATAGAAGTTTCAATCCATTAATGGTGGTGGTCTTTTGTGTCAATTGGAATTATTTCAAGAGGTTTTTATATTAAAGTAGACCTAATGATGGTTTTAAAAGAACATTTGTACAGATTACTTCAATAATATTTCTCATAAATTCCATCCTCCAAACTAGAAGACGACATAAGACCTATAAGAAAAAGATTAGAGTATTAAAAGATTATATCGAAAATGTGAGATTATATCGAAAAATAATAAATTCATTTTCATAAAAAGTGAGTTAAAAATATTAAACATGTGATAAGAAAATACTAAATTTGGAAATGTTTAAATTACAAAAGAAAAATACTTTATATCATTAACTTTACAACAATTACTAAAAAAATAAAGTTAAACTTAAAAAAGATCCAAAATAATTAAGTTCAACATCAATTTCTAATTAATTTGATGAGTTAAAATGATTTTTAAGTCAATTGTGAATTTTATGATCAAACTTAAATTTATTTAGAGTTTTAGCTTAACAAATCAAAAATAACATCTAGTACTTAGATACTAAATTTTTTAATTTGATTTTAAGCAAGCTGACTAATTTTGCAAATAAAGTTTATTTAAACCAATCAAATATCGAAAAAATAGATTTCAAAAATATTTCAAATGTTTGCTAGGAGTAATAACATTTTTAACATATTTTCTTATGCCTCTGCAAGTTTTTCCATTTTCTACATTAATTATATTAAACTATGATACTTAAGACATTTTCATTATCTTTCTCCTCATATTGTTTTGTTCACTTTAAGAGCTGTACAATTTTTCATTTGTATTCAAGTAAAAAAACTAATCTTGAAAAATTACCTCTACAAAAAAGAAAGAGATAATAATGAAACTAGACCAATGTAGCCAGGTAGATACAACATTAGTAGTTTCAGTTGATGAAGTATTTGAAGTTTTTAATCCAACTGTTTCTACAACTGATAATAAAAGATGATTAAGAAATTAAAACTTACAACTTAGTCAACACAATATAAGCTAATAAAGAAATGAGTACCTTGTAAAGTGTCAGAGTTTAATAAGACCTCTATCAAAAGTAAAATAATCAGTATTATAGTCCAGCCAAGTATTGTTAAGTAAAATGAAATTGATGATAAACATCTTTTAAATGTTGATAAACCTAAAAAAGTGGCAAAATATGAATATAAGAAGTTCAATTGATGTTCATTTGATGAACACGTTGAAAATTTGAAATATTTTGCACTTGATAAACTATGAACATCTCTTTACTTACATGAAAAACAATTTAATGAATGGTGGTTAGACATTTCATTTGAAATACAACAGCATAGTCTAGATTCAAATCTGTAATTTACAAACAAGTATTCTTAAAATTTCTTAATTTATAAAATTATAGTTTTAACTTCAGAAAAAATAAAGAATAAAAATTATATAGTAACATCACCTGTTGATTAAATACGAATTACTTAAAGAGAAAAAAATTAAATTAGGTTAAAAAAATTTACTAATGTAATGGTGTATTTGAAAAGTAAGAACTTTAAGCAACAAAATTATCATCTGTACCTTCAGTTAACATATAAAAATATAAAGTAATAAATTCACTTTTTCAAATTATAAAATAGATTATAATGAATTTTATGAGAGATATAAAAGAAAAAATGTTGACATCAAAATCATGACTAATAAAGAAGTACTTAAAAATTTTAATGTAAAGAAAAAATTAAGATTATCATCATATGATTTTATGAATATTTTAAAACTTAAAAAAATTACTTTACAATTGTCACAAAACCGCAAAACATATAAAAAAAATACATTTTATTGATTCATTTTGATGAAGATCTTAATTAAGCTCAAATACAGAAGCAGAAAATAAAAACTATATCTAAATCATCTATATAATATAATATTATTACTAAGAAATACTCAAATTTTAAAATAAAAAATAATAATACTGTAATAAAGTATTAAAAAGCATACTGATATTTGTTAAATTCAGGAAAATAAAATAGCTTACTGTACTTCAATTTGAGAAATAGTTTTTTCCAAATTTGGCTGAGGGGGTAAAGTAGCTGGCCAAATTGATTTCTTAGATATTGACGAAGAATCCTTATCTAAAGATTGATAATTCAAGTTTTGAAAACTCATAATACAGTTGTTAGAATAAATTTGATCATCTGATATTAATTTTTAAATGAAAAAAAACTTATAAAAGAATCGAGCTTCATTTCATTGAGCAGTTTGTTGACAAACGTACGAAACTATAGTTTTATTTGTTGTTGTGTTTTGGTTGTACAGTTTAGTTTAAAAATTATTCCATAAAATTAAAAAAACAATTTCGTTGTATTTGGAAGGAGTTTTTTTAATATTTATTTTTATGTGCTCCAAAAACTTTTGTTTGACAAAAATTAATAGAAAAAATAGAAAATACTATAAAATGATAAAAAAATAAAATAACTTTTTAAAGCCTATACTACTTATACGAAATGTATGTAGGTAAAGTATTTAAAATTTATCTTTCTTTTAAAACTATTCTCTGAAAAATGTTAGAAAAATATTAAATTTTTTTATATTCCATCTAAGTTTTCTGATAATTTCTGACAGTTTATCAATAGAGTTATTGAAATAATAAAAAAATGAGTTGAACTATTTACACATAAAAATACTTAACTCAATATTTCAAAGATATTATCAATATCAATTCATTAAATATAAATTTCTTTTTTACTTTGGTCAAAACAGTCATAAAAATTTTTTCTACGAAATCTAAAAGAATAATATTTCTGTAAACTCAAACTTCTTAACAAACGAAAAACACCTTTCTAAATAGAGTTTATGAGGTGTATTTATAGAAATGTTGAGTATTTTAATCTAATACATGGTTATTGATTAATTAATTTATTTATTTATTACAATAAATACGTAGGTGGGTGCCTGAAGAGAACACCTCTAGCTAATACACATTCTCACAGATAATATCTATCAAGTTAGAAAGAAGAAGATGTAATGCATGTCAGTTCAGTAGTCCTCAAAACATATAACAGTGAACAATTACATTGAATGTTAATAATAAAAAAAGGAGAAAAAATCACGGTTTAGAAATGACAATGTTGGCAATATTAAAACGGTCCAACTTCTGCTTGAACAACACGAGTGATTCTGACATGACAATGTCTGATGGCAGCTGGTTCCAAGTACTAATTGTGTGGTATGAGAAAAAATTCGCTCTGACCAATGTACCAGGTGATATAGGCTTATTAAGATGTAATGTGTGTCGTCTGAGTTGATATAACTTGAGGGAAGGACTAATGGAAAAGAAAGCGTCGCATTTAAGGTCAATTAAGGATAATTTCAAAAATAAGAAGTAAGTCGTATTTAATCCGTCGAGTTTCCAAAGTATCTAAATTGAGGAAACTGAGACGATGTTTATAAATATCATATTTAATATTAAGTTTCCTGCATAATAATCTTGTAAATATTGCCTAAACAGATTCGATTTTTTGATATCACCAATTTGATATGTCATCCATGCACTAACATTGTATTCAAGAATTGGACGTACGTACAATTTGAAAAGATTGATAAAAAAGCATGGGTCTTTAGAATTAAATGTTCTTATAATAAGTTAGTCAAGGTTGATTGATTTTACAAAGGTTTTGGAAACATAAATGTGCCATTTAAAGTCAGATGATAGAGTAATGCGAAGGTTTAGGACTGAAGGTATTTTTGGAATAATAAATCAAATGATGAAATATCGTTTCAAGGAATGAGCGGCTGGCTGACGAGATAAAGTTCAAAATTTGCATCTGGCTTAAGGGAGAAAGTTTTAAGTTCTAGGATTTGCAAATGTTGCTTAAAAGAGTGACAGAAGTTGTTAATGAAATCTTTCTTAGACTGACAAGAGATTCTGAGACCTCTGGCATTGTCTGATATTATAAGTATTGATTATTATACAAAATTCTACAATTTAAAGTTAAAAATCTATAGCCACAACTGATTTTGTAAGAACATAATATTATACAAATAATAGTAAATAAAATTCTATAGTTTTTGACTGAGTATTGTTAGCCAAAGCATTAAATAAAATATATTAAAATAAGAATTTAGTTTGTGGCGAAGTCCCATTTTGTAGGTCTGATGTTTGGTGACATCTCCCAATAACCTGGGACAGTGACATCAAGGTCAACGGATTGTAAGTGTTTTATCTAGGTTAACTCTCATAAGTATTACTTTTCTCAAAGCAACCGCAAGGTAGTGACACCATAAGCCATTATTGGTGAAAATGCTTTCCGTTGTAAGGTAACTAGCGATGTAAAGTGCTGAAAGTTTAAATAAGCTAATCATAGAAGAAATGAAGTTTAACTTGAAACGGTAAACAACTAACAAACATTTTCCTACAAGAAGTTGAATTCCAACATTTGCAATTCTCATAATAATTTCGGAAGCAATGTTCTTTTTCTGAAATTTATTTTTAACTTTATCCACAAACATTTGTATTTCCACAAATAATTTTTATATTTTTTCAAATCTTCAAACTCTAAATTTTGTATTAATTAGTAGTTATAGTGATTGTATAAATTTGAAAACAAATTGTTCTTATAAGAGTTTTGTATATCTACTTTTTTGGTAAATTTTATGTAATTCAAGTATACTTTGTTTTAATCTTTTTATAACTTAAACAAAAGTATTAAATTTTAAAAGTTGTTCATCAAAAATTCCCTGCGTTCTATTTTCAATATAATCTTTCAAAAATTTTCTTTTTTATGGATATTTATTAAGCTTGAAAATAACATTTGATAATTTTCAAAAATAGATAAAAATTATTAAGAATTGTTTTTCAATTTATTTTACTCTTACATATTTAATCATTTTTTCTAAACCAGTTTTTGTAAACTGTCTCAAAAATTTTCTGTCAACCTTTCAATTACGTACCTTGTAAAAAATAGTATATTGGTCACAGAAATTCCAAATTAAGTCAGCAAAACTTCACCAAAATACTACAATCTAATTAAGAAATTATTTCCCCTTATTCACGAATAGCCATTTGGCGCCATAAAGATGTGGTTAATCAAAAAAGTTTTTTTGTTCGACAATTTTTTTTGATAAAAACATTTCATGTAAAGACTATTTATAGAAAAGTGAGTTTACCTAGATGATAAAAACAAAAACTTTTTTTACCAACTTTTTCAATCGTGTTTTTTACCAAAAAATTTGGAATTTGATTGTTTTATTTCTTATTAGAGATGTCTGTATGAATTTTACCATCAGCTTGTTACTTTTATTTCTATTTACGTTTTAATTAGCGGACCATAATAAATTTTAGTGATATTTTTTGTTTAAAATTTATTTAAAATATCTTAATAAAACTTTGAATTTTTTTCTAAACTTATAAATTTATGTGAAAATAAGCAACGAAAGAAAAATTCAAACTAATCATTTAAATAATGTTAAAAAAGTTTGAAATAATTTTGTAGATTGATTGTTTATTTATTTTTTTATAAGTTTTTCACTAATGTTAATATTTTGTTAAATTTTCAAACTAACACAAACCTTTTGTGACAAACTTATTGTAACTTTTAGGAAAAGTTGAAATAAAACCTATATACCTCAAATTGAAACAAAGTGTTTGTTGTAAAACTATCTTTCTCTCTACTATATTATGTCTTGGATATTACATTAAATCATCATTGAATGATTATTTTGTGTTACAAACAATTGGTAAACTTTCCCTTATTCTTTTAAAAAGTGTTATACATAACAATAAATATTTTCATATAAGGACTTTTCAAGTAAGAAAATCAACCTTATAAAAATCTAAACAACCTAAAGACATTTTAAGAAAACTTTAAATTTCTTATTTTCATTCTGATCAAAAATAAATTTTTGAAATATTTTATTAGTAGCTGCTCAAAGTTACTCGGTATTATTTGTTTTAGTTTCATAACAAAAATTTTAAGATTGATAAAATACTTGTTGAAACAACTCCAGTAAACTTTATCTATACAACAACATATTATAATAACAACCAGTTTTGTTCAAGGTTATGATAAATTGAAACAAGAATTTTATTGAGTTTTTAATAAGTACTCATTTTAAACTAAATAAAATTAAATATTCATATTGAAAAGCATTACTAGTTATTATTGTAGTCGATAAAAATTATATAGACTTAATTTTTTAATCTTTTAAATTAGTTTCAGGCGGTTACGTTTGAGAAAGATCAAAATTAGATTAATATAACCCGTGATTAAATAGAGAAAAATAATACAAATCTTTCATAAAATATAGACAGACAAAATATGAGCTGTGAATGATAAAATGTATTTGAAGAATGATAAATATCTACTGGTAGAAGATAATAATTGATGAACAATTTGGTGAGAGGTTTTTACAGAAACGTCACTCTATTTTTACTGAATGTTGTAGCTAAAATGTTCCTATTTGTGATAATAAATTGTCGAAATGTATACGAGCCTCATATTAGCAGCTCATATCTACATGATGAAAAGCTGCCTTAGGCACTATCGTGATAACGGTATCGGGTACGCACACTATTTGAACTAAGCAAGTAGACAAGACTGATTTAAAAAGTTTTAAGGTGCTGTAGTCATAACTTCTTTGATCATTAAGATTTTTGTTTGTCGTATTTATTATTAGAAGTGTTATTAAAATTTATCGTTTTGTAAAATTCTTTTGATCATGAGATTTTAAAAACGATTTTTTTTGCAAAGAGTTATCAAGAGTTTTTTTTGTAATTTAAATAATTACCTGTCAATAAATTTTAGCCAAGTCATAGGAAGCAATTGAAATCGAAAACTATATGACGTCAAAGCGATAAAAATTTCTTCATTTAATTTTTTTGAAATTTTTTATGGTTTAAATGAAAGCAGTTTTAAGTTTGAAAATTGAATTTGATTTTAAAGGGTTTTATTTGATTGAATTAGAGAAAAAACTTAGAAATGTTTTAATAATTTTTGTTAGTCTAAATTTAGAAGGCAATATTTAAGCATATTTTGTTTTTAAAAGCTTATGTTATTTATTAATACGTAAAATTTTAACGCTTTGTATAATATGATGCATGATTAGCGATAATTGTCGAAAACTTCATTAAAATTGCTTTAAAATTAATCCAGTTTATTTCATATTCGTCTACTTTTTAAGTGTTTCATAAAACTTTCGCTTAAGGGCATCTGAAACATATTTATAAACTCTTTTTTTTGCATTGAAGTTTTCCTTGCTTGCTTTGAACAATTTTACTCAGTAAATAACTAGTAGGCCGCATATTGAATTAATACAGTTGTTGTTTATCTATCACTAGACAGTTTTAATTGATTTTTATTTTAAAAACATTTCAGGGTAAATGCAATTTTTACATTTTTTTGGTGAAGTATAGGTGTTAAGAAATATATTCCAAAACTTCTGCAACTCTGAAAATTGGTTGAATGGCGAATCTCAATTGTATTCAGTTCCAACCAGATGCATTCGCAACACTACATGCTGATGGTGGTTAGTAGCTGCTTAGTTCTACTTTTATCAGTTTAACGATTTATCAACTGGCTATTTTTCTTTATAATTCTCAAAATATTTTATTCAAAAAACATTTTATTGTGTTCAGTAGAAAAAAAACTTTTTAATATTAAGTCATTCACTACCAAAAAGCTTATAATCTATAAGAATATTTGAACATTATTTCATTTTGTTACTTAGCAATTTAGAAAAATAATTTTATTTAATTCATTTATTTATTCTTCTAATTTATAAGCAATATTAAATCTGTAAGGTTCTATAAACATTTCAAAACGTGTAGGTTAATACTTTACGACTTCAAAAGTTTGCTTACCACAGTTAGTTAAATTTTGATAATACAATATTTGACATTTATTAAGTGTAATCATACTAAAAAGTTATAAAGTTCAAACTTGAATATTTCATCAATTGGTTTACAGCTTTTGTTTTTGCAATATTGAAAATCATTGAAAATTTTTGAAATGATCCATCTTATAATTCGATTCTGTTATAAAAAGTTTGATCTTTAAAAGTTGAAATTGTATTACTAATTTGACAAGTTAGAAATGTAATCTTGTTATAAAACGCTTTGTTGTAAAATTGTGATGTTTATGTAAAAAAAGGTAAGCTTCAAACAACCACTAGATTGTTTTTGATTGTTGTATAAGTGAATCAATTTCAATCAAATTGTTTCACAATTTTATATATTCTTGGTTTTAAGCTTCAGTTTATCATGATTGAAATTATATTATTAGTTAAATGCTCTTTCAAAATAATAATTTTTTTAGAGATTAATAAGAATGAAAAACACTTTCGACAAATTTAAATGATTATTCAGAAGAACTAAAAATATTACTTTAAAAACTAAAATAAAAACATTTTCGAAAAAAGACGAATTCTTACAGAAGTATTTTTGTCAAGTAAACAGATTTGTATTCGGAAAATACATTTAAAAATTGCAACACAGTTATTAAGCTTTAGTTGAATAATTTCACAAAATTGA
The DNA here is from genome assembly GCA_034620365.1 of Pegea sp. RAD2-039. Taxonomy (NCBI): domain Eukaryota; kingdom Metazoa; phylum Chordata; class Thaliacea; order Salpida; family Salpidae; genus Pegea; species Pegea sp. RAD2-039. Next base: position 105,613 of record JAQGEQ010000161.1, read on the forward strand.
ATTGTTGAAAAGAAAATTCATTTTTGCCCTGAGGGAAACCTTTGTAAATCAAAGTATCTTTTAAGAACAATTCTTTTTTCAGCAGAGCCTTTTTCTAGTTGGAGTAATAGCAGTTATTTGTTTGCATAGAATAAGAAATCGAAAATGCAAAATGCAATTGGTTCCAGATAAGATTTATTCTTTAAATAGCTACAAGACTTCATGTATTAGATACAATTAATTTAGTTTGTTTAAATGCAGAAACACTAATGAAAGAAAAAGATTTAATTTTTTATTGCTATCATTTTTTATCGATTTATCTGAATATCTTTTAGGTAAACTTATTTCAGCTTGATTTTCAATAAAGACAAAGCTAAATAGAGACTAGGAAAATATTTGTCTATAAACAAGCAATAACATTAAGTTGATATGAATTAGTAAACTTTTAAGAACTCTTTTGATTGCCAAATAATAATCACATCAATTATTAATCATTAAAAAACTTTGAACATAATTTTCAGTTTGCTATTTTAAAATAAATCATAAAAAAAGTTATGAATACAAAAATACTAATTAATTTTGATATCTTCATTTAGTTACAAAGTAAACATGGCTTTTGAATATTGTTAAATTTTTAATTTGAATTTAAGAAATTGAAACATTTTAGATTAAATAAAGTTTTATAAGTTGCTTAGTTGTAATAGCTAAATGAAAAAAAAACTTTTTTACTTGTTGATAATTTGAAGATCGTTTTTTAAAGAGATTTTAAATTGGTTTTTGAAGTAGATAAAACTTTCGATTCTTTTAATCTATTTATTTTCTATTTTTTTATTAAAAATAAATCATCAAATTTTCCATTTAACAATATGACAATACCTCAATACAAATAAATATTGAAACAAGAAGTTTAACTTTACTAGCTGATAAAAGTATATATTTTTGAATATCTTTGTCCTGTTACTTTAAGGATATTATATAGAAAAAGAATAATTACAAATACAAAATACTAACGTGATTTTTGAAGTCATTTTTCAAAATTCTTTGCACTCAGGTCAACTTTATTTCATAACAAATATATGTTTTATTCGCATCGTAATAGTACGTATTTTATTTCTATTTCAAAGAATAAATCTCATGAAAGTTTTCTATTAGTGTTTTACAATTTTGTAGCATTTTAAAAAAATGTTAATTAACCAGACTAAATCAAAAGATAAAAAACCTATCAAAATTATCTGTCTGAAATTTCTAAATTTGTATAATCAGTTTTGAGTTGTATATACGTTCCACTTAAATAGTAAAGTATCTGTTTTTAGGGCGACTTACATTTTATTTGATACTAAACAAATACTTAACTGAGGCTATTTTTTCAGGTAAATTTTTATGAAGTAATTAGATTGTAAATAGAACAGAATAGCTCTAGCCCAAATGACAATTGATTGTAAATCAAAAATAAACAAATTTAGTTAATAACTAATGATGTCTGATTATATGTATAAATATCAAGAACAAGATAATTTCTTGTAAAAATGAAGTCGTCAGCAATGTCAGCAAGTCTAAAGCTTTTGTTTATCCTAAAAGTCACAATTAAAATTTATTAGAAAAATATTTGTTAATCTTATCTTATTTTTTATGGTTATTAATTGTTTAGATATATCAATGTTTAAAAGTTGGATTAATTAAAACTAATATCTAAACAAGTGAATAACTTTATCCAACATTTTAAACAGTAAATTTAGTTGTAGTACGATAATATTAAAACGTTAAAAGTATTACCAAATAATTACAAATAAAACAAGATGTAAACACTGTAATTTAAATGAAACGTATTTCAATAGTAGTCAAAATTTAGTTGTTTGTGTGCTAGTAAAAAATGTTTGCTAAATATTTTATGTGGTAAATGCTAAGTGAATATCGTGTCTAAATAACTTTACAAGAGCATCTAAAGATAGGAAAACAAATAATAAACATAAATTGATCAAGAAATTTACTTAAACATGTTAATTAGTATCTCAAGTAAGAAGCTTTTATAAAAGTAAATAAAAGCAGACAGTGTAGGTCAACTACACAAAGGTTTATTCCCACGCCTTCTAATAATTTAATGTTTACATAACTGTGTTTAATTCACCTTGAACAAAACTTTATTAAGTATTAAAGCTGATTTTATATTGAGTCAATTTTTACTATCACATAGATTTCTCTGCAAAATAGTAGCTTCAATTTACAAAATTATTTGGTTTTGTTTTCATGCTTTTACAGTTTTATTACAATCGTTTGCTAAAGTTTAAACTAGCGACTATAATGTCATTTTCTGTCAGTTGTTAGGTATTAAAATTGAATTTTCTGTGCAATGTTTATCATGTAAATAATGTTATCTAGTAATAAAGCTTGCACAGTTCATAATTCTGTTACACATTTTCATTACAGCCTAATTTTTGTGATTTTAGAATAAAATTTACCAGAATAGGAACTACATTAAAAACATTTGAAAAAAGCTAAAAAGTTGGATTTCATTACTGGTTTTCTACAACTGGTTTTCCAATGTAAATAGTTCAATGAAAGTCTAAAAAAGCTGTTTTAAGTTACTTAATGAAATGTTTTAAATTGCTTTAAATATTTGAAAATATCTTTTTAAAAACATTCTTAAAAAAGGTTAAAAAAAAATGAAAATACTTTAATTTTTGTCTTACCTTAAAAAACATTTTTTAAAATAATATTTATTCTAAAAATTCAGATCTTAGAAAAAACTTCTTAAAGATATTTGAATATTTAAATGAATGCTTCGTTTTCTTTGATTTTAAAAGTTCTTTTTTGAGTTTTTTAATTTAGGTTTAAATTTCTAATTTTCAGAATATGATTTTGAAAATGTAAATCCAAAATATTTTAACATTATAACTTGTATATTAATAAGCTAATACATACTTTAATTTAGTAAAACAATCATTTGATATTATTTTGAAAATTATAGAGTAAGTTTTACAACTTCAAAATAACTTTATTTAGAATTTATTATTTAATGAAAATACGTAAATATTTGTAAATAAATTTTTAATTAATCAAGTAGATGATCTTCAATCAAAAGCTTTTTTAGTAGATTCGATTGTTTTAAACTTGACCAAAATCACTTCAAATTAAATTAGATAAAGTTATTTTCATATTTGAAGTTATATCAATAATGCATTTCTACAAATTTACTGAAAGAATTTTAAAGTTATTTTATGTGACAACAGCAAAGGTGATAAAAGCAAAATGTTTAATCAAATCTCTTCAGCCAACAAACAACAAGTTCATTTTATCAGATATTAGCAAGATTGAACGATAATTATATTGTTGCGTTACCTGAACAAACAAGCTTCTTGTTTACCTTCTTTTTTGGTAATGTCATTGTTAAATAAAGAAGTTTGTAAATCGTGAGAAATTGTTGTTCAAAAATAGAATCAAATTTTGCTACTTAAAAGTATTAGCTATTTACTACTGATCCAAGGCGTTATGTCAAAATCTATTTAATCGTTCATCAAGAACCTGAATGTATAGTGTAACAGAAAACGATATATTGCTAGAAGTAATCTAATTTGTAGTCATTATCTTGCTGTATTTTACCTTTGCTTGAATCAAACTTAAAATTAAAATAAGTTTTTGAAAAGAACTTAAGTGTGTATAATAAGAAACCACTAAAGTAAACACTATAGATAGTACAGAATCTGTCCTTAGGCTAAAGCTGTAGAAATGCATCTTCATCATTTATTTTATAATATAAACAATTTCTACTGAAAGTATTTTAAAGTTAGAAAATAGTTTATTTTTGAATTAAGTGTTTAGTACCTTCGATATTCAAAAAAACTAAATGTTGAGAACCTAGAATCGTATTCTTTTACTTTTAGTAATTTGAAATCAGTTAATTAAAACTTAAACATCTGAAAGAAAATATATTCATTGAAGGTACACAGCTAAATTTTTATTTGAAGCACCTCTAGATAACCAAGATGACCAGAAAACAGATAAATTTATATTGTAGGACTTTTATTATAGTAATAAATACAAATTCGACTATGCTTGCTTTAACATGTATACTTAGACTTTTAAAGCTTCTAAAAGTGCATCAATAAAACGATTTTCATTTTTGTTTACTGTCAAAAGTGTTTTTAAAAGACATTAAACAAACCTGCAGATATCTGAGTAGTTGAATTTGACTAAGAAATTTAACGATTTGGGAAAACTAGATAAACAGTTTTTTGTTTATTTTGCTTAGAATTTAAGAATTAAACTATATGAGCAAGTTGTACCTCTAAGCTGCTTATTGAAAGTCGTTTTAAACTACCCCAAGTTTACAAGCACTAAAAATAAATACTAGGCTTTCAATAATCTAAGAGACATTTTATTTGGTGAACCAGATTAGTATATTTTAAAATTAATTGGTTGTTTTACATAAGATTTAAAAACTGATTTTGAAGAATTAACTTGCTGCTTTTTCGGTAATAAATAGCTAATCAGAAAGCTCAACAAATTTTAGAGTAATTTGACAGTCGATTTGAAAATGTTCTTCAAAACACTAAAAATTGTTGTTGGACTGAAATATACTCTCTTGTTTATTCTTCTATTATTACTAAAATGTCATATCGCTACATAATACTTTACTAGTATAATATTATGCTTAAACAATAGTTGGAAAAGATTGTCTTCTACTTTTGAAGTTTGATTTTTGCAGCGATTATAATTCGAAATATGAGTCAAATGATAAAAATATTCACTTTTAGTGCTAAGACATCTTATAAAATAGTTAAAAAAAACTTCAATTGTTAAGTTAGTAATTTGTAAAAATTATTATTTGTTTGAAACTTTTTGTGAATTTATTTTATAGAATCTTTTTTTGTATAAATGTCTTATTTTTATCTACCAGGTATGACTTCAAAAGCAAAACTATAAGATTAAAACTACTTGGTCATTTTTAAACAAAGGAAATAAGTGAATTAATGAACAAACAACTAATGAAATTAATCAGGGATATTTTAAACATTGATAAATAGGAGAGATAAAGAAAAAAATGCAGAAAAATTGAGATCACTGTTAGGATATTTAGACAATCAATCAGTAGATTGTTGCTGATAAGTTTTCAATTTTTGTTTTCATTTAGTTTCAAAGAACCTTTTTAGTCAAATAATAATCAACTGTATCCTTAAAATACTGAAACTATAAGATTTATTAAATTGAGTTCTAAAATAAGAAATTTGTCAAAGTGGATTTAATGTTTTTGAAACACTGCAAAGACATAAGAAGCAAATGAGAAAAAGATGTGCGGAGATTTGACATTTTCAAATGTCAACGATTTCTCGATTGTCACTATTTCAAGACTTTTGATCACAGAAAACGCTTTCACGGATTATACATTGAAAGACTAGAATAGAAAATAAGAATTTGAGTGCAAAAAACTACCTTTCAAGATTCGGGTTTTTTCATGAAGTATTAAAAAAAGTTTTGAGTGGAATTTTTGTTTTTTCAGATTAAAGGGTTTTTTATGAAATGCTTTTTGTCTTATTTGATATTTTTCCCTTATTATAATTTCTATAGTTAATTCTAAAAGGAAAAATACAATTTTAATGATTTAGTAATTTATTAGTTCTATATAGCTTATTGCAACTTTTTGGAAATCGATACAGTTCAAATTATGGATGATTTTGTATTTAAGCAAGTTTTTGATAATGGTTAGTTACAAATAGGTTTTATTGAAAACTATTTTTTGATGTTTTTATTTAGTTTCAAGAAAAAAATAACTTTTGCTGTTAAAGTTTTATTATTTTTAAACAATTTGTAAAGGTTGAAAGCTGTTCAATTACAAAAATTACAAACTATTAAAATAGATCTAAGGCATTTACGAATGCAACTTATTACAAACGTTTTATTTTTGTTAAAGTAAACAGAGTTTTCCTGTCTATTATCATGATAAAACTTTATAGCTTATTACTTCTATGAAACATTAACTAAAGTCCGTAGTAATTCTAACTAAAAACTAAAAGTTTTCATAATATCTTGTTTCATTCAAGCTTTACCTTATTCAGAGAACTTTACTACTTTCTAAAATCATTTTAACCATAATGTTAATAGTTTTTAGTGGTTGTAAACATTATAAACTTTAAATATTTCTATAAATACGATTCTGAAAAACTCCCCACAACCCATGTGATATCTTAAACTTACATTTAAATTTACTTCAGTCAAGTGATTTGTACTATATTACTAATTGCAATTCAACAAAGTCTGTAAGATATGTTTAACTTGTTTTTAAGGTTGGTAATTAGTAAACAATTAAACAAACTTTAAAAAATTGTTGTTTATTTTGTCTTACCAATGTCTACAAGTTAGAACTAGCTGTTGTAATTGAAACTATTTTTTCTGTAGATGGAGATGATTTGCATTTAGAATCAAGTGAAATCGCTGAACTTGACGAGTTTCTATCTAAAAGTACTGGTGACTTGTAAGCAAATAATTAAAATTAATAAAATATTTCTAATCATCATAAAGTCAACTTTTAATCACTTACAATGAAACTTTGTCTAGCATATTTTATACATGTTGATTTATTTGAAACAGATTTTAACAATATTTTAAACAGATATCTGAAAAACAACTTTCTGTTTTAACAGTCCCCTAGAAATCAATTTGGCACAGCCAGTACCTTTCCAAATTGAAAATAGACAATCCATAAGCAACATCTGTGATACAGTTCTACAGCTTCATGGCGGACAGCAGCAAATGGAACAACGCAAGCCAATACATGGAGCTTTGGAAAATCAAAAACCGATTAATGCTAACGGCAATGGTGAGAGCTTAATCTTTTTGATAAGTCTAGTTAGGTACTACTATCAAAATTTCATTTCAGAAATATTTCATTACAATGTCGCATACAACCAGCCTCGGCCTAATAAAAACTTTCATAATTTGCCGTCTATTAATTCCAGGTAAATAAGAAATTATTGTTTAGAAACCAAAATTATTTTATTACTGAATAACAGATGTTTGCCCGAGTCTCCTCCAGATTCTTGTTCTGAACCTTACTCTCCACCACAGCACTTACCAGGTATTTACATTATATTAAAAAACAAAACCTTCTTTGATGGTTGTTGTCTAATTCATATTAAAGTAAAATTTAAAGGTAAATCATTGATTTAAGTTTATTAGCAGCACAAGTGGTTAATAGTCATCACAGAAATGATCAAAACAAACATGAAATCAGACCACAAAGTAATCCTCAACAACAGAATGGCTTTTCCAATTTTTGTTACCATTCAAACAATACTAATTCACCAAATATAGTAAAAGAAAACTTTTATCAATCGCCGCATAGTCGACATGATACTACTGTCAGTAATTCAACTGTCAACCAAAATAACTCACAAGTCAATGACCAGTGCACTGTTGAAAGAAATGGAAGCATTTGTTTGCGCCAATTACCACCTGAGCATTTAAGCGACTTCAGCACACCAGGTTTTTACATAATGTAACAATTACCTAAATTCAAATGGTCAAGTAAAACTCAATTATAGAGTAATTTAAAAAGTAGAAATCTTATCTAATTTTAATAGAGATATTTTTTTCAAAACGATAACTGAAGATTTTTAAGATGAAAAACAATAAAAATTAAACTTTGAAGGTTCAGGAGCAAATATCTTTGAGTTGCAAACTGGAAATGGTTTTCAAAGTAATGTTACTAGCTTTGATGAAAGTGTATTGAAAGCTCCTAAAAATATTTCGCAAAATAGTCAACAAATTCATTCCAATGTCCTAGGGAGCTATAACTTCACTAGACGCAGGTAAAAAAATTGCTGTATCATTGTTTAGACATAAAAAACAAAAGCTTAAAATAAGAAATGCTTCATTGATCTTGATTAAAAAAAGTTGAACTAATGGCAAAAAATATAACTTTTGATTAAGTACAAAATTGAATTATTCACAAATATTATAAAAAAATCATTTTAACTTAATGTTGTTTAGTAGTGGACCCACAAACAAAAAACGAAAAATATCTGAGACTAAACTTGCGCCAGAACAGTTAAGCGCCACTTTGTTAAATCAACAATATCAACAAATGATCCAACAACCTATAAAACAAGAACCAGGTAATATATTCATCAACTAACTAAGTTTTATGTTCAAGTATGTTTACTTGATTACATTGCAATTTAGCTTCAATTTGAATTTACTTATTTGAAGTCAGTTTTAAAGCACTCAAAAAGCTGTTCAATCAATTTTAAAGGGGCAGAGAAGACAGGAAAGCAACTTTCTAATGGAGTGTTCTTCAACGAAGGATTTGATCTGTCAGAGTCACGCTCTAACATCAACAGTATTACTGGAAATTCAGCCCCTAACCCTGGTTTCATCGCTTTAACTAGAATGGGGACTGACATTTCGAATCATTTACAACCAACTATTTTACACACTGGAATAATTCAAACTCAGCCACAAATAGAGCAACCTTCTCGATTGGCAACTGAACACGTCACACAGCATTCTACTCATTACGAAAATCCGGGAGCCAATCAAGTTATCAAGTGGTCGCCCTTTAAAACTGAGCGTTGGAACAAGCTTTACAATTCAGCTGGAAAGGAGTTGTAAGTGAACAATTACTTAATAAGCTACAAAGTATATTGAACCTCTTATGATATCTTCACTAAATTGTTCTAATTTATAAAATTTGAAAGAAGATAAACGAATTTGTTAAATTGTTACAATCAAAACTTTTCTAACCTTTGTTAAAACTTCAAATGAAATCAAAAACATTTCGATTATTTGATTTTCTAAACTTAATTTATTCTTTTCTGTCATTTGATTTGAAATATCAGCGACGTTTAAGAAGTAGAAAAAAAATTTAACTCAAAATTGATTTGTAAAACAATTGTAAAACACAAACAAAGGTTTTCTTATCCACAAGACCTTAGAAATAAAATCTTATTTAGAGTTCACGAGTTCTAAATACTTGCTTACTTGTCGTAGTTCATATTAACACTTTATTACATTTTGTTTTTACTTCGAAATCAATTTAACAAACTACATTTTAAATCTTAGTATTTCAAGTATTTTATCTATTTTGTGTTCAATTTTGCATCGATCTTTTATACCTGAATCATTTAGAATAACAAATTCAAATATTAACTTTATTGGAGTCTTATGAAACTTTTGAATCTTGTAGACAAACTGTTTCATATCGAGTTGATGCCGATAAAGGTTTCAACTTTGCTCTTCCAGATGATACATTTGTTTGTCAGAAGAAGAATCATTTTCAGGTAAATATTTCAAAAAATTAGAAATTTAGCAAATTGGCTTTCATAGATAAAATTATTTTCAAGAATTTTACTCTACAACCGATTTGGTGTAAATAAAACTACTTCAAAATAGAAAAAATAGTTTAAGGCTAAAAATAGTGATTCAAATTTATCAGATTAGATTAGAAAGTTTGTGAAATTGTTCACTTGCTACTTTTAATCTTAGGCAAAACAATTACTAATTATAACTTTTGGATTGATCAGTTGAAAACTGTTTCTTGAAGGTAACAGTTCACATTGGAGTTACTGGACATCCTTGCCTTATAAAGACAGAGCAGGGATTTATTCCTATTGAAGCTTTTTTTCTTAATCTTTATGGTGTAAAGGTTAAAAATATTTTTGCTGAAAAACTAGAAAAACTAAATCTAATAAATATTTAGTATGAAAGTATTGACCAAACAATTTCTATCGAGCAATCTCAATCAGATCGAAGTAAAAAACCTTTTCATCCAGTAAAGTAAGCAACAATCACTTTTAACTGATTTCAAATCAAATTTGTTGATCATAAAACTTAAAAATTGATTCGAAAGAGTGGAATTGCCCGGAGATCAAATCACAAAAGTTACTATCGGAAGACTACATTTTAGTGAAACAACCACGAATAATATGCGAAAAAAAGGACGCCCAAACCCTGATCAAAGGTAATTGATGTACAAAATAACTTTTTGGATGTTTGTAAAGAAAGACTTCGTAAGATTTTATTGATATTGATGTTTTTTAACTCTTTTAGATACTTCATGTGCATCGTTGGCTTAAATGCTCAAGTTGGATCAAAATCATACATCATATCTGAACATTGTACTGAAAAGATTATTGTAAGAGCAAGTAATCCAGGCCAGTTTGATCAAGACGACGCTCAGTGGCAACGATCTCATATACCTGATGCCATTTATCATCAGGTAAATTTTTCGTCAACAAATATTTCATTTTCTTAATTTATGTAAACAAAAATTATTTATCAAATGTTGTAGGGCCGCGTTGGGATTAACTTTGATCACCCAGATGAAGCATTAGTTGTAAATGGAAATTTGAAGCTTACTGGTCATCTTATGCAACCCTCGGACATCAGAGCAAAACAAGAAATTAGAGAGGTTCAAAAGTGTTCTTTAAACTCAACAATTTTCATAAAAACTTTGAAACAAAATGTTTTTTAAATCTGATTTCGATACAATTAAAAATTGTAATTTGATACTTAGTTATAAATTTAGGTAGATACAAAAGAGCAGCTGAAAAATGTCTCTAACATCAAGCTTTGGCATTATCGATACTCACCAGAGTATGCAATGTATGCTGGTATAGATGCTGATAAGGAAGAGACAGGTAATGAGCAATCTGATTCTTATTAAGCATGAGCAAATTGAATTACATACAGGAGTTTTGGCACAAGAGTTTGCAGAGGTTTTACCTGAAGCTGTAACTGAAACTGGAGATGTAGAACTTCCTAATGGAGAAAAGATTGACAAATTTCTAGTGATAGATAAAGTAGGTTGATAAAAGTTTCAAAAAAATTGATTATTTTCATCATCTTTCTAGGAGCGTCTGTTCATGGAAAATGTCGGTGCTGTTAAAGAGCTGTGTAAATTGACAGGGAATTTTTCTGATAGAATTGATGAACTGGAACGATGGAATAAAAAGTTAACTAAAAGAGGGTTTAATGCAAGCTTTAGATCAACTTTAAGTGGTATAAGGTAAAGAATTTGTCAACAGTTTTGTGAAAAATGGACTAAAAGTTAAATTTTCAGTTTTACGAGTTCAGCCTCTCCAAGCTTAAGTAGAGCTAACAGCGTACGCACCACAGAGAAGAACAACAACAAAATGCGCAGGAATTTTTCAAGAAGAACACATGATACGGTTAGACAAGAGGCCAGCTGTAACTGTAATTACAATTAATAGTTTAGCAGACTTCAGAAAGTACAAGACCTTACTGTTGGAGTAAACGATGTAGTTTAATATTAATGGTAGCAGTACTAATCATGATTACATTATGGTAAGTTTATTAAAGTTTAATATATTCGGTTAGCATTTTATTCTACTAAGTTTAGTTGCTATATTTCAAAAAGTAAACACTTTTTCTAAATTTTCTTGTAAATAAACCCTCTAATATTCTTGTACAATTGATTTGAATTGCAACTGCTAAAACTTATTCACTGCTTTAAGTACTATCAAAGTTTATTTTTGATAAATAAGAGCTTAAAACAAACTAATTGCATCTTACCTATAATCTATGCTTAAAAAAATAACTCAGCTTCTGGAGTCTACAAAGATTTAGATGATTTAAACTGTGTCATTGCACACTTGCTATAAAAACCAAAAGCTTTATTTATCTGACTTTATAAGCTGAATTGTTTATAAGAAATCAAAATTTATTTGTTTTAGTAAATCTTAGCTTGTCTTGTCACGATTTTACCATAAAACAAATTTGAAAGCTTCCTTGTATAAAATCAAGCAAAGTTGTTTAAGCAGAAAAACAGACTAATACATTTTTAGGTTTTTATTTTAAATTTTTGTACTAAAAAGATTTGTTTAGGATAAGTTTTTATAGATAGAAGTAAATACAAGTAATAACTTATTCAACTTAAGCTGATTAAGTTTTTTGATTTAGTTTCCTTATTTATTAGTTACATAAAATAAATTTCTGCCAATTAATTTAAAACCATTAAACATTCATCGATCAGCAACATTCTAACAGCAAAAACGTTTGATCTTTCATTTACTCTTTTACTCTTCAATTTGTTTCAGCTTTAGCGTCATGGTCTGGCTAATAACTCAACGAAGCGCTTTATCTGATCCTCAAGCCACTGGGTAAGATTCAATTCAATTATTATAAAGACAATTACTGGATATATTTTTGACTACTTTAGAAATAGCAACTTTTATGCCACAACCATAAAACCTATTTCGACTGATGTGGCAACTTCAAGACCGAAGACTTCAAATATCAATCATTATAATCCTGATGATCTAAATAAGTTTCGAAGAAGTAAGAAAAACTTACTTAATTGTTCTTGTTGAAAATTAAAGTTGTATTCTAGTTCCTGTGGTGAAATACTGTCCAAAGTCTATAGGTGAATGTCTGACTGAAAGTAAAGACGAAAATGTAAGTCTTTTGGTTTTATAAATTACTTTGTAACTAACTATGGAGATTCTGTTTGTTTCCCTGCAAGCTTATGGTACGAGTTCGTTGATTAATAGCAGTTTAAACAAACACAAAACTAGTAAACAACTCTAAAGTTCTATCAACTATCAGATACATTGCTGTTCGTCTGAACATTATGCTTTACACACAAAGCCAGTTGTATGTCCTCGTGATTGGGTCGGAGCGCTTCCAAAGGATTTTTTGAGTCAAATGAAAGATAATTCAATCAAAAACAGTCGTCATAACACAGTTGGTAAGAACGTTGTGACTTTCAATGAGCATCTAATAAAGAAAACTCTTTAACTAGTTGCACATCCTACTTCAATGGTTATGACTAAAGATGGTTTTGTTGTCCAAACTGATAGTATAAAGAGCCACCAAGATTTACCAAACTTTCGAAAGAAGCATATGAATAATTTTGCAAGTCAACATAAAGCAGAAGAATTTTCTGAAGGGTCTAAAGATATTGACCAAGAGAGAATTAGAGAAGATAAACACAGACTTATGACATCTAAGAAATTAAACAGTTCAGAAATTGATGTAAATGGGAACGACAAAAGATTTAATGAATACCCTCATGTCTTCAGGTACAAATTGATTGAAGAATTTCATTAAAATATTTTGTTAACTTCTTAATAAAACTTATTTCAGTGGTTTGATTATTTTAACTTTTAATTTCAGACGCTCACTTGGCATTATAGAACCAAATGACTATTCAGGAGTTATCGGAGTAGAATCAATAAAAATTTTAGTTCAAAATGAATCAATCGTGACAATATCCGAAGAAGGAACGAATAGTCCATTTCTAGAATGGTAAAGTTACTTTTAGCAATAAACTTAGCTATAAAGTAAAAGTATTACAAACCTAAAAAGTCAAAAAAAGCTATAGAAGCTATTAATTTAATTAAGATGTCCTTTGTTTTACTTGTTTGCACTATAAAGAAATTAGTGAACAAAACTTGAAATTTTCTTTGTAGCGCTGTAAATAAATCGAACTTTACTTATGGTATTCCAATTTCACCTGATACACTTATTGGAGCCCAGTTGGTTTTGCACTTCAAGTAAGAGCTTTAGTTTTAATAGGCCAATTAACAAGAAAAGCTAAAGTAATTTCCGTTGGGTTATTTAACTTAATAGTGTTTCTTGTTTAGTTTAAAATGGAATTATTATCTGATGTTCACCAAAATTATCAGACATTTTTAGAAAAACGTTGAATTTAAAATACTTAAAAATGAGAGATTGCTTAACTATAACTGAAATAGTTTTTCTTTCTTTTTTAAAGACTAAAAAGCAAAGCCCGTGTAATTCTTTGTCATTCAAAGCTACAAGACAATTGTGATGTGAATACAAATGAATTAATTGAAGAAAATAAAGAACATTTTATAGAAGGAAAACTTGATCGTTTTGCTAGCTTCAAAATTCATAAAGTTGCAAGTAGTGCCTTGGCAGAATTTGTGTTTCGCATTACAACGGTTAGTTCATCTGAAAAATCACTATAAAAAGTTTAAATAACAACTTTATTCAAATTAATTATATTTTTAGATACAATTAGATGCAAGTGAAATTTGCAATGAAAAACCAAGTAGTGAACAACAACAGCGTTTTACTGAACTTTCTTTCTACTTTTACCGAGTTTGCATGAAAGATTTACGGCCAGACAAGCAATCTTCAACCGATTATGTAGTTGTAAACAGGGGTATAGATACCGAATAAGCCTACAATAAGCTGTCTCTTAATCTACAATCTGCCAGTCAACTTAAACAAACTAAATGGTGTCACTTTAAAGTTTTGTTTTGGAAAAATATTGTTTTCAAAGCTCCATACTAGTTAGTTGTTAAATCTTTTTAATTTGATTTTGACTAAAATTTTGCTAAGATATCGCACCTAATTTTGACACAAGGCTTTTTTATTTAGCTGATATTAAATTTCATTATTTTGTCTAACAGTTTAAATATTCAAATGTTCTGGAATATTTTCTTAGTTATCTATCACAATAAAGTAAATAAACACCTCATTTCACAGATAAAAGCCAAGCTTGCTTGATAGTATCAACCAAGAAAATATAAGATGTTAATATTGTCCACAAAAGCTTTATTAATATTTGCACTATAAGCAAAATTATCTAAACTTTAATAATAGTGTTATATATAGATAATCTGATTAATCACTTAATTATACAGTTTTTTTAGCTTAATTTTAAGCACTAATCTAAAGGACATCTTTTTTGGTTGTATTTTGTATATTGTGCAATATAAATGAAAATTAAATTTTGAAAAAGAATCTTTTTTAGATTTTAAATTTGTGAAATTATTCTTTAAAGTTAATTTTTTTTAAACTATATGTTATTCTCGTCAATGCTTGACTACTTTCGAATATTTACACATGAAAGACCTACTTTTTAATTTTTTGAAACTATATATTATCAGGTGCTTGCTTCTCAAAACGTTTTTTATTATTAACATTTTTGTCTCAGCCTTTTTATTTTCCTTTTTATGGCTCAATTCTGAATATTAGTAATTAGTTACCTGAATATTTCATTGAAACAAAAGCATTTTATTTAATAAGTTAATTTCTGATTCACATTTAAATCATATTTATTTAAGAAAATAGTTCCTCTAGAATAAGTTTGCAACAAAGTTAGTTTTTATATTTAAATAACAAAGGTTTGTACGAGTCTCATCTGCTTTTTTCTGCTTATTGTACTTCTTGTCTGAGTATTTGCTTGCTTTACATCACAGTTGCTAGCAAAGTTTTGTACATTTAAAAAGACTAAATATACGTACGATAATTTAAATTGTTTTTTATTTTTGGTTTAAACAAACAGTTTCCTACGCAAACTTTATGTTTTATAATAATTCTAAAGTTTTGACTAAATATGACATTGCTTAAAAAAGTTTTTTGTAGAAAGCAATAGAATATTTTTCATTTAAAAAAACTAAAGTAAATCTTCTATCACTGTTTAGTAGTTTTGAATGTAGTATATAAACGTTTGAGTCACGAGAAATCATTACGCATAGGGTCTTTGATGTAACTTTATGTTTATATAACCTTGTTTGGACAGTATTTTATGTTTAGACATGTCATATCATTTTAGCAGTTTTCACAATTTTAAAAATTTCTTTCACTAAAGTTAAAATTTAGAAAATCAAAACTCAACCACTTAGTTTAGGCCAAGACAAATCTGTTACTTTATAAGAGTTTGCTTTAAGACTACAATAAGCTACAATAATTAAAAGTTCTTAATAATGTAATGACATTTTATTTAACGCCACTTTGAAAAGAAGAAAAAGTAATATTTTACAATTGAAAAATAACAAAAAACAATCTGTTTAAATATAATTTAGTCTTAAAGAAAGTTCATTTACTTACATCAGCCTAATCACAGAAGTTACAAAAGATTTCTCAGATTGATTTAACAGATTAATCTTGTTTTAATATTGAAGCAAACATTATAAAGTTAAGCTGTTTCATATTCTCCGACATTTTTAAAGAGAACAATTGCAGAGATCATCGCTACAATCTGTAAATAAAAATCAATAAATATTAGTTACATCACTAAGCTATTTTATTTATTTATTTCAATAATAAATATTTAAATTTGTATTTCTATAAAAAATGAATTTATTCTTTTTGTAATCATAAAATTATTTCAGCTGATGACGTTTTTCATCTCTATACGATTCAATACCAAAATATTCTTCTGCTTTTATTTTTAATAAAACTTTTTAACTTAAAACTTATGACATCATTAAAGGAAAACGTTTGTGAAACAAAAAATGAACTTTCTATAGCATTCAAAAATCAATTGTATAAACCGTCAAATTTAAAATAAATTTTAAAGTGATTAGAGAAATAAAAGTTTTGATACTTTATTTAACTAAGCCGGATATCTGTTTACTGTATTTGTGATTGAATATTACCTCGATAAAAAGCACAAAAATACCGATCCCGCCAATGACCCAAAAGTATTTTGTAAGAGCGTCTTTACATCCTTCTTGATAAACCTCGTTTGTTGTTTTAGATCGACAACTTTTTGGAGCGCCATTAGCATAATCAGAAGGCCCGTTAAAGCCGCAACACTTCATCTAACATAAAATAGTTTTTTGTTACATCGGTTTTCTTCAATTATTAGTGATTACACTCAGTAGTAAAATAAGAAGCGAAAATGTTTTTCTATTTAGAGTTAATTAATTCGGATACATTATTATAAAACAACATAAAATAGCTTTCTTTTTATTGATATAATTCATTTTTTTTGTATCATTTAGAACAGAAATTACTTTCTCTTGAAGAGCGTCTAAATCATCTGGATTTTCATTGATGAATTTTACTATCTCGCTCCCAACTTTCGGATAGTACACATACATTAGAATCACTCCAACTATCTCAATTATGAAAATGATCAAAACCACGATAAAGAACTGTCAAAAATGCTTCTTTTTATATTCTATTCTCATTCAAATTTCACTTACCGATAGCAACATGCATTTATTTTCTTTAATAGCCCCGCAGCACCCTAAGAATCCAGCTACAAACACAACGCTGCCAACAAAGATCATAACAGCAAGAATGTTTTTAATAGCCATCTCAGGAGGCAGATAAGCTGCAAACCCGTTCTTTGATACTAACGCATAGATGCCCAATCCTAATAAGACGCCTCCACATATCTTAAAAAAAGTTCAGTTTATATTCAATTTCGTTTTTAAAAGTCGATTTTTATGACCAGTTACATCAGTGTTGAATACCGAATAAGATAAATTTTAAAATAATCAAATGCACTTACAAAAAAGATCAAATTAAAGAAGAAAACCAGATATTTACATATGTTCATCGAAGTGCTTTTCATGTTGATTATTTGTAAAACTATTAAAAAAAATTTCTGAAACTGTAGTTTAAGGTTATTACAAAATATATTTTGTGATACAAGACATTTTATACCAGCTGTTTATAACTTATGCTTATCACAAGCATGTTAAGAGAAACTAACTAAACAAAAATGATATTATTTGCTAAAACTGTCGATCATAATATATTCATTTTATTACTTCATTTCATCCTCATGAAAAAAAACCACAGCGTAGACTAAAATGACTTCAGAATTACCGAAAGCGTTATATTTAAAATGTTTTGCTATAGTATTTTATCAATTTTAAGAACTTAATCGAAAAAAAGACCAACAAGGTCGACCAATGTTAGTTATAGTAACTGTGAAAGCCACACCTTAAACTTTTATTTGCTTATTTATTATTGTTAGAATAAAAAATTCTTACAAAAAAAATCGGCTGAACTTAAAAATATAATGACGAAATCAACGTCCTTACATATATCAAAAACGTTTGATTAACTTCTAGTTAATAATACTTATAAAATTAGAATACAGTTGATAATAATTTCATAATTCTAATTTCTACAACGAACAAATACTAATAACATAAATCACTCATATGTTTTGACTCTATAAAATCTTTAGCCGCTATTAACAGCTGACTATCAAAAGTAGTTTTAACTTTAGAAGACCAGGAAGTAGGTGACAGAAAGAATTTACTTCCTTTTCTAATGTGGACTTTGTTTTGTCAACTCTCTGTTAGCTTAAAACTATCTATTTAATTTTACAACTTTTATTGCTATGATTTTTAAGCAAGAAATTGTTTCAAACAAGACATCTGTTATGAGATAGTTTATAAATAAAAAAAACATCTCTTTAAAAAAATAAGATTCATGAATTATATTCTGTTAATCTTCTTTAAAACACCTGTCACTGGTCTAACTTTAAAAAATATTGGTTAACTAAATACTCAGTAGGTAATTTGTTGTGTGACTTCGAGCTCTGCTTGAACTGATGTATGAAGGTAAACCTTATAGAAGTGAGCAGGAAGTGAGGGTGTGAGTTTTATATCACGCTGAAGCGCGTGCTTGCTTTGTTCAAAAAAAAATTAAACCATCTTATAGAATTATGTAAAGTTTGTTCTAAAAAAAAACTTATAAATTAAAACTTAAAAAATTAAAAGTTTAATATTCTATAAATCAAATTTATCTACGAAATAATAATTTCACATTCTAGTTTTTAAGAAGTAAACTTAATATATATTTTTGTAGGATTTCTTTTCTTTGAAAACTGCTTTCGCCATCATTATTAGAAGCTTCTTGTTTTATATATTTGTTTATATTGTATTAGATCATCATTCAAATCAATTGCGCAATAAGAAAGTTTATAAAGTAAACAAAAATTAACAGACTAAAGCATCAGACAAGTAATAAACGTGAACGATGCTGAACATCTTTTGTTTGTGTATTTTCGAGTTGATATGGTTGACATCATTAACTTTGTATACTGCTAACTACCTTACAGTATATATAAGCACAGGTTTACTTTGTATCTTTTTATTTTAATACTAGTTGACTTGTAACTCTCTTTATTATTAAGTAAATGGCTAAAAGCTACTTTTTTTGTGAATGCTATGACTCATTTCATGATTTTTCCTGATTTAAGTAAGTTTACTTTATTCTGTTACACAAACATTTTAGTGAAATTAAATTGTTTATTATAAACTTCAACCCTTGGAAACCTTATTACCTGAAATGCAATCAGTTTATCTTAAAAAAACTTTTATTGTATCTACAAGATGAAACTGTTGATGATAAGCTACAAATAAGTAGAAATGTAATAAAGAACTTTTACAAACTTAAATATCAAAATTAGGAAAACAGTTTATGTTGCAACAAAACTACAGAAATGTGTTAGATATCTTTGTAGCTTTCGTGATTTAGCTGGACATCATCGTTGTGGTATCTTTGGTTCCTTTATTTGGTAAATTCTTATCGACGATAGTTTACTGGGAATAATTTTACCAATAATCTATTTTACTTTTTCATTTGCCTTTTTTCATTAGTCGCAGTAACTAGTAAAATAAACCCTTAAAGACTTAACAACTTTGCAATTCACTTTTTACACAACAATATAAGAAATTATTCTTCAATGATATTTTCACTATTAATTTGCTTTTTTGGTTACTTGAACGACGTCAGCTCAAGTATTGCTAGCAGCTCAAGTAAAATCATCAACTAAAAAGACCTTTTCAAAAATCGGTTGTGATCTTTTAAATATACTTCTAATTCCTTCTGATCGTTCTCATCTATATTGGATTACATATTTGTGTAAAACCTTTATTTGCTAACTTTTAGTTTCTTGCTTATGAGCTCTTTTTCGGCAGGATTTTCGCGGACTCACTAGATGTTTAGTTCAAATAGAATATTTGTTAAAGATAATCTTCAAACTGTGGATGTGCTGTATAACTTGAGAAAATTGAAATTTTAATTAAAAAATCTCAACTATTTAGGAGTTTTTTGTTTTATTATGTTTTGGTTATACTGAAATTTTATCCACCAAAAAACTTGTCAAAATATTTGGTTAAAATATTCAGTCAGAATGCTAATAGGTTCTCTTAAGTTTTTTCTTTACATTAACTTTAACAAGTCTACTAAAGGAAAAACAAGGATTTATGAGTTTACAACTACAGTAAAATCGTTTTATCACTTTTATAATTGATAATTTCATTTAAAATAAAGGTAATAATAAATTATTATTTCCAATCAGTTTTATTTCAGTAATCAATTTGTTTGTAATTTTTCATCTTTTAATTGAATGTTTTAATTTGAACATATTTTCCAAACTTTAATAAACACTGTGAATATAATAGAAAAAAAGTAAGTTACTTGACTTTTGTACAATAATAGCTTATAAACTTTGAATTATTTTTTACGATAATTGTGTAACTAATAACTAAATAAAGTATTACGCCTAGCTTACAAACACTATAAGGAAGTAAAATAAAAAGTACAATAATACCTATAACAACCATAATTAAGCCTACAAAACTGATTTAGAAATCATAAAACTGTACAAAAACAAGTCTACTAGGTCCGATTGCAACAATCACAAAAGAATATTCTTATTAAGCATTCGCTCGTGTGCTGGCATGTTTGCATGTCTATTACTTTCTCACCTACAAATATCAGCTGAAAAACTAGTCTGTCCTCAATTCTGTTAAAGATTAGCTGCCTACCTATCCTTCCTAACATGATAAAATCATTTCACATGAGCAGTAAGGAAATATTCCAGTATGATAGAAGCTGCTCTGAACGATTTATCATCAAAAATGGAGTAAGACAACTCTCTTTAAGACTTTCTTATTAATTTTACTAAAACCAGCGTTTCCTGCGTCTACTGAAGAAATCTACTTTCATTCAAGATCTGACGGAAATATTTTTACTGTATCACTTCTAAAAGCGAAGAACAAGGTATACAAGATCACCAAGCGTGATTTGTTTTTTACTGATGATGCATCAATTGTTGCACATTTAGAAAAAGACCTACAGATGCTGATGGACTGATTCTCGGCAGTCAGCAAAGATTCCAGAATGAAAATCAGTCTCAAAAAGACAAACATTCTCAACTAAGGTGTTAACGTTCCACAACCAATCAACATCGATGGCTGCATCGTTGAGTTTGTAGATAATTTCGTCTGCCTTACTTAAAATAGCATCATCAGCATCGATCAAAGTCAAGATCAACATCTGCATCAGTAAAGCATCTGGTATCTTTGCACGGTTCACCTCCAGGGTCTGGGATAATACAAAACTATTTATAAAAATCAAGGCTGTCATCTATAGAGACTTTGTCTGTAGTACGATATTGTGAGCTAGTGAAACCTGGACTTCGTCGAACGCTAGCGAAAATAAACTCAACAAGTTTTATGTTTCTTGTCTTCATCGTATATTACGTCTAACGTGGCAGAAAAAGATCTCAAACAAGTACCAACGTGTGTACAGCAGGCTAAGCAAGCAAAGACGTCGCTAGCTCGAACACGTCCATCGGATGGAAGACAGATGGATACTAAAATATATGTTGTATGGAAAACTATCTAAAGGTAAACGCAACATCGGCCATCTTCGTATTCGCTTTACAGATACTTGCAAACGCGATATGAAACCGCTTAACATCAATAACAGCATTTGTTAGGATATTACAGCAGATCGGTTCAAATAACGCTCTCTACTCCGCAAACAACTTAAGGAATTGTTATTACGCGACACCATTCTTCAGTGTGTAACATTACGTAGTAGTAAACATTTTACGTTTTACATTTATTTTTTTACGTTTATTTCACAAATTAAATTTGTACAACTATCTATTACACTTATTAGATTCAAAACTTTATTTTGACGATAACAATAAGTCTGAAAATGAACTACATCACTTATTTCTTCGATGTGTAACTTCAAACTATATTAAGATTTTTAACAGATCATTAAGCAAAATGATTAATCGAAAAAGTAAAACACATTATAGAAATAATTATCCAAAAAACTGAAAAAAACTGATTATAAGTTTTTAATTGAAAAGCTAATGCAGGTAATGGTTATTCTAAATTATTTATTTTCAATTTGACTGATATAAAGTTCATTAATAAATTTGCTTGTAAAAACTTTTCAAGTTAAACTTCATTAAAACTATTGACTTTTAATTACCTTCAAGAAAAAAACTAGTAGTCTTACTAGAGTTGCCAAATATTGTTTAAAACTAAAAACAAAATATTGCTAAACATCAAATTACTAAACAAAGATTTCAACGTCAAAGTCTTCATAGAAATCTACATCGATTTGAAATAATCCCTACTTGTAATTTTATGGGTTCAAAATGTTGAGCTCTCTGTATCATTCTAAGTTGTTGAAAACTGTTTTATTATTAAATGTAAAACTTTACACTAATTACCTTCTTATAAGTTTTCTTTGACTACTGGTAGATAAAACAACCCAAAGAACCAAACACAAAGCATCGATGTAAAATTATCATTAGAAGTTTACTTATAAACGAAATGCTTATATAGAAAACTTTTAGAATCTTAATAAAATCTTGTATAACTTTACTCAATACACTTGATTCTATTTAACCAACTACATAGAAACTTTCTCTTAGGAGGCTGGATAACTTTAGTGAACTAAAAACTTATTTAGACAGATTTGGTGGCTTAATTTGAATCAATTTCTACAAGTAATACTAAAAAGTTTTATACTCAGGCATTGATAGTGGTAAAAGTGAATATCCTGTTTAATGTGTTCCCAAACTTATATTTCTATACAAGTATGATGTTTTAAAGACCTTTATATAAGCAACTGCTTTTCTTAGTATCTTCACTGAAATTTTCTGGAAAATTGTTTGTTTGCTGAAACATTTACAATTATTTACAATAATTTTTTATTTTTTCTCTATTTATGTAGGGTTTCATCTTTCTTTGTATTTTTTACCAATCAAGCTATTGAACATATCTATAGTTGCCTTAAATGACTTTTTGTACTTCTTACTGAATTTTAAATTATCAAAAATAAAGTTAAATACAACTAAACATTTTAGGCACTTAAGTCTTTTTTCAAAGCAACAAAATTAACATGCATAAGGTGTTTCAGGAAAAGAATCAGTTTCACGTTGGATGAAAGATTCCGAATGATCTGCTGAGATTATCTTTATTTATTATCTATTTGAAAAAGTTATTATTTGTTTGATAAAACAAAAATAAAAACAAAAAGAAATTCAAAAGAAAAATGTAACATTGTCCCATCCTCTTCTTCACTCCGAAAGATCGGTCTTCATGACATTCTCTACCGCGGAGTAACTCTAAGATAGAGAAGAAAAACTACAGTGGAATTTCCTTCCTTTATCATTTCACAGTGTCCTGTAGTTGACTCTAACCCTGGATCACACCCAGCATGACCGAGGCAGGCCATTAACATCATATTATAACAAATTATACAACATCACAACATCTACTCTCTATATAGGTTAACTCAATATACATTTTCATAATATCCACTCTTTTAAGGTAAAATTTGATAAGATAATAAACACGCTCAATATTTTTGGTGTTGTATAATAACCTTAGTAAACTTGATTTTGAGGCAAGAAAATAGAGACCACGTCCTAGAGATCTAGTTATACTGATAAAGTTTCAGTTTTGACAATCTAACAGTTAACTTGTAAGTAAAAGAAACTCTAAAATACAATTGTAAGGTTTAATTTTATGAGAAATGTTTTTATACAAAATAGTTTTATAGCTACTAACGAGAAACCAGTCGGTATTTGTCGAAAAATACAATTAATAAGAGATTGTAAGTTTATTTTTATTATCTAAAAGATTAATAATATAATTGAATATAGAGTATAATTTGATATCAACTACTTATAAAGTTTTTATTTTGAAAAAGAATTCGAATGACTTTGTAAAAATATTCAAAAAGTTTCATGCTTGACTTAGTAAAGTTTACGCTTAACTTAAAAAGCTACTTAAACGTCTTATGTATGAAATTTTGATTTCAAAATAATCATTTAGACGTTAGTTATGTTTAATTTTCATATATTTTCAATAATTAGCTGACAAGTTATTTACTAAACAGTAGAGTTATCTTTACTGCAAGTTATAAGTATTAGTTTATTCCTCAGATAAGTTTAAATAAAAAAAAAATTCTAATAATAATAAAGGTTTTTATAATGTGTAAAGTTGTAATTATATAATTAAGACAGTCGTCTTTAGAACAAGATATTTCTAATTCAAAGAAATTGAATATTTTTGACAGTAAACTTTTTATTTGAGTGAACTGCTATATTTAGTGAACCTTATCTTAAACAAGAAATTATTTATTACTGATTGTTTTTATAAGAAATAAATAGTTTTTCTATTTTCAAATTTGTGTTCAAATATCAAAACTAATAATGATAAATCAACACAAAAGTTGGAAAGTAAAAATAATTGATTGAAATAAAAAGAATTTGATTAAAAATATTAAATATTTCATTCCTTGCTTAAATCTAAAATTTAATTTTTTGTTATATGAGTTTTAAAACTTGATAAAACTAAATAATTGCTTTAATATATTATTTAAATATTTCAATGAATGAAACCGAGGATGCCTGAAGAGAGCACCTCCAGCTAACAGACATTCTCACAAATAATATCTATTAAGTTAGAAAAACAGAAAGAAAAAGATGTAACACATGGCATTCCAGTAGTCCTCGAAGCATATAACAGTGAATAATTAGATAGAATGTTAATAATAATAGAATGAGGATAATTACATTTTAGAAATGGCAATTGTGGTAATATTAAAACGGTTCAACTTCTTGAACAACGCGAGTGATTCTGACATAAAATGTCTGGTGGCAGCTGGTTTCAAGTACTAATTGTACAGTATTAAAAAAGGTTGCTCTGATAAACGTACCAGGTGATATAGGCTTATTAAGATGTAATATGTGTCGTCTGAGTTGACATAACTTGAGGGAAGGACTAATGGAAAAGAAAGCATCGAATTGAAGGTCAATTAAGTTGTTGATAATTTCAAAAAATAGGAAGTAAGTCGTATTTAGTTCTTCGAATTTTCAAAGTATTTAGATTTAAGAAGCTAAGACGATGTTTATAACTACCGTATTTAATATTAAGTTTCCTGCATACCAATCTCGTAAATTTCGCCTGAATAGATTCGATTTTTTGATATCACCAACTTGATATAGCATTCATGCACTGACATTGTATTCAAGAATTGGACGTACGTTTGAAAAGATTGATTAAAAAGTATGGGTCTTTAGAATTAAAGGTTTTTATAATAAGGAAGACAAGGTTGATTGATCTTGCAAAGATTTTGGAAACATATTTGCGCCATTTAAAGTCAGATGACAGGGTAATGACAAGGTCTAGGACTGAAGATATTTGTAATAATCAATTCATTGATGGAGTATTGGTTTATGGAATTTGCAGCTGTCATAAGGGAGAAAGTTATAAGTTCAGACTTTGTGGGCTGGATTCTGAGCTGCCACTTCATAGACTAGTTTTCTACATTGTGTAAAGCTGTTTGAAATTTGAAGGATTACAAGATAATAGCTTAATGTCATCTGCATACACAAACACTATGACATCATCTACTACTATTAGTCTTCTGATGAGGTCTTCAATAACTATTAAAAAGAGAAAGGGACCCAGAAAAGAACCCTGAGGAACACCACTGGTGACTTGACTAGGAGTAGATACAGATCTTTCAACACGAGTTCGTTGGATTCTTCCTGATAAGTAATCTTCAATCCACTTTATTGTTTAAGTTTTTCAATACAATAATGAGCTTTTTGTGTGGGACAGAATCAAATACTTTTGCGAAATCGAGGTATATGGTGTTATAAGGAGTATTACTTTCATAATGGGTTGTAAGCTCATTAGAAAAGTGAGATGTTGAGTCAGTGAAGATCTCCGTTTCACAAAGCCATGCTGGACATCAGATATTAGATGGTGCTCCATCAAATGACTGGTCGTATGATTGTAAATGATATGCTCTTCAGTTCTAAAGATAACTGAAGTCAGCGAAACTAGTCTGTAGTTAAGTGAAATGTTTCTGGGACCCTTTCTATGAATTGGAGTACTTACTTCCAAATTTATGGAACTCTTCCTCGTCTCAGAGTGATGTTAAAGAGTAGCGATAAAGATAGTGATAAAGAGGAAGAAGTTTTTCTTAAAAACAAAGTAGGGACCTGATCAGGGGGTGTTGGAAACTGAGGATTTTAAAGAAGAAATAGCCTTAGACACTATATCGACCGTTATGTCAAGATTCATCATCTCATAAACATTTGTAAGGATGTCGGAGTAGGAGAGAGAAGGAGTATAACCTCATTGGTTAAAAAACTCTATTAAATTGATTATTTATCATTATTCTCTGGTTCCATCACAAGCTGGTCGCTACTATCAAGCAAGGGAGGTATTTGAGATCTCGCCTTGAGCTTGTGATTTATGAAGCTAAAAAACGTTTCCTTGCTAGGTGAAGATAAGACTGCACTTTCTTTTCCTAAATAGAAATTAGAAACATATTTCTTGTAAAATATACAAAGATCTTTGTACAAAGATACGATGGAAGGGTCTGGTCTTAGTTTGTTTGTAATTAATTGAAATATAAATTATGTTTATTTGCAAAATTTTAAATCGGTTATTTGGTTTTATCTAATTATTTTAAAAGTCTAACACTCGTTTACTTTTCAAGGACTTTGAGTTATGTAGAATTATGAAAAACTTAGTTATGCTAAATTTATGAAATTTTGTTTCGTAGATTTTACAACAATAGCTTGACGGCATAAATAACTTCTATAATTTATATAAAAACTAAAAATTGAATAATATCAACTCAAAAAGGTCTTCAGATGTTTTCATTGGTTGTCATCAGATTCTATAGCAATGAGGTGAACAGTTTTCAAATCTACTGATTATTTACCTCTTTTCCAATTTATTAATCTTGTGATGAATAAGTTAAACAAAATATCAAAAGAAAATAAATCATATCTTTTAATAAATAGTCAAATAAAGATTTTGAAAAACTTACAGAACAGTTTTGTTTGGATTTATCTTTCTAATTCTTTTTTTAGAAGCTGGTAAGCAACATCTTATAGAATTTTTATTTGTGTTAATTAGAAGACTGTTAACTTTTATCAATTTTTTATGAAGCTTCTAAATTTCGACCAAGTTTGAGCTTTTATGTGAAGCAAGTTAAATCTGTAAATACAACTTTGCAAAAGCTTAATGCCAAGGTTTGTTAGTATAAATTTAGAAAAAAAGTTTTAATTATCTTCTGAAGTTACAGATATCTGATTATCCTGCATCCCCCAATCTTTGCTTCAACTCAGAAAGTTTGGTTTGTAAAAAATTGTTGAATGTGAAATATCTATGAAGTGTTAATAAGAGATTTTGTTTTCTACCTTTAATTTATCAAATACTAAATCAAAATCAAAATACATTTATCACATTTACTTTCTTGATTTCTTAAGACATGTTTGTTAAAAGTAGTCAGCAAACGTATTGAGCTCTAATGAATAAATAAATAGATATTTATTCATTTACTGATCAAAACATCTGTATTTGTTGATTAGTAAAATTTCTGTTGGATTTTGAGTTGTTTTTAACTTTCAACTAGAAAAACTTCGCCAAAATTGTTAATATTTTATTGTATTGATCTTAAAGCTTGTTTCATTGAAATGAGAAAATTCATTTTCTCCCAACTAAGGACATTTCAGAAATATGACAGATGTTACCTGTTACTTGTGAACAACAACAAAATTATCATCAGTTTTTATAGTTTGTTTGTGCCACTAGATACTTTTTCTTAGTCAACAAAAAGAGCTTTCATAGATTTTGATGAATAAATGACTACTGTGAGATAATTTCAAAGATTTTTTGGACACTTTGATTTTTTGGAAAATTAATTATTATTCTCGTGAATTATTTAACTTTTTATTATTTTTAGAGTTGTTCAAATATTTGATTGCTACAATACAGAAACTACTTGGAGTAAAAATATTTATTCTAATCTAAACCTGAAATATCTGTTTTTTGTAGATTGGTTATCAGAATTATGAGGTTTTAAAGTACTCAAACTTAGGATTTAAAGATGAAAAATTTTGTTTACATCTTTAAATCACGTCAGATACAAATTACTTTCAACTTATAGCTTTGCGTTCTTAGCATTTTTTCAAAGCTATTTATAAGACTGAAAGATTAAGAGTTTCGGAATATTAATTGGCGGTATCAACAGGTTGAAGAAAAACGAAACAGAGCTGCAATTAAAAAGTTTTATTTTCAAAACTGTCGACAACTTTATAAAAATGCTCAAATCATCGGCAACTTTATAGAAAATTGTCGACTCCTTTCACCTCAGATACAGTAAATTAATATTTTGATCTCTGCCATCAGCTGTGTGATTGGAAAATATTCAATTTAGGTTGACACTGAGCTCTAGAGACGATTGTAGAACGCCTGTGGAACGATACCATGTCGAAACTATTGATCAGATTTGTCAAAATAAACGATTTAATGCTAAGAAATATAATAGAATTAGTTGGAAAATATTTCGAAAAATCAGCAAGTTTCACCTTCGAAAATGTAGTCGATACAAAGTAAGTTTATTTAATATTAATTTAAATCAATTTGAAAAAAAAATTCTTTTTATATTCTATATAAACTATCGATTTTGACTTCAAAATTCTAGAATTAATTAATGAGCGATTTTTCTCAGAGCAAAAACCTATTCTCAAAGTTTTCTTGCGAAAATGGAAATGAAGTTATAGTAAGTTTTGTCATCTTGGAACGAAACGTTGTAAAACTACCAAAAAGTTCTTTATAGCATAGTAATATCCCAGAAATTTATTTTTGTTTTATAGTAAGAACGATTATGATATTTAATTTCTTTTCAGAGTCATCTTTTAAATCTAATGGAAGAATTCTTTTCATCTCTGAAGACACATAAGCAGATGATGGTTCCCTGCAAATAATTTTTTCAGCTTATGAAACGTTTATCTTTAATTGCAAATAAAAGCATCTCTCCACTAGTCTTATGAACTATACAATTTTCATAATTTCTATTACTGATATTTTTACCAGCCCAGATCAGTCATAAAATTTCAAATAAAGGTAGTAAATGGTGTTCTATGAAAGTATAGTCTGCTTTTGCTGATTAAAATGATATTAAATTTTAATAAATAATTAAAAAGACTGAAAATAAACCTTTGATTCTTTTAACTTCTTTCAGAAACAACTATTTAATATTTAAGTTATTGAGTCATGCAAAATTGTTGATCAAATATTCTAAATTTCTCCAGAAAGTCAGAATTCAATCTTTGCATGTGAATGATCGATAAGATCTTATAAATGAGTCTTATATATCAACTAAAGATGATTCTTATGATAAATAGTTGGTACTCTGAAAGTTGACGAGTCCATTAAACTGATACACAATGTGATAAAAGGAATAAAAAGGACAGAAACAAACAATTGAGAAATTTCGTACATAGCATTTGCTGTGTAATAAACATTTTAATGTAGATAATACCACAATTCATAAAATAGTTTATGCAAATTTAGTATTAAACAATTTTTTTTTTATTTTATTTTAATATAAAGGGAGTTATTACTGATGAAGTGTTTTAGAAAGCTCTCAATGAAAAGTAACTGACAGTATTGTGATGTTATATAAAGGTGTTATATATATATTAAGAACTAACACCTAATAATTAGTTTACTATCTGCTGGTAATATTGATAAAGTTTCTATTTTCAAGAATATATTAAACAGTGCAGAACCATAACAGTTTGTAGATATGTTTTTTATTAAATTGTTCAAAGTGATGCCAGTTTATTATTGTGCACTTCATAGAAAAGTTTATGAATAATATTTGGAACATTTTCTAAACAAAAGTTTTATCTAAAGTTTTTATGAAGAAAATAAAAGTTCAAATAACAACTTTAAAAGGTTAAATTTTTTTCAACTAAAGTATTGCGAGGTATAAAAAGACCAGAATGTTAACTGATGCATTTTACAATTTTTCGTTTGTCATCAACATCTACCAAATGATTTATTTGTTTTCTTATAATGTTTTATCATTACTGAAGACTTATTTGTCAATTTTTCTAAGGATTTTTAGAGCATCAGAACAAAAGACATAGATTTTAGATAGAATATTCAAATGATGTTTCTTAGTTTGTTTGGAATCAATAAATTGTTTAATTTCATATATTTTCATATTTTTATCAATAAATGTGGATTATTAAAAACAGTTAAACCAGATGATATTTGATTACATTTGATAAAAATTAAAGAAAAATAACTTCTAAAAATATGCTAGGTTCTAATCGTTTTGAACTTGAAAAAATTATTATTATTACTTAATGTTTTAGAACTATTTAAGATGATTTAACAAGTAAAAGTTTAAAATAGAACTTAAGAAATGTTGAAAACAAACATTAAGCTAAGAAAAATCTCTACAGGTTTTATTTTGTTTTTATTTTAAAAATAAATTTTATTTTAACAAATTTAAAAATGCAGTTGGTTTATTTTGATGAAATAAAAATGTGTTTTTGTGAAAGTTTATAAAAAGCTTTAACATAAAGAAAATATCTACTTTTTATTTTAAGTTTTTTTGAATAATTGGAACAAAACGAACTTTAAATATTGTTTTTGCCAAATAGGCTGGAATACAGGCAAAGCAAAGAACTTTAATGTCAATTTGTTTTCACAAATTTCCAAAATCTTTGACACCAAATAATTTTTCACTAATTTCTCTTTCTTATTTATACTTAAGTAGTTAATAAAGTTTCTGATTTTTGATTTTATTTTTTGCCAAAATTCTACTTTTGAGCTTTCAGTTTTTTATATCGATTAATTTAAAAAAATTATTTTTTTTTGGAATGATTCTATAACAATTTTCTAGCAAGTTATTTCGATGTAAAAACATCTAAAAAAGTTTCACAGATTTTAAATAAAGCAGCAAAATTTATAAAAAAGTTTATTTTTACAGCATGTCAACTTTAAATTGAAAATATCTTAGAAAATTTATAAAAGTAGTTCTTAATAATAATCATCTTATAAAATTGCTTATTTAACAAGAAGAAATTCCAAAACTGCAAAAGATCTAATTTAGCTTGAGTAATTCTAAGATAAACTTTTAACATTAATAAACTAATTTTCAGGCCCTAACAGTAACTCAAGCTGTTAAAACAAAGCTAATTAATCATAAACTATTAAATCAAACAAAAGTGAGATTTATTTAGTAATTGAACTAAATAAATTTGATTTTTAAATATTTTAATGATGAAATAGATAAACTAAGTTGGAAGCATCAAACAAATTAACTTATTTCTTAACTAGATTTAATAGATACATAATGTTTTTGATTGGTTAAATACACAGAGGAAAATAACTTATGTTATTATGTTCTTATGTTACATTTTAAGGAATTTCTACAAATAGCGTCTTATAAGACTCTTCAAACCATTACATCAGAGTTATTTGCGTACAAAACTTGTATTGAAGTGATTAGTATTGAACGAATTTATCTATCTAGCTTTCGTTTTTCACTTTTTGCTAGTGCTTTGACTTCAGATTCTAGTTTTTATCTCATAACTCTTTACTACTCATAGCAAGAGTATCTCAAAGTTTAATTCTGTAAATGAAACTATAAAAATTATATTTTACTTTGAGTTTATCTTATGTGCAATGAATAAAAGACCAGCAACATTAAAAATTCATGGCAGGAAGAACCTTACTGACGTCCATTGCGGCCAGTAAAAAAGTTTTCTGAGCTCACAGTTTTTTTAATGTGAGTATGCTTTAAATTAGATAGAGCTTCAATTAGATAGCTATTATTGTGAAAAATGTTCACAAAAATCATTTCTGTTCAACAGTGCTTAGTTTGAATCCCTTCCACTAATAGGTGAACTTTTACTAAAGTTTAGATATCTTAGGTCTAATTAAATGAAGTACAAAGTTTATTTTCAATACAGTATTTTTTACAAGTGACTTTTCGTTGAGCTGAATAAGACTAGAAATTCTTTGGTTTTGTTGCAAAAAATTTTATTATATTTTTGAAAATAACATTTTATAATATTTCATAAAGATAAACGTTTCTTTAGAAGTCTTTCAAATAATAAAAAAATTGTTGAAACTAAATGTAATTATTACTATTGGTTGTATTATCAATATACAATCTAAAAAAATCGTTGATATTTTAATATTATATTTGAAAATATTATTATTTGCTGCTAATGGAAAAATTCTAATTGAAAAGTTAATTGAAGCAAAACTATTAACCGACCGATTAGTAATTACTTTTCTTACATTTGATAATAGTCAGTTATATTAATCTATAGATAAAACATATTTTAAATTATCACTTTATCTTAGTTAAAAATATTTTTTCTAATTTGCCTAGATTCAATTTATAATATTTTAGCAATTAAAAATTGTTAAATAGATTCAAATTAAAACTTTCATGTTACTATAATAATTTTTTAAAGATGGTTAATTGATTAGAAATATTTGATTAGTTTAAATTTATTTCAGTAAACTTATCATTAATAGTTAACCAGAGATTAAACAAAGGAAATCGTTGAAGTGAAAATAAGCCTTTAAGGTCCAATTCCCTCCAGATAAACTCATTTTACTTTTGTGTGGTTCAGCTTTTTAAGTGCTTAGTTTTCATAAAATGACTTTTATTAAGAGTTTCTGATAAATTTATAAATCCAATTATTTTTAGATTATAAAGTATATTTTGTATAACGAATTTATACAGCTTAAGATTGAGCAATTTTTTTCTAAAGTTATTTTATAACTAACTGAAATGAACAAACAAATTTTAAACATTTTTCTGCATTTTAGTAATAAGTATATTTAAGGCATTAAAATTATCTGCCCTTTAATAATAATAGTTCTGTTTTATCAAAAATATAATTCTAGATAATAACTAAATGTCCGGTTCAGTTTAAAATATTAACTAAAATTCAATTAAATTTTTAAAAACCGTGATTACCATTGTTAGTTTTTAAAAATCAATAATTTTTTCAAGCGAAATTATTTATAAAAAATTCTGCATAAGTAAATTAACATTGAGTTGTCAGTCTTTATATTTACTGAAATATCATCAGGAACAAACCTAATTAAAAGTGAAAAAAAAAGTTTCTGCCCTTTTATTATCGCTCAAATGTTCTAGAAACCTTCTTCAATAGTTTGTAGTTCACTAAAAAGTTTTTATCTTTAGATTGAGACTTGAAGTTTCATCTGCCTTAAATTACTGCTTTAATAACTTTCATACATTTTTGAAAAGATTTCTTTAATATCGATTGTTAACATCTCCACTCTGTCAGAAAGGGAGAACTGATGTTATGAGTTGTACTAACTTATGTTTTTGCAGAGAGTAAGAACTGATTGTGAACAAGAAGCTGGCCTTCTTGATATAAACAAACTTTTGTTTGTATTGATTTTCTAGGAAGTAATTTCAGTTGAACAATTTAAGTTTTTTTAATTTAAGTTTTTTTAACCAAATTTCATTTTTGTTTTAATTTAAGTTTTTTATTTTTATGTGGATAAGTTAAGCCTGCATAAAATCTGTTTTTTTTGTAACTCATCTATTCAGTTACCTCTTATTTTCTTCTTTAATATTATTGCAACATTTTAAATATTTATAAGTTAGTATCTCATTAAGAATTTGCACCAGTAAGTTTAGTTTTGAAATAATCTGTTTGAAAAAATCAGATAATAATTAAAAGAGGAAAGTCTCTACAAAATTTGTTTCAACTGATTTTCACAAACTGATTCTTGCAGTAGTTAAACGATTGAAAGAAAGATTTGTTTTTAATCCAATTTTAATTTTGTTTATCTTTTAGCAAACTCAAATTTAATTGTAAACGTTCAAATACAAACTGAAGCTTAAACAGTTTAGAAAAAAGTTTTTCTGACAGTTAGTTTTGAACTTTGTAGTATTTGAAATGAAAAGTTTTTTCGTGTGCAACAGAAAAGTATCGACAAAACTCAAAAAGCAGTTTTTGACATATAACTCACAAATGTACTGACATCAACTGGTTTTCTATAGACAGTAATTGAGCTGGGATTTTTTAAAGATTCTGTGAGTGATTTTTATGCATAGTTGTTCACTTGTGCTTAATAGATTTGCTTTTCTTTGTTGAATATTTTACTTTTTTCAAGAAACTTTTTCAGGAGAAAGTACTTTTAATAAAAACCCCTAGATAATAGTTCTGGCATCCAAACTAACATATTAGCTCGCCAGTTAGCTGTCAGAGTTTAAAAGTTTGGCTTCTTTTCTTTTGTCGACAGCGAAGCATGATAGAGAAATTAAGGAAGAACATTTTTTCAGTTTTAGTCTTAATGAATATTTCGAAATAAATCAAAAACAGCAAACAAAGTTAGAAATTAAACAGTTAGCTTGTTTCCCATCGATATTTAACAGAGAAAGTTAAAGTAATTTAAATATCTTCTAGCTTAAAATAATTTTGCAATCATTGTTGCTGTCTTAATTGTAAGATAGTAAGGTTCAAACAAAGTGACTAAATATTCATTTTGTAAATATTTTTTAATGAATTTATTATTCTATTTTAACATTTTAATCAGTTTAAATTGTTTATATCAGTAAAGAAATAAACAAATAGTAACAATTTTAATTATTTAAGTTTAATTTACATTTTATTAAAGAATAGTTTTTATAAATATCTTGACAAACGGTTTTACAAATGATCTTTATTCTTTAGATTTGTAAAATAACAAAATGTTTTAAGCAATATGATTACTAATTATAGAAAGGAAATGTTTAAGTAAAAACTAAACCTTTTATAAGCGAATTGGTATCAAATTTTATCAACAAGCAACGATTATGCTAAACAACTTATGGAAAGCTTAATTATTATATTTTTGAATCTAAGATTTAATAACATATGGTTGTAGAACATCTATCTTTAATAGTTCGCTTATGAAAGTTGGAGTCATTTTTTTGAAATATGTAAAAGCAACTTGTTTTATAGACTAAATGTTTGAAATAATAAATTTGTTGCTATTTGGAAGATGTCATTGAAAAGTATTTTATAAATATGATAAAAGGACAATTTTTTGCTACGCTTTAAAAAAGTTTTTGCTAATTAAAGTTTGTGTTAGTTTAGTTAATGTTTTGATTCAAAATGTAAATTAAATTAAACTTCTGTAAATTTATTTTCAAAATTCTATAATTTTACCATCTGACAAACAAAGTATTGAATTAAGAACGCCATAAACTAATTACTTAATGTTTTAGCGTTACTATAAAAGTATTAATGTACCCATAAGAGCATTATTTCGTTAAATAATTTAATTTGTAACTAGCAAACTCTATTACACTATGCTAAGAGTAGATTTAGAATTAAATTATCACATTAGTTTTTAAAGTTTGATGTGAATAAGTGAATTATTACTTAATCAATAGTCAAAAACTTTTTATAAAAATTGAGAGATAATTATCTAAGTTGTAAAAAATGTATTTAAATTCATAATAAAAAAGTATTTGAAACTTTTTTTTGATATTAATAGTAATAACTTAACATGTTAAGTGGTTGTCTGAAAAACGTTGGTTTGTGCTAGCTGTTTTAATTTATTCAAAGATAAGTTTTGTTTATAAATTTGACTTGTAAAGATTCTAGGCTAGTAAGTCTTACGTAAAATTTGTCTTATAAACAAATATTGGTGATCGACAACAGACATGTAAGCAGCACAGAACCTATTTTAAGTGATTTAATTTGATCTTTTTTTATTGATCTAAGTGCTTAAGCCCGTCACAAATATTCTAAATGTACTAAAAATTTATTATCAAATAATTATGTTATCTTTTAAATAAATAATTTAGCAATTAAAAAAGTTTAAGAATAAATCAAAGCTGGTTTGCTTTCTTAGTTTCTTTTTTATCTCTTATGAATAATGTATGATACTGATAATAATTTAATTAGTCGTAATTGGTCTCACCTATTCACCTACACATTAGTTCAGTTGATTTAGCAAAACAGTTAAGGCTTAAAAGTATATGCAACATCATTTATAAACTTTTTGTAAAATATCTTATTTTGAACTTTGAAAATTTGGATAAATCACTTCTTAAACGTTTACGAGTTTTTCAGTAAAACTAACTGTAGTCCAAATCATTAAATTCAAAAGTGTTGTCACTTATCCAAAGTTCTTCAACTGGAATAGGATTTTGTGGGATTTGGAAATTTAAATACTAAGTGAATTCAGAACGTTATTTGCAATCTGCATATAACTTTTCAGCAAATGATTTTATAAAAACTTGTTAAAATTTGTAAAAATCAATCAATAATCCTAAATCAAAATAAGGTCACTCAAAACCAACAAAGGACTTAATTCTTTTTAAACTGAGTTTTTATTTGATATAAATTTTTTATATATTTATTTTATACTTGCTTATCGTTTAAGCTTTTTTTGGTGTATGTTAAATCTATTTTTCATTTCTTAATCTTATTTAAAAACAGATTAGATAACTAAATAAATGATAAATAATAAATATCTACAATAAGTAAATGAATGACGAAACTTAACGAAACGAAACAATTCTACTTTTAATATATTCAGGCTTTCTATATCTAAAATTCTAATCACTTTATCATTAGAAAAATTAAAGATTGTAAAATCTTTTTAATAAATTTCAAATCGTCTTAATTATTTTGAAATTAATTAAATTTTAATCATTCTTTTTCATTTTTTTTGTTTATGAATAAATAATTAGTTTTAATTTTTCTGTTAGTGAATCTAATCTTCATAATAACATTTCTTTTCTAACTTCTGGCAAGTCTATTTGGTATGAGCAGCGAATCTAATATACTATTGTGTGTAAAAAACATGTTTAGGCGGTTAGAACACAATTTAATGAGATATCTTGATTGATTGAAAAGTATATTTGTTAGTAGAATAAAAAAATAGTAGGAAAACCCATCCGTAAGCGAAGCTTGCTTTTCTAAAACTCGATATAATCAAGTTATGGCGTCTAAAGGCAGCAAGTAGTCTACCTACGCCGACTAAATTTTACGAGTTGCACAGGATTAGGAATGAATAATTTATACATGAGTCGGTATACATTTTTCAAGGTAGGACGGAATTTATTGACAAAACTACAATGGAGATGTGATTTAACCTGCATCTGTTTCTTCTTGCAGCTTGATAGTATAATTAATTATCTTAAACTAATTAATTGATATATTTTTCTCACACATCTTGTTTGAATTGTTCAAAAAAGTTTTGTTTTGCTTTATTGTAATTATGATAAAAATCAATAAGTTAGCCAAAGAGGTTTCATGCTTTGTGATTTAAGTACGTAAGCATTTAGTTGAAATTTGTTTAGATAAATCTAATGGTTTACTTATTTTTTTCATAAAAACCATTTTTTTGTGTTTTATTGTACCTACTTATAATAAGCGATAATCAGAAAGCAGATTTGAAAATAATTTATAAACAAAATATTTTTCAATAAGCGTCTTATAAAATCAACTAATAACAATTTTAAGCTTAATAAAAGCAATAAGATAAAAACATTTGTTGCTTTTTATAATAAACTCAGAAAGTTTTGTAGTTTTTAACTACGCCACAGCAGCCTCCAAATATTAAACTCAAAATTTAATAAATTTTCTTTTAACTTAAATTTTAATCCTTTTAAGATAATATCTCGGCCTGTTTGTTCTCTATTTCTGAACTCAATTGTAAAACTGATTTAAAAGTTGTAATAAAATCTAACTTAGCATATATTTTCAATGATTTAATCCATATGAATTTTATTAATTATTAGAAGAGTAATTAATCTTTATTAATTGGTTTGTGTTAAGATAAATATATTTTGTTACTTTTCTTTTTACATCAAAAATAAAATATTTGAATTAAAATTTGTATGTGATTATGTTAATTCAATTATCTAATTCTTGAAAACTAAGTTTTCTATGATTAATTTAACCTACAATTGTTTTGATTTTACTTTTAGAGAACTGTAGTTGGAATCCTTAAAGCAATTAGTTGTTGAGTCAGTTACATATTCAAAGCTATATTTATTTATAAATTTATTTTTCATTGAACTTGTGCTTATTTTATTAAAATCATTATGATTTTTCTTCCTAAAATAAAAAATCAAAATTATTTGTTTACCAATCAGGAAATATTCACTTTATAAAAATTATTTTATTAGAATATTTGATCATTAATGTTAAAAGATTATTTTTTTATTCACTGTACCTAAAAGAAGATGTGATGTTTGAAATATTGATTCGGTGCAGGTATTAACAGATACAGCTCAATTTGTTTTGATAACTGCAACATATCTCATGAACGAAGTGGTCTTCAAACTTTCACAAATTTTTTTGTTTTTAATAATAATATTTAAGAAATATTCTGATTAAGTTTTTATTAAAGTCTGTAAAGTTTACTTATCTAATAGTTAACTTCAAGTTTTAAACACAGTTTTCTACTCCGAATAATTATTGATAAACAAAAATAATTTTTTATGATTAGTTTATGTTTGATTCTTTTATATATTTTGTAACAAAAGTTAAACTGGTTTAACTATATTTTTGTTTTTTTGTTCAATTAAATCAATAATATAACATTTTAATTTTTTTCTACGAATCTAGAATTATTAAAATCATTTAAATCAAAATCAAAAATATCAATTTTTTATTAACGAAAAAAATTAAATAAGTTTTGATAAAAAGCATTTTGACAATTAGTCCCAGTGTTGGCTCAGATTATTTTTAATGTGAAATTTAAAAACTCTTTTATTCCAAAATATCACTGAAATTACCTATTAATTAAAAAAAAACTTTTGAAATATGCAAGAGACTCTCGATTAAAAATCAAAATGATTAAATCCAATTTATACAACAATTAATGACTTTTTTTCTTGTAGATTAACAAGTTTGGAAGCTTAAAAATTATATTAAATATTAAATAATATTTTTTGACATAAACCACTTTTAGATCATCTTTATATATCTTAAGTCTTTTTGGCAAAGAAAAAAATCATGTTGTTTTCCAAAATTTAGAGAATATTTGTCCACTAATTGAATTGACTTTCACTTTTGATACTTTTAGAATCATGGCACTGAGATGCTTTAACATTAGATTGTGTTGCTAGATCTGTTTTCATCAGGGTCTCTTTGTTTTCCTGAAAAGCTTTTTTCATTTTCTTTGTCTACAAGACATTTTGAAAAATGCAAATGAGTTTGAGAAGCGCTTATGAAGTTTGCAGTGCCAAAAAAGATGATAAAACTTTTTCCAATGATATCACAAGGGATACTATTTCACCTCGGTCGAAATGGAATGAGTTGACGAAACAGATGATTGCATCATCGTCATCGTCGCCAAGAAATTACCAAGAAAATTATTTAACGTTAGACAAGCGTGGAAATATTTGCAACAATTCTCATGACCGGTCAGCAGTTATTGAAAGTCCAGTTAATATAGTTTATGCTGCAAATTCATTTGAAAAACCTAACTGTCAATTTCATACTGACAGCTACCAAAAACAATTATTGGAATTAGATCTCACAAAAGACTTTCCTGATTTAGAAATAAACGATAAATTGTGTCCCTGCTCTAATCAGTATGATGGTTCAATTGCTGTTGATGTTACCGATTCTCAAACTCAAAGTTATTCTCCAATTGAGTCACGATTATTTGCACCTGTATCTCCACAAAAGTATCAAGCTTCATTATACTCTAATGAGAGAATACCCACAGCAAAC
This sequence comes from Pegea sp. RAD2-039, assembly GCA_034620365.1. Taxonomy (NCBI): domain Eukaryota; kingdom Metazoa; phylum Chordata; class Thaliacea; order Salpida; family Salpidae; genus Pegea; species Pegea sp. RAD2-039. The sequence goes on from JAQGEQ010000161.1 coordinate 145,157, forward strand.
ATGTGCCAAAATGAGGATAAAAAACAATACAAGAAAAAGCCATACCGACTAAAAGTTCGAGGTCAAGTTGAAGAAAAAGCAAAGGTTAGAAAAAGAAAGGTTAGAAGAAGATCTTGGAGAAAGTCATCTTTAACCTGTGAACGAATTGAAGAAGACAGAAGAAGAAGAAGAAATTACAAAATACTCCATAGAAGAAGGGCAAGTTCTATTAGTGTCCAAAAGACCAGAAATGTTACAAAATCGATGGTGAGTCATTCGAGAACTTCTTTAAGTTGTAAACTAAATTATTTGATCAAAAAACAATGTAAAAGGAAACAATAAAATACGATTTGGGGTGCTGTAAAAAGAGAAATGTTTATTATTTCCAACTTCTAATGTTTAATCTTTTGTATTTGTTTATCTAATGATATTTTGTATTGGTAAAATTTAAAGATTTATAATTTAATAGTCTGTAGAATCCAATTTAAAGACTTAAAGATACAAACAATTTGTGGACGTGTTGAATAGTTCATTAGTTTTCGTTATAGTCCATCAAAAAAACAAACTGTTTTTAGTTTGTACTAATTGCAAGACTATTATTGTTGTTATAATCGATAACTTTTACTAGATATGTTAGTATCATAGGGAAGTGCTTGTCCAACAAGATTAAGGTTTATTGAGTACCGTACACTACTCAATAGCATCTGAAACTACAAACCGCTAGAGCTCTTTACATTCGAACTTATTTTAGACATTACGATTGTTATATCTTAAAATCAAATAAACAGATCTTATTTGGCTTCAAAAACCTTAGGTGTAAAACTTTTTCCGTTTCATTTGGTTTTGATGAGGACTTATATGTTGAATCATTAGGGAATAAACCACTTGGTTTAATCTTATTCTGTCAATATTTAAAGATGTAATCCTTTCTAGAAAAAGTATTTGAAAGCTCATCTGAAAATAACGGCAAAGTAAACCAGAGCTTAAAAAATTTAATCAAATGCTAGTTACAAAGCATCAGTAATTTTTAATCCACATTAAATTGATTATTATTCTTTAATGTAAACACGATAACAAATAGATTTTTGTAAATTTGCACATTATTAGAAGCCTCATAAAAATCGAAATTTGTCCTTTTGGTTTATCAATTTGTTTTTAAGGACTTTTAATTCAAGAGTTAGTATGAGTCGGTTTTCGAATTATATAAACCATTAACTAGCCTTAGAAGAGAGAAAGCAGTCTGAAAATAATAGAATAATTAAGTTTCTTCAACATATGCCACCTTAAGAAAATTGTTATTGGTAATTTTATTTACCAAAAAATTGTTTCCCTGTGGATTTGAATAAAAAGAAATCATCAAATTTACATTGAAAATAAATGAAGGTAAGAAGAAAATAGAACAGATTTCGTCTCTGAACCTCAACAAATCTTTAAGACTGTTGTTTGTAATTCATTTAAGACAAACTTAAGGTTTGAGAATTTTGGTTATAAACTTAAAATAGGTATCTGTAGTTTGAAATATTTCATTTAGTCCAGCTAAACCTAAAAATTCAATTTAGTATCAAAACTTCAATATTACCATTTACAGTTTTCTAGATTTAGAGATTGTCTAGGCAAAAGAAAGATTTTTTGTCAAGTTTTTAGATTAAAAAGCTAAAAGCTGAAGACGTGATATCAGGCTGACCATTTGTATTTGAAAAAACTTCAAAAATAAACTGTTTATCTGCAGGGTAGCTACATTGAAACTATGATTTCTCAATCGATTCGTTTTTCATCGTAAATTTTCTTTTTAAGCTTCAATTAAACGCCTCATCGATTAGAGAAAAATTTTTGCTCAAACGTAAAAACATTTCTGTTAGATTTCTAAGTTTTCAATGAAATTCAGACAAATATTCAACATCATCAACTTTTGAAGTATTTCAATTTTTCCAGATAAAGTTTGTTGAGACAAGCAAACTGTATTCATTAAACTTTTGTGAAGAAGTTAAAAATTTGTTTAGAAATCAAATATTTCTATTTCCTTTATAATATAATCAAAATTGTTTTCTTTTTTGAATGATTATCAGCTTATAGTAAAATAAAAAGCTTTTCATCAGATACCTTTGCAAACAAATTTAATCATTTCATAATCTTTGATAAAAATTATGTATTGAAATAAATTTTGATACTTTTTATCTAACTCAATTTTCAGAAGTGCATGTTGGCTGTGAGAAAGCAGAGAGTCAACCCTCTGTCTGACCGCCTCTGCTTTGCAATTTATGCAACGTTTTGTTGTTGTTTACCTATTGGATTGGCTTCAATATTCTTCAGTTTAAAGGTAAGCTGTATATTGTTTGAAAATCAATTAATATTTATGAGGAATTCTATTGTTTACAATTTGTAAAAATTCAATTGCAGACATATTAATGAATGTTAAATTAGTTAAAAATAATAAAAACATATATGATGAATCTCAATTAAAAAGCAGAAGTTTAATAAATATCTGTTCAAATATTAGTTACAAGTTTTATTAGAAATTGATTTTTATAAATTCTAATTTTCAAAGTCAGTATTTTCCATTACAAAAAATTTTGAGATTTAAATCAAAAGGCAACAATGTTTGAACTGTTTAACATTTGATATCTAATATTTAAGATAAAAGATTTTGTTTATGATAAAACTTTTAAAGAAAAATTTCCACTTATTTTCAACTATGTATTTTGTTGAATAAATTATTTATATCTTCTTTTTTAATGTGAGAAATTTGACGCAAGAAAATCTTTCATTCATAAATAAAATAATTATAAGTTTTAATCAGTTTTTCTTTATAAATAAAAAGTTTTTACATTTTTAAGAACAATCAAAACTTTAACAGAAATATTCAATTATCATTTAAGTTTTTCATATAGGTGAGAAAGCACCTACGAAATGATGAAAAAGAAAAAGCGATGTTAAGTTCATTGATGTCCAGAAAGCTCGCATCAGCTGCTGTGGTGTGTGGGTTGGTCATATCGGCTGTCAGCTTCATTTACTACTTCGTACAGATGACAGAACCCTACGCAACTTCTGATTACGACTACTATTTCCCTGAGTATGGGTAGTGTTACTTCACTATGTTAATAAAGCTTGTTGACTTAGTTGTATGCTCCAAACAAACGCAATATTGTAAACATATTTTGCGTTTGTTGTGGCTCAAAGCTTAAGCTAATAAAGCCTAAGTACTCAAGTTCTAATTGTATTATTATTAAGAGTTTAAAATCAAATTTAGATTTGGAAAATATTATTAATGCATCAAAAACACTTCATATGAGTTCTAAGATCTCTTCTTAGATGTTTTATCACCTTTGAGAATGCTAAAATTTGTTCTGCTTCGTTTGATCTATGCATTCAATTGCCTTTCTACATTTATCAATTTGCTTCAGCATGCTAAGATAGAAGTTGCTTGTGGAAAACTTTTGTTTGCCATTATCACTGATAAATATTTTTGCAACAATGTTTTTTTAAGACGATAACTTTCTAATAAATTTCTTTTAGCTTCAGTAGATTCAAGCGTTTTGTTTTTGGCAGAAATTAACATGTTAGAAAACTATTTTTTTTAATAAATTTGAAGATGGAATTATCAGAATCCTGTACAAACGGATCTTTTCCAAAACTTTTAGTCTTGATTTGATTCAAATTGTTTTTCAATGAAATAAATGTTTAATTAATTACTTATTTGGTTAAGTCGTTTAGTTAGAACTGTTTGTTTATTAGTGTAAGAGCAAAACTTCCCCATTTGATTTTGCAGATTCTACTGTCGCAACTAAGCAATGATCAAATAGTCTTTTCACTTTTTCTGTTGATTAAATACAATTTCTCTTTAGCTGTTTACAAAATTATAAAAAAATTAACTTTATTCTAAAAACTTTTTCTGCAAATTACAAAAGTAAATTGCATTTATTTGATCTTAACTTTTCCTCCAAATCATTTACAGTTCTAAATAACAAGTTTCTAACTATCTTGGTTCATATGAAGTTCGTTAAAGTTTCCAAGGTTAAAGTATCTTCTAAACTGATTTTAGTTTTATAACAGAGCTAAGCATGTGTATGTAATTTGATATCCGTTTATAGTCTTTTAAGTAAATTGTCGGACTAATCTGAATACCAAATTCTTTACTGTTGGCTAAAACAAGCGTAAAATATTTTCTCAGATTAAATCTATAATTCAGATTAAAGCTTTATATACTCTAGAAGCTAGCTGGGATATATTATCCATATATATTTTATCTATTAAAGTAACAACTAAACAAGAAATCAAATTTAAAAAGTAATTTTTAATTTTCTTAAGTTATTTTTGATACTGTCTTTTTATTAACAATAAACAAGTTTTAAATTCTTGATAATCGGGTAGAAAAATAAGATTAAGAGAATCTACAAAGGAAAAAACAATTTAAAAGTTGTTAAAGTTGAGTTATAAATGTTGAAAATTAAACTTTATATCTTTAACAGAAAATAACATTAAACTCTTTTTAAAAGTATTTCTTAAAGTATAGTTTCCTTTAAGAGAAAGAATTTTTTATTGATAGAATCAAAACTGTTTTTCGTCAGATTTTGTGTAAATGTTACATGATTTTTTGCATGCTGTGTCGTTTGATATTTGTGGTATGAATTAGATTTTAAAATTGATTTGCTGACAGATGAAACAATAAATGTTTCTCAAAGCTCAAATTTGTTGGTAAATAAAACATTGTCTAATAAATAAACAGGCTCACAACACATTCTAAACAAATTAATTGTTTTGAAAAACTAAATAAATTTCTTTAAAAGCAAATTATTTTATCTTTTATATGAAAACTTAATTCTTTAAAACACAAAACTTATCTAGAACCAACTTTTGAAGAAGAACAGTAAGAACAAAATTTCTGAGTATTTATTGTTTATATTATTTAATCAAAATGTATCTTATAGTAAAATTGTATTTAAAAGCTTAAAACGAATGAAATAAATGATTTTTTTGATAGCTTTTAGTTGATCATGTCTCATTTTGCACATAATTATACGTTAAGGTTAAAACAGTGTCTTATTATTTTGTGATTTTATGTAAAAAGAAACATTTTTATGGAATATTCAAAATATATTCCATAATTTTCATAAGTTTTTTAAAAACATTTTTATTTAGAATTTTCACTTAAAAGTTATTTAATTGAATTTTTAAGTTAGTTTAATTATCATGACTTTAAATTAAGTTTCTGATAATCAAATTTAAAGCACTTATTACTTTTTAGATAATCAAATGATCATCTGATGTTGGACTTAATCAACAATTTTTTTCGCAATTTTTAAATTGAATTTATTTATACTGATTTTTATTTATTTGTTTTTTAATATTTGACAATATTTATGTTGCAAACTAACTTTAGAAATCCGTAATTTTCTATGGAACCGTTCACTGCAGCGTTTGTGAAAATATGTACGATATAAAGCTAGAAAATTTACTAAATTTAACCAAGAAATAAGATTAAGGGATACAATCACCAATAAATCAAAAATCAGAAAATTGTTGAATCATTTAATTAAACGGATAATCATCGGTATAAAAATATTCGATTTTATAATGTTCAAGATTAGTTTTTGATAAGTTACCAATTTAAAATAACTTCTTAAATTTGTTTAAACATTTTATCTTTTCAAAAGTTACAACTTTGATTTTAATTTTGTGAAAAATTGCTTAACAACCAAAGTTAGATGAAAAAAGCTTTATAGCTTTGACAACGAATAGAACTTCAAAGTCAAAAAGACTTTAAACAAAATTATTTATAAGAAAATTACATTTATAAGTCTCTTACATCTTTTATCTTCTACCAAGAAGCTTTCAATAAAGAAATTTGTTTACCAGCTGCAAAATGTTGGTTAAATTTGCTACTAATAGAGAATTGTTTGAAACTTCATTTGAATTTTCAAAACAAGCTTTGAACTAATTTTTACTATCTCGAAATTATTTCTATCTCTAATTTTCTTTTAAGTATTCTTATGATTAATTAGATTATTGAAACAAATATAGAAGTCAAAAGTTTGATGTTTGTAAAACCATTGCTGAAAAGCTATAAAAACAAATCAAAGTCTTTTATATATTGAAATATATATATAAGCCGTATTTAAAGTAAAGAAAAATAAAATTATCAATTTATAGAAAAATAATTATTTGAAACTGTCTGCTTGATTTCGTTTTTTAAATAAAAACATATTTCACTTTTACTTGTTGCAAAATTTAGTTAAAAAGCTTTTTAATCTAATCTCTCTTGCAAATAATTAAGTACAAAATAATTTAGAAATATTTTGATACACTAGAGATCAGTTTTAGGATATAAACTAATGATAATTAGAGCGAAACTCTGCATACACTAAAACCATTCCAAATATTCTACTTTAAAAACCTTTTTTTACTTCAGCAAAAAGCCACTTTGCTAGATTTTACTGCTTACAACATAATTTTAATCGTCTAAAAGCTATTCTATTAATCAAATAGCTCTTTTAAGCTTATAAAACCAAATAAAGTATCTTTTGAACAGTAAATAGAAGATACAGATTGAATTTTGATCCTATAATTAAATTTAAGTTTGAAGTTAAAAGTATTTCAAATCTAATTAAACTACAATATCAATGTTTTAGACAAAACAACAGTATTTGAAATATTACAAGAAAGTTTTTTAACCTCTGAATTGCTTTTGAACGCTTATAGAGATTATCTCAATTATAAAATTTATCTTAAATAATTTATGATTACACTTAAATATTAAAGATTTGTTATTTAAACATCATTAAATTTTATATTTTACAAAATATTTTTAACGAATAATCAATACTAGCTTAAAGATGATTCATTTCAATTAAAGACAAATTATCTGTATTTTAAGAAAAATTCTTAATTTTTAGGGCCTTACAAGGAAGTTCAATGGAAGAACCCGGGGAAGAAGACTTTTAACTTTTTCAAAAGAAACTTTTAATTGATTAAAAACTGTAATCTTTTTTTATTTGCTCTTTAAAGTATTGTTTTTTCAGTTTGCTGAAAATTATTTCGAAATACTTTTTTAATGCTGTCAAAACTATTTAAAAGCTTTTTATGCATTATACAAAACTTTTAATAAACAACTTAAAGTAGTTTTCTATAAAACCTTTCTGTTCCAAAATTATCCATTTTATCATCAAAACTTTATATTTTATCTTTTTTCACAAACTAGAACAACAAATCTATGTTGTGTAATAGCAACAAACTTTCTTGATATATCTTGTTAGAGAGGTTTTTTTTATCACTTTAGCATTTTACTGAAATGTATTCGAATAAAACAAAATTGAAGTAAATTCGATTTGAGATACAAAGTACATCAACTTGCTAAAGTTTAGAGTTTCTAGCCACTTTATAGAGCATGGTATAAAACGTTTGATTAATCTTGCATTTAGATACTAAATTATTCATTTATTGACTAGCCAGTGAAAAACATTTTACTCAGAACTCAATTTTATCTATTGATTAATGCAAAATGTATAACTTTAGATTAATAATTTTATAATGATAAAGTTTTATTATAACTTTTTGGGATTCATAAAATTTTGTAAAAAGTTTCAAACTTTTTTAAGTACTTTATTAAGCTCATAATGAATGTAGAAATAACCACAATCTTTACGAGTAAACAGTCTAAGATTGAGCAGTTCCCAGCAGTTTTCATGTTCACATATCTCTATAATAATTATGAGATTAGCAAGTTATTGGTTGCTAATTTATCATGACTTGCCTGCGTGGGTTTCAATCTCATTTCGTCATCGAGCCAAGTCGCGCTGTATTGCTACGAGCAAACATAACTTATAATTGCTTCAGGAAAAGTACAGACTAGGGAGGAAAACCTACAGCCTGTGGACACTGAGATCATTGTACGCTCATTGTACGGATCATTGTATCCTAGCGTACGCTGCTGTTCACTATAATCAAAGCGCATGCGCAATAACTTTAGCTAGAGATAAAGAAAAGAAAAATCAACTTATTTTTTTTAATTTTTACATAAATTGTATTAAGCTAATAAGTTAACTTAAAACTCATAAAACAAACTATTTAAAAATGAGAAATTTTATCCAATTTTATTGATATATTTAGAAAAATATCTTAAAGTCATTTGGCTTAATATATTATAACTATATGAATAATAGATACAGAGTTAGAAATATTTCAGTAGTATATAAATCCAATTAATAGTTTCCCAAAAATATTGAAAAAAAATAATTTCAAAGCCAAACATTTGTAAAAATATTCCTTGTACAAATGACAAAATCTGAAAAAGATGATTTTTAACCATTTTAAGTGATATTATAATTTGAAATAGTTTGAAATTACATTTTAAAAGAAATTTATTCTTATTTATTTTGCAAATACTTTCTTGACATTTTGTGAAGGCTGCAAAATACGAATTTAGCTTTTATTCAGATGAAAAGAAATGTTACCACAATAAAGTTGAACTAATTTCAAAATATTTGTAATCACAAAAGCAATTTATTTTTTAGTTTTGATATTAAAAGGTTTTAACTTTATTTAATCAAGAAATATCAATCAAATTATGTAAAGCTCAAATTTTCCAAGAATCGGTTTCTAACAAATATTTTGTATTAAATTTAAAACAAAACCCTTTTTAAAATACTTAGCCGTTAAAATTGTTCATTTTTAAAAAGAAATTGTTCTTTTTTTCGATTTTAACCAACAAATTAATAATAAGTATAAATAAACAATTTTAGTTAAGCTGGTATTGATAAAAATTATTAGAAAACAATTATTATAACCAGTAAAATTATTACTTATAAATTATAAAATCGATATGTTTAAAAAATGTCAGTTATGTGGTTAAAATTTCTAGTTTAATTTTAAAATATTTGTGGTATATTTAAACTTTTTAAATTCTTTTTGCTTGATTGAAACTTTTAATATACTTGAGGTATCTAATATCAAGCTTATGAAGTATTTTCAAAATAGAGAATTCTGGCTTATTAAAATGCCTGATAACATATTGAACAAATAATTTGGTATATGTAAAAACACTCTCATTACAATATAGAAATGGACTTGTTTAGTCAAATAAACTAATTTGAATGTTTAATAAGAAATATCAAAAAACCTAATTGATTGAAGTTTTGTTGAAACTTTATTTTAAGCTCTTATTGAAATTAGCAGCACAACCTTTTTTTCTCTCAATTCTATCTTAAATAAAAGTGGTATTTTTTCGTAGTTAAAAAATAACATGTTTTTGAATTTTATCATAAGTTACAACCGTTTAGATATGTTTGTAAAATTTCAAAAATTCAATGAAAGCGATTTTTACTATTACATAAAAAAAAATGTTTTTGTGCTGATGTAACAAATATGTGAATTAAATATAAGTGACTCAAAAAAGTTTGTATAAAAAGGGGTTCGAAATTTCATCAAAAGTTGAACAAAATAAACTTAAACTTTGGTGTTTTATATTTCGAAATTTATTCTAAAAGTTTATCTCTTCTCAAATAACTTTATTTATAATTTGAATAGCAAACCAAACATTAATTGGTATGAAACTAAAGTTTTATTTATAAATATCTTGTGATATATAAATATTTTAATAGCACTCAAAATGAGTAAAAAAGTTTTATAATCAAAAAACTATTTTAATTATGGTAATAATAACAATAACTTAATTTATTTTATAACCGTAGATATTATTACAACTCTAAGTTAATATATTTTAATTTTTGAAACTATAAATTTAATTCCAACATATTTCTTTTAATTTTGTTAAAACTTCCAAAACCCCCAATCTTTAATAATTATAACAAATTGGTTGAAATCGTTACCCAATTTTATATAATCATAACTGATTAAATACTTTTAAAGATGTCGGATTTAAAAACAAGATTGTTTCCATGTATAAGTTTACAGATTTCCTGTTGAAACACGACTTGACAAATTTTCAACAAACTTTTTTTTGAAGTATTCGAATTGACTAAATTATAGAAAAAAGAGAGTTACGTCATCTGACGGAAACTGACTAGTTAACATGATTTTAATTTTCTTAAGGTTTTAATCTTTTAATTAAACATGTTTTTTGTAACTGTGTCATAGAAACTTGCCTTATTTCTAGGTTATGGAAAAATTAAGACTTTATATTTATTGTAATTGAACTTCAAAAAGTACATCTGCTTATTTCATCTGTAATAAGTTGTTTTGTCTCATTTTAAATTTAATAATCTCATTTTCTACGAAATAATCTTGTTTTTGTAACCTAAGTGTTTATCGAATTAGTTTTTGTATACTATTTAAAAAATATTGCTTCATAGTTCCAATTTTATTTTAACTTTGATAAATAATTTTTTACTTTATATAAATAAAAAACTTTGGAAATTAAAACTTAACTTTGGATTTTAAATTTCATAATTTGAAATGTACTACTGTTTGCTTTCTTAAATTCTTATTGGGAAATTTATGAATGATATAAAGATTGTATTTATATCTTTTACCTAATAATGTTCCAAAAATAACTGAATTTTAATAATTGTCTCTTTGATCTAATTTAAGGTATTTAAGATATTATTTCTCTTTAGTGTCCATATCATTTATTATCTATATAGAAAAAATTAAGTCTCTTAAAAGATTTATATATTTGGAGTTGATATTTTTTATAATAGAATATAGATTTAAATAATTTTCAAAACTTTACAAAACCAATAAAAATATTGTTTTCTTTATATGTACAACAGAAGGTTGAAGTTACTTGTAATGTTCTCAAATCAAAGTCCTCTCTATCTTTTTCGTGGACTGATTCGACTTTTTATCACTTGTAAACTAAATCCGTTCTCGCATATGTCTAATCTCGTAAAATAGTTTTGTTATAGCCTCTAGAACTGTCATTTCACTGTAAGCCTTCTTTATTCATCAACACGTGAAACATTCAAATAAGTTAACTGTTTTCGGTATTTTGTTTTAAACATGGTGATGTCTTTAGTAAATATACAGATGAGCTTCGGGCTCTCTTTGTCATCCGCTAGATTAAAGAGAAAGTTTGGTTTATGATTATTTTGTTCAAATTACTCTTTAATCAATAGAAATTATAATTTTAAAAACTGTATCCACAAAAAATCGTCGACTAGCTTGCTTTCACAATCTGATTTTGTTAAAAAGTCTTTATCTTTTACTTCCAAACTAATTAATGTTACATAATTTTTTTCTTTAATTCATCTAGGAATTCAGTTTGTTTTGAAAGTTAACTAAATTTTATGCTTTGTTATATCCGATTTTATCCAAAAAATAGTTAAGATATCGTATGATACATAGTTTATTGCTTTTTACTTCTTTATCTGGTTTATGAATTTTGGCGGAATCTTCGTATTTATTCAAAAGAAAAGATTTTTAACATTTTAGTTGAACCAACTAACACCAACTAAAACAAAATTGTGACTGTAAATTATGTAGTTGTGATTTATTGGTTAGGTAAGTATTTCTTAGATTTATTTTATCTACTCATTTTGAAATTTTAAAATCAAAAGCTTGAATTTTTTTTAAATAATTGGCAAGAAATTAAAAAAATGTATGTTAAATCAGATTCAAAATATTTGTATTAAAATCATATTTTTATATATTTTTGTTATTAAATCAAAATGTAGACTCTTTATTTTTTGACAAATATTTTTTAGTTTAGTAAACAGTTTTCAAATATTTACTAAATCAATTTTTAACCATTTGATTTAGTTTAAAATAACCATTGGGCACGAAATTCGCTAAACTTTGAAATTAGCTTTAAAAAGTTAATCTTATCAAGTCAAATATATTTTTCTTGTTAAACTCAATTGTATTTTTGAAAGTATGATCTTTAAAAAGATCTATCTCTAATTTTTCACTTGTTACAATCGCCAAAAATGTTTACATTGAAAATAAACAGCAATTTTCTTTAATTTTATTGAATAATAAAAACTTCAAATTTTTTTTAAACTAACTTAAAATCATGCTTTAAAATTTTGGGTTTTTCTTCATTATATTAGATTAAATAAAACATCTGTAAGAAAAATATTTAAAATTATTTTCAAAAATAAACTAAACGATGAATGTAAACAATTCCTTTTATAAACTCTTAAACATTGTTTTAGACCAAAATAATTAAACAAGCTTTTTTTTAAAAGCAAAAATGTAAATATACAATAACAATTTAGCTCGTTCAAACACGGAAGTGACTTTATTGTAACTTAGTCATCTGATTTTCAAGTTAAAGTTAATGGTATATTTTCCTAAGTAATTGATACATTTTAATAGAAGCTATAAGATATTTTAATTTTTATAAGACATCACCAAATAATTTCATGAAAAATGTTTTCGGTTAAAATGAATTTTAGTTTATCACTTTCAAAGCAGATTTGAAAATTTGAATTTTTCTTACATTTTAATGTTTCTAAACTTTTTGTTTGAAAACTTAAAAATTGTATTCATGTAACAAAATGATAATAAAAATGATATTAAACTTTGTACTAAAATCTTTAATTAATTTTTTTAAGTAAAAATACGAAACTGGTAGGTGGCGATAAAGAATTTTTTGTAGGAACCTCAACTTTCATATAATTTTAAATATAAGAAGCTAAATAATTTTAAAACTTATTGTTGTGATAACATATAAAACTAAATTTTTCGAAATTTCAATTATAAAAACACAGTTTTAATACTGTAACAATATTTACCATCGAAAAATGTATCAAAAATATTTAATTTTGAAATTTAATTTAGTTTTAAACTTTCTAAAGATTTTAATATTGAACTATAAAATTGTCCTTTTTAAACAACACATTAAAAAAATTATAAATATTATTTTTTATTATTTAGAATTTTCTCCCACAATTGACTTAAAAATTAAAGTATATAAATAAGTATTTGGTCAAATATTTATTTTTAAACAACTATAAATTGAAAACATTAAGTTAATAGCTTTAATATTATCAGTAAACACAAATTTGAAAACTCATAATACATGAAAGCATATTATCTATAAATAAAAGTTTATCATATTTATAAATTAACTAGAACCTACAAAATTTTATAAAAATTTACAGCCTTAAGCTATTTCATTAATTTGACAAAATAAAAACTTTTAAAATTGTTTAAATTAGTTTTTTTTTGTTTAGCAAGTTTACGTTCAAAATTCTTCAAATAACCAGACTAACAATTTGAGTTTTTTGGCACATATTCTAATTTATATTATAATAATTTTTATACATCAACATGGAGATAAAATTAGAAATTATATATATTTGAATATACAACTTGTGTTCATAGAGTAAGCACGAGTTAAAATTTATTTAAAAATAGATAATAATTATAAATTCTGTTTTAACTATTTAAAATACACTGAATAATATTATCAGTAACTTATTTTTATCTCATTTTCTTTAATTTAAAAAATACTTTTAAAGCTATCTGAAAAATTTCAAAAGGACTTTTAGAGGATAAACAAATAAAAATGTAAATATTTAATTAATCAAATAAACTATAAACTGTTATTTTATTATTTCCGTTCTTCGAGAGTTCTTGTTAGTTCAATGAAAACATTCTCTTCTGTTCAACTAATACATAGAAACTAAGAAAAAAGGAGACATTCTATAAAAGCAGGTAGAAGTTAAGTTAATTTAGTCTCATGGTAGGTTCATAAGCAACGTTGAGACTGAACAGTCTATGATGGTAGAAGTGAAGGAGTCAGTATTATAGAGAATCTTTCATTTGAGAAATATTCAAACTCTACAAGCGACTTGACTACTTTTTCGTTATTAAGTATCCAACTATATTTAAGAATTATAGAAATACTTTAACGCAATTAAGTAGATTTGTAATTATGAAAGATTTGAGTTACTTGGATCATTAGCCAGTTTAACCAGGGATGATATTTCATTATGAATTGTAGATTAAGTCAATCATATATGAAATATTCTCCAAGTCAGTTTTATAATATATAGCCTTGTGTGAACATTATAAGCTAGTTTTCAAAGTGATATGCAAAAGTATTCTGTTGTTCAACAGGTTTCCATCAATTTGGTTTATTTATCTTTTTGTTACATAAACGAAAATTATGAATTTGAATATTCTTTCATGCCTACTCCTTTGCGCTATGTTAAACTGTGTCATATCCAGTCCTTTGGAGCTTGGAAGTGCTAATAGACTGAACAGCCTTGAGATAATGAAACGAGTCAAGGTAGGTTGAATAAGTTTGAAAATTATTTATAACTAATATTTGATTTTAAGGTTTTTATCAAAAAAATGAATAGTCCAAGAAATTCGAAAAAGTTTTGTCCTCTTATAAAAAATATTGATCGTAGAACGATGCAAGTTTATATAAGCAAATCATCAACAGAAGATCTTTCAGTGGTAAATATTTCTACAGTCTCTAGAAAAAGCATTTTGGGTTTAAACGAATTTTTTCACAAATGATAATTTTGTAGGTTGTTCCTAGAGCTCAATTATCCAATGAAAAATATGAAGCAGTTGTTGTCGTTGATCCCTTCCCAAACCATTCTTTTGGACATCCACTTTTGACTTTTTATGTCAAAAAATTATCACGAAAGTCTTGTAGAAGACACGGAGGAAAGTCATTCCAGAGTAAGTTCAAATTTTGATGAGTTTCTTCAGTTTTAAATCAAATAAATTGTAAAAATTATTCAACAAACTTTTTGTCACAGAAAAAACCTTTTGTTTAATTCCATCAATTCCATCTTCTGAGACTGGCTGTGAAACTAATATGCTCCCTTTGGTATACTCAGCTACTGAATTTGAAATTAGTAAGTACTTTAGATGATTACTTTATGACAAAATTTAATTATTCAAAAACTAACTTATAAATTAATTTTGCAGCAAATCAAACAAGACAGACTCTGAGATGTTACAGCGTTCAAAACTTCAAACCTTGCCCCAATAAAATTTATCCAGTATCAGTTAAAAATTGTGAGAATTCTTATGATGAAGCTAGATGTAACCAAGCAGAGGTAAGAAAAGTTAAAGTTTTATCTCGATAATTATTTCATCGATTGAACAAAGTACTCTTAGAATTTTTAGTTTAGTTTAATGTAAACAAGCATTCATTAAATAGTTTTAACAATTTCTACAGTGCTGCCAATTTCAAAATTTTCTATTTTTTACTACTAGAGTGAAAATCAGAGACTAACAAACTGCAATGGAACTAAATGTGATTACGGAATGCTATTGTTTGGTGGTTGGGACAAAGTCACTCCTGAAGAACAACATGAGCTGAACTTGCTGAAAATGCATAATATGCTAACAAGAAATAGTTTTAGCGATGAAAACATTAAAGTTTTTTATCAAGGAAATGTAACAAGTGAGTTACGATTTGTTATTTAGAAATAGAAAATAATAAATAAACAAATTCATATTAAATTTTTTTTGTAAATTCCGATCTTATTGAACTATTTGAGCAATTATCAACATAGCAAGAAATAAATAATCGTTTTTTTTCAGTTAATGTGCCGTTTTTCAACTACTTGCCTCCAGTAAACAAAGTCTCAGTTCGTTCTCACATCCGCAGAATCTGTTCTAGCAGCTGTGTTGACTCTTTTGTTATTTATATGAACGGTCATTCCAATACAGATGGTTCTACTTTATTCACTGACGCAAACGAGAACGGCCAAGTAAGATTACGTCTTCGATCGTTTATGTACACTGTCAACAAACGTTTTCAGTGAAATAATCTAATCAAATACTTTTTTTGTGACCTCATTAAACTGTTCTTAGGTTGATGAAAATGAACGTTATTCACCTGATGAACTTTTGGATGATATTGAAGACTGTTCTGCAGATCATCTCTTTATAATGATTGATCAAAGCCGTGCAACTGAAATAAAGAGAAAGTTTGATCTACGGTCCTATCCTTCGAGCTATTCCCTTGTTGTTCCCAGTGAAGACTTTAGTCCTACCAGAGGTAGTAGGTCCTCTACCTACCAGTGGTCTAAACTAACCCCAACAAGTCCCTTTTCATCAGCCTATACTGTAAGTTAATTTTCTAATTATTTTTTTAAACTAACTAATGGTAAATAGGTTGCTGAGTTGAATATTTGGTTTCATAATCTAAAGATTTATTTTATAAAAAATCTCTAAAATATTTGTTTTCCTATAATAGGCTACAGCTGAAACATCAAATGGTGACCATGCCAACAGATTCACTATATTTGGAGGTTCATCTGAAATGACAGAAGAGCAGCTAGCGAACCAGATGGGCTGCTTTAACCAATCACAACAAAGTTAAAAGAGAACGTTTACTCTTACCTTCCATAGATAGATTTATGCATTTTAGAACATTGGTTCTAAATTTTTTCTCTAAACGGTTTTCTTAAAAGTTCTTTCTAAAAGTGTTTTTCAACAGTATGGGTTTTCTATTAGACAAATTGTCGAGGCTTTGCTTGCTTCATTTTCTTTTCTTATTTCTGAAGAGTCTTTTATACGATTGTCGTTGATAAATAAACTGTGTAGACTAGTTGGGTAATGTTTTTTTTCTCCCAATTAATTGTCTGTTAGAACAGCTTGAAGATATTCTTTTAATCAGAATTTTTTTAAGTTAGTTGTATATTATTAGATATTAATGATGTGATGCTTTTTAAGTAAGTTTTGGTAGTTATTTGACATAATGAAAAAATAGATGCGGAAATTTGCGATTTTTCAAAAAAAAATTCAAAAGTATATATTTATTTTTATGTTGTACATATATAATGATTTTAATCAATTAAAGACAGATTAGAAAAGAGCTTCAGAATTTATTAATGATATTTTGTCATATGAGAATTACTTAATGACAGTTGTTTGCGCAATCAAAGAAAAGATTAAATCTTAAAGATTAGCAGTCTTAAGAAATGCTCCTTCGTCATAGTAATGATCGAATAGTTTATAAGTATATTGTAAAAAATTCTAAATTGAAATCATTACATCATTTTAGTTTACTTTGCTTAATGTTATAAAATTTTCTTCATTTATTTGAAGTCTTATTTGAGTTGGATAAATGATACCATCATCTCTCATCAGTAGCAAAGGAATTCCTTGTCTTTGCTCTTTTTTCAATGCCGTTATTAACTTGAAAAGATCTTGAATCGTTGAAATTAATAAACCGTTGTTTCTGCACTTAAAAACATCAGTATTTTTAATCTTACAAAAACTTCATCTTACTTGAACTCTGTGAGAGTTTCTAAAGACCCAAACCACACGTTGAGCTTAGTTGTAAAGTCTTCACCAATTATTTGGGCAGTTATCATTTCATTACTAATATCCAACTAAAATTTGAAGCTAAGGTTAATTCAATGAACGAAAAAACTAATTATTATTTTGATTAGGTTTGCAATTATATAAACGTTCAAAATAAAATAGTTAAGATTTACAAAACTTATTAAAACACCAAATATATATATTTTTCTGTTATTTAATTGTGTAGAACCAAACTGTGTAGAACGAACTATTTAAGATAGCCAGGTTATTTACTTTTAGACTATTTTTGATTCAAATGAATTAAAGATTCGATATTTCAAATTAATAATACAATTTAAAAACTATATTGTCTTCCATCACACAACTGAATCGTTTTTGTGTCTCTTTATTTATTTGAAAATGCGTTTGTATCTGATTTTTAACATTATCTTTAAATTTTTTCGTCATAAATAAATATTTGAATGTGCAAGTTAATAATTAAACAAAAATCTTGAAGGTATTAAAGTGGATAACTACATGATTTGAAGAGTTAAATAAGTAATCAAATTGAAGTAATTTAAAGATTCACTGACAGATTTGCATAATTTAATAATCAGATTAACTACGTTTGTAAACGTTTTTAGCTAGTTTGATTACCTTCAAAACTAACAGTAAAATAGCAATATATAATTTTTCAACAAAGTTTTCGTAAGATGAAATCATCATTCTAATTTTTAGTCTTTAAAGAAGCTTTTGCATGAAGATATCTCTGACTTTAGTTTATTTCAATAAGTTAATTAATATAAACTAAAACTAGAATAAGGTTTTATGAAACTTATTTAAATAATATGTATAACGAAAGAACTACCAGTAGAAAAGCTTATAATATCACATTAAAAAGTTTTATTTTCTATGAGAACTAAATTACTTGATTACTAGCCGTTATAATTTTCATATCTTAAATGTTTTAAATAATTTTCAAATTATCTTAACATTCCTACAATGGTAACTTTTTAGTCTATATTTTCGTAACTTAGTTTAGCGTAATTTGAGCAATTACATATTTTCTAAACATAGTACGTTGAAATAAATTAGATATACATACCATACCTTAGTCAGAATGAACAAAAAATTACTCATGATGGAAACGTTCAAATGAATTCTAAAGAATTACGTTCTAATGAAAGAATGCTGTTCAAAGTTAACCCCATGTCAGGCTTTAACGTTAACGTTTCATTACTATTTAGTGGTTTTTGTGGTCTGTGGTACGAATTAGAAAGTGTTGTAATCTTATTCAAGCATAATTGAGCTTTTATCTCTTGATGATCGCTAATATTTAAAGTATATCACACGCACTGAAAAGTATTTTGCTTTTGTGAATTATCAGTATATCTTATTTTTACGATGAATACTGCATAAGAACTTTATTATTTCATTGAGAAAATGAAATATTTTTTTATCATATAAAATATTTTCCTTAAAAACTTCAAGAAAGGCTGAATATTGTAACCAATATTTGATATCAATTAAAAGAAAGATTAGGACTAGGCATACCATAAAGACTTTCTAATTAATTGATATTAATTTACTAATATGTTTGTAAATCAAATTGAAATAATTTTATGCTTCCAATTTCAGTCGTAAACTGGTTTAACAAATTGTTCAATAGTATCTAAAGAAATTCATCAAACGTTTTTAAAACTCTTAACTTTGATACCTGAAAATCACTTATTCTTGGTATTGGTGTAACTAAGGAGCTGATA
Source organism: Pegea sp. RAD2-039 (assembly GCA_034620365.1). Lineage (NCBI taxonomy): Eukaryota > Metazoa > Chordata > Thaliacea > Salpida > Salpidae > Pegea > Pegea sp. RAD2-039. Next base: position 164,077 of record JAQGEQ010000161.1, read on the forward strand.
TTGTTGTTTAGGATACTATCACTCCAAGTGAATTCTGATTGGTCAGCAGATATTATTGTCCAACATGCAGTCTCACATATTTGATGAACATGGGGCTGTTTGGTTAGTTTTTCCGCCTATAAAGCAACTGTCAACTAATTTCACATTTTACTTTCTGGGTTAATATGATGATGTAACTCATATTGAAAATTTATAATCTACAACAATGCTTCGCCTTGTAAAAGCGAACGTTAGTGATTAATCAGATTAAAAGTTGTAATCAAATAAATAGTTTACGTAAAATTGAATATTACAAGTGTGTTTATGATATTCAATTTATTTAAGTTGTGGTGGAAAAGTTTGAATCTAAAATGGAAAAATATAATCATACAACTGAGCTTAAAATTATTTTCGCACCTTAAAAACCACTATTTGATTATGATGTAAGCTTAGATATTCACAATCTGTTCCTTTTATATATAAAGCACACTTGTGAAGTTGAGAAACAGGCTCAACATTATCAGTTAAAACCCATTGTTTTTCAACTTTATGAATTTTCTGTAAAAATATGAAATACATTTTAACCAAAAAATTTATAAGCTAATAAAAGTAAGATTTAGAAAATTTATCGCTGAATCATAAAAGTTTAATTACTTTTCATAAATAAAGTTGAAAATAAAATTAATACCATTCCATTTAAATGATCTCTTTGTACTTTAACTGTAACTTGAATGAATAAAAACAAAGCAAAAGTCTTAATAGATATAAAAGTAAAGAATTTGCAGAACTTAGCATTACATTCTAACTTCCAATAAACTATAAAAACAATTTTATTTGACCCAATTTTTTTAATTCTGATCTATTATTTACTTAAGTAACATTAAAAAGAAAAAAAACGAAAAATTTGAGTCTAATTATTGTTCTGAAAATAAGTAACCAACCAATATAGGAAGAGCAAGCCTAGAATTGGTGGAAACGATCTTTACACTCATTCCATAGTATATGCATCCTTCTTTAATATCAAACTCTTCTGACTCTTCCTGATCCTCATCAACTAAATGTATGTCCAAAGTGAGTTGTTATTTTATAGATTTCAGTAAAGTTTCAATTAAAACAAATTGTTTGAATAACTGAACGATATGAATCATTGCAACAAATAAACAACTGAAGTAATGATAATAAACAAACTTTTCGAATGAATGAAGCTTTTGAACGTACAAATTGAACGTTAAGTTTTAAAGACTTTCTTGACGTAGTTAGAACAATTTTATAACGATACTTAGAATGTTTCTACAGTTAAATTCATAATTTGTTTTTAATTAATCGACAGTTTATCTTTAAATATTTGAACTTTGTAAGTTGTAGGCTGAACTTAATTAGGAGATTTAATTTATAATGTTTTATTTAGCTCAATTATTTTTAACTTCAATAAGCAATTATTCATTTATAATTTAATCATATTGTGTACACATTAAAAACTTGTTAGCTTTTAATTTCAATTATAAGAATTTTTCTGGTAACCTAAATTTCTAGTAAATATTTGTAGTTTACAATTATCTAAATTTAAAACATAACTTTAATTGGGTAGCATCTTCTAAGTACAACTTGTGTTTTTTGAAATCTAATTAAAATGATATTATTTATGTACAAACAACCGTAGATATTTTAAAGCATTTAAATAGTTAATTGTTTCTTATTCCTGACATTAAAATCGATAAAAAATTAGCAGCAAATAATTTGAGCAAAAAGCTTATAAGATATCTTAAGTGATTTTAATTTTTTGGCTTTAAATCTATATTAAGGAAATATTAATAAATAAAGTTAAAAATACATTTTTTTAAATTATCTTTTCATTTAACTTCTAGATTTTTACTACTATTAAGTTAAAAACGACTGTTTAAAATCATAGACTGAAAGATGTAAAATAAAAACTTTTACATTTGATATATAGACAAAAATTACTATTTACTGCTGATAAAATATTACCTACTCAATGTTTTTAGTTAATGTGTAAAAAAATTATTTTACTATCAATACAAGATTCGTTTTTTACTCAAAGCTTATTAAGTGTTAGTGCTTCGCAATTTTGATTTATAAATTGTAAAAATGTAAATTTTCTGATGTTTATATTACTTCAAAAGTAGTAGATTTTAGTTGAACAGGTTCAGTTTATTGAACCAGGCTGCTAATTTGTTTGTTGATCATAAGAATACTTCGTTTTTGTATATTATTAATTTATCCAAACAAATAAATACAAGATTATTAGAAATATTTAGAAATTCTCTTACTTAAATAGATTGAAAAAGGTTTCCATTTTGTTGGACAAGGATAATATTGTTGATTTTCTGCATATAGGTATCTAGTAGACATCGTTTGTGATCGTAAGCGATTAAACAGCGCCACCTCGCTGTTAGAAGTTATGCAAACTGCATAAATTAAAGCTTGAAAAATTTTTTTCTTGTAACAATTCTTATTTCAAATGGTCTTTAAGTAAAATTATAAAATTTACTGAAAATTGTATTGATGTTTATGAGGTATACTTGCATTCGTTCTTTTTAATACTTTGTTTCTTTTTGCTTGGTTTAGATATAATTTTTATTGGGTTGCTTTTAAGTGAAGCAAGTTCTTGCCCATTTTTTGAAAATAGTTTTGCTTCAATTTCAACGCATTTTTGTTTTTCAGAATTTTGAATAAAAAAGTTTTTTGAAATCGCAAACCCCTATAAAATAGCTTAAAAGTAGACAAACAAAGTTTTAAACTTAAAACTAAAGACTTTAAAACCCTTAAGAACCTCTTTGAATGTTTCATTGTTGGATAAATCTTTGGTAGATAAAATAAACAATAACTAAGTGCTAAAAGCTGAGTTTAATAAATTACAAATTTTAATTCATTAAAGAAATTATTGCTAAAAAATAATTGTCGTCAAAAAAACGAAATTTTATTATTTGTGGAGATTTAAGAAGTTTTTTTTTGGAAAAATGAGAATAATTCTAAAGTGTGAAAGTGAAAATAAAATAACTTTCTTTGTTAATTAGTTTTTTGTTTTTAGGAAATCATTATAAAGTTGAAATGGAGAAAAAATCTTCTAAAAAGACTGAATCTACAAACTTCATCAATTGTTATTCGCTGAGAGTGTTTTCCATTGACATTAACATACAGGATGATATCATCAATTTTACGGCAGTTTAACTTTTGTTTATATTCAAGCCATCCAAAACCCGCAAAGGAAACGCAGGGTGGTGGGCAGAAAAATCTAGCAAGATAAAACAGATACCTCACTTTAAAATATCTTCCTTATTTACATACTTAAATGATATTTCGCTAATTATTAAAATATTTCATCTTTAATTACCGTTTTTCATTTCCATAAGATTTTTGCACCACTTTTGGATACATTAGGATGACTGTTAGATCATTTTTTTGTTTTCTTAAATAGTTTTTTATTAAGCTTTTATTACTCCATGAGACTTTTTCCTGTCTGCAGAAAATATTCCATTTTTGAGTTTTTGTTATTAAGTTTAAAAGATTTAAATTAGCTTGCAAGAGTTAGAAAATAATTTCATTATTTAAGTATTCATCAAACTTCTTTTACTTTTAATTAAAACATTTTTTCACCTGTTTGTTTTGCTTACATCAAGCGGCAGGCTTTTGTCAATGAAGCTATCATCTATTTCACAATTAGCTTCACAAGTGATGTCATTGTCTTCTTCTATTTCCTTCATCAATTTCTTATATATTTGAGGTTTTATATCCGGCTCCTTTAAGATTGATAATTTGTTTTTAGCTTGTATCGTTTCCGTTTCTGTATTTTTTGAGAATTTCACTTGATCAAATTTTAAACTGCTTTCTACAAAGAAGTTACTATCTCTCATACTCGCCTCATCTTGATTAGCTAATGCTCTATAATATTCTGTTGTTTCACCTTCAAACAAATCATCAAAACTTTTGAAATCCGGATGTAACAAATTAAGATTAAGATCAGGAGAAAGTTCTTCTGCTTTTTCTTCATTTTTATAATGTCTAATTTGTAGTACAGAAACCTCTTTTTCATTAAGACCAGTTTCATTATCATATAAAGTTTTAGAATAATCCATCACAAAAGATTATATCTTAGAACAAATTTTAATGATCAATTTAGAAACTTCATTATACAAATAAATAAAACTCATTAATTGTTTTAGTTGATACAAATAATTCGTTTATTTTGAAACTTTTTATCAATGCCTGTGGCAAATTTTTAAACCAACTTTTTACTGCAAAACTAAGCAACTTTTTATAAAACTTAAAAAATATTTCTGATTTAATTCTCATAAATATGTTTAACATGTTTTTGTGAGTTACTAAATGTTACTAAGTGATGATAGAAGTGACATTTGGTGCTATTTAACTTGTGATTACTTCATTGTCATCAATGTTTGATTAACCTGTCAGTTTTCTCAGGTAAACTTGAAGGCGATTTTCAACAGTTTTAACAATTTCATTTTAAACTAATATTTAAGTTTAAATAATGTAAAATTAAAAGTTTAAAATAAAATATCAACAGAAGATCTTTAACAGCAGAAATCTTTAATCGATTTATAGTTATCCTGTATTTAATAATTACAGCTTGTTGTTTGCTATTTAATATAATTTGCTCACATAGCAGGCACAACTATTTTATTTTTGCAAAATATTTAAGTAAGGATAGTACAATTATGATAAACAATCAATTTTACTGTAAACCTGAGACAAATAAGTTTTAACTTTAAAGATAAGAATAAAATTAAGTGATGTGGGAAAAACGTGTTTACTAGTGATGTAGCCCAATCCACAATTTTCTAATTTATTCGTATTTTGGTAATTTTTTAGTACGATGAATGAATTTCTGACGATTAAAAATAACTTTTATTAAAACACTATAGAAATATTCAACTTTAAAAAAATGAAATCTAAACAACGTTATAGATGCTTGAAAAGGTGAAAAATAAGAATTTAAAGTATTTTTTTAGTAGTCTTATATAATAGTAATGTACAAAATTTTATTTATCAAAATACCTGCTTAAATTTTATATTTTATTTTTAAAGATTATCAATATTACCCTCCAAATCGTCGGCGCATTAAAGATCTGTCTGAAACAATTTATAGTCTAAATAACAACGTTTTAAAACACCTTACATAGCTTACAAAATACAGGAAGTATTAGTCATTATTTCGTAGGATTATAAGAGTTGATAAACAAATAAAATTAAGGTCAAGTTAGTTTGGAATGTTCCTATAATTTTCGACTTACTCAGTTAAGTCATTTGTTATTCCATTAAATGTTTTTGAGCAAATATTTATAAGTTCAAACAAGAGCAAACAACGTAAACAAATTGATTGATCTTAAAGTATAGAGTCATTAATGAAAAATTTAAGACCTTTCAATTATCTCTTGCAATATTTGGGTTTTCTTCGCTATAGGAGCTGTTGAACTTATAACTCGCAGCCACACGTTGAATAAATAAATAAAATAACAAAAGACTTTATATTTTATCGTCATAACCTCAGTGGTTTTTATAAGTTTGATTTTATTATAGTAAGGTTACAAGTTTAAAAAATCCACATTTATCTTTCCTTGAAGAAATATGTTTTCGATTTCATTACTAAAAAACAACAATTATTCATTAGATTTACTGTCAAGTTACTAATATATTGTAAAACGTTTCATTTAAATGTTAATATATTTTATTACGTTGAAAATGTCTCATAAAATTAGACAGTTATATTTTTGACGTCTATTATGTCGGAACTGAAATAAAAAACAAATCTCGCTTTACCAAAAGCTCAATACAAAGTTTCTCAAAATACTTTTAATTTGAATAATCACAAATAAATTTTGCACAATAGAAATAAAGAATTTGCTCAGAAAATGTTGTTATCTTGAAACCATTTGATTTATTTTATTAGAAAAAGTTTTTTAATTGATAAAATCATTCCTTGTATAGATTTAGTACACATAAAAACAAAACTTATTTATTTTCAAAAAAAAAATCTCTATCAGTTTTATCTCTATAAGAAAACTTTTAAGATTTTATAAAATATGCATAGAGTAAAACCACATCGAGTACGATTGAAAAATGTTGAGCAAGTATTATACATGAAAGTTAATTGTTTTTATAAAACACGACACTTTATAGCTTTTGAGGTTTTGCTATTGTTTATTTATTACCCTTGCTATCACTAACAATAGCTTTTCTGAAGTTTAGAATTCTCTGTTTGTATTTTTGAAATAATAAATGCCAATTTAATAATAATGCTAATATTGTATAATAATAATGTTTTTTAATAAATGTCAATTTATTATTTGGTATTTTCACAGAAATTAGTTTAATTTTATTTATTACTATATAAGGTCGACAGTTTTACAATTACTACTAGCTTGATGTTAATGTGCTCGATGACTGGGATTAAGTCAGAAAAACATGTTCACTATATATACTGCTTATTTCAGATTTATGAATTAAATTTTAGTTAGTTGGCTACACATTCAATGATTTTGAAAAATATTAGTTTTGTTTTGTCGCTTTACAACATAAGTGGAAAGTTTGTTTTAACTTACTAGAATTATATTTAAATAAAAACCTGGTAAATACTATAAGCTGACTAGATGTAAGTTTTTTTTTATAGTATACCAACAATTTTTAGAAGTAATAGTTCAATAGGTAGAAAAATACTTATTTTTATCAAATACTTATTGATTTAGCTTTAAAGAACTCTTAGTTATTTATAGAAATTTAATAAGATAATCAGTTTTAATAGTAGAAGCAAAACTTATTATCAATCTTGCTCTATTACGGAAAGTTTGAAAAAATAGGAAATTAATAGAATTGAAATTTAAATTATACAAATCTTATATTCATTTTTGGAAACTAATGCCAAATAATGTCAGAAAATGGTTCTGGTAAGTCAAAATACTTATGTTTTACAATTAGTATTGATATGCAACTTTTTATTAATTTGTTTTGTTGACACATGTCATAATCGCAGTTTTTCTTTTTAAAGTGCTTATAATAACATTTATAAAACTCATTTTTATCAAACTAAGGTGAAATAAAAATAATATTTTGTATAAACATTTATTTAAGCTTAATTTAAAAATGAACATTGCATTTTAGTTTGTTTTATAGCAGCTTACAATATGAACTTATAAATTGACAAAAGCTGTAGGCGGTAATACTTTGTGGTCTTATTTGACTTATTTTAAATCATTAAAGTGTTTATACAGTTTGTAGTAACTTCTTAAATACCTTTACCAAAGCTTTATCACTTATAGAGCTTCTAGAGTTTTCAATTTTAAGTATTTTAATCATAAAACACTGTTATTAGAAGAAAGTAAGCCTAAAATTAAAGATTTTATTTTTCAATATGAGCAAATCGTCTCAAAGACTAAAAAATTGCTAAATAGAAGAAACTTATTTCAAAAACTTTGAAAAAACGCCATGAGTTTTAATTAAATAAAATAGAATTAAGAAGTTTTTTTCATTTGAGTTGTTCTAAATATTTTATTAATGAAATTGTTCTGACAAAATTGAAAACTGCAAAATATTTAAAAAACTTGCAAAGTCAGCTACTAACTGATTTTTTAAATATCATCGATTGTCGATTGGATAACTAATTTAAATTTGTCTTTATCAGACCAGCACTGATTCGAGAAAAGTTTAAGATAACAGTTGTTTTCAAATTTCTTTCAAGATAAGATTTATTTGATACTTTTTGAATTAGAAACTTAATTGACAGTTTAAATACCTTTTATGTTTTTTGCTGAACAGTCTTTAGAATACCAAATATCCTTCTTTAACAAGGATTGTAGTCAATTTTATACGTTAATCTTATTTTTTTTAAATTGATAAAAATGCGCAAATCATATACAGTTACAGAAGAAGAAATCAAGCCAAAACCGTTTTTCCACAAAAGAACTGTTCACAACTTAAAACAATACAATATCAGGTTTCTTCTGATTGTAAGTATTACTTCAACTTGATAAAATAATTAAAGAAAAGTATTCTTACAATTTCTACCAAAGAAATTTCCCTTACAGGCTATGATAATGGTGGCTTTGGGTATAACAGAAGGGGGATTACAGTATTTAAAGCGAAATGGAATTATTTGGCCTCATAACAACTATATTGTTGTTATGATCGTGCATCGCATAGTCATGTGTTTGTCACTTATCACAACGATAATTTTAATGAAGTTTTTGTTAAATCGTCCTGTAAATAAATCTTCAAAGAAAAAATGGTTGAATCAATTGATGTGTGATGTATGCGGAAGAAACAAAAGTGAATCTTACATTGATGTTGATGTACTAGCTCACTCACGACACATGAAGAAAAAAAGAATCATTCGAAAAATTGATTTGATTGTAAGTAGATCTTTTCATAAAATCTGTTTTAAAGATACATAAAATACTCAAACTTCAACTCAATCTAAATAATTACAAATCAACTTTTTAGTAAGCTTGCATCAAATAATAAAAATGATTTTGAAGGACTTTTTACACTCTGGGTCAATGGCAATGCTGTTTTTTAATTCTGCTCTAATGGTCATATCTAAAATTCCTATGAAATATGAAGACTCCTTACAAGTTTGTCGAATGTTATTCATAACTATTAAAAGAGTTGTCTAAAAGCGACATAAAAACTAAAGTACATTTAATAAACAAAATTATTCGTAAAGTTTCATGTTATTCTGTTTTAATATTTTAAGAAGTTTCTTATATTTTCAGGTGTATTTAAAGGTGTTTGGTTTTTCATGTGATCTGATCCTCGGTCTTTTATTCACAAAGATTTGCGTGAAGACATACGAGAGTAAGATGTCGAAAAAGAATTGTAATTGCGCAGAAAAGGAAATTATTGCGGAAAACACAACTGCAGAAAGTTACGAAACCATTGACGAGAAATCAGCAAATGATTCAACTGAAAGTGAGACATTAGAAAGTTAAAAACAAATTAGCGCCCAAGTAAGTCAAGCACAAAACCAACAACATACTGCCCTCAAGTATCGCAAATCTATATTTTTGACTGTTTAAGCTTTTTGCTTAGTAGATTGAGTACCTAAACTACTGTGTCGGCTTATCGTAAATATTATTTCAGCAAATTTCTAAGCTATGTACTGTGCTTACTTACAAATGAGAGGTTTAAACGAGTTTTACAAATATGACTTTCAAATGTTATTTATCTATAAGTATCTATAGTCAACTTGTATTTATCTTTGTATTTATTCATATGTATATTTCCAACAAATGTTTTTGACAAACCAGTTTTTCTTTCTTTGGTAAAACTTTGTTTTGAATCAATAGTTAAAAACGATGGAGATGTATTTGAAGCTTCTGAATTCAATATGTTCGGCATATTGTGAAATTCTGAGAAAAGTTTTGCAAGCAATCTGTTTTTGTAGTAAACTAAATGCGAAATGATTTTTTCGCAACTTCGTCAATTAACACACTTGAATAAGCATAAAATAAAATAACTATTTGTCTTCAATGCAACAATTGTGTAAGAGGTTTGTTCAGCAAACATATTTTATTGATAAAAACTTATGTTTTCAAACAGAAAAGTAAAAATTAAAAAAGTAATAATATTACAGAGTTGAATATCAAATTTAACCTATAAACATTCAGTAATTTGAATAGTTTTTATTAATAGTTAAAAATGTTGCAAGATCCTTTGAATTTTAGTAAACAACTTTAATTTGAGATTGAAATGTAAATAAGTTTGTTTATTCTAAATAAAAGTGTTTAAATATTTTCGATTAGATTACATTCGAATTAACAACTAAACTATATAAAAGTAAATTAGAAATTATTCACAAAAATGAGTTAGAACAATCTTTTTCTAATTAGTTTCTTAAATTTCAAAACAGTTATTTATTTGATTTTAGCAATATTATAAAATTGCAAATATTTTAAAAGGAAATATTTAAAGAAATTAACTTTATTTGAAAAGTATCTTTTTATTATAAAAGCTTCACTGAACTTGAAATTATACGGAATATTATTGATCATTTATCTGAGTTTTCGATATAATTTACTTTTAAATCGTAGAAATTGAAGCAGAGTCGTTTTTCAAATAGTTTACATCAATAATAAGCAATCTTTTAAATATGATTGGTAAGTAGAATACTTTGAAAACATACTGTTGCTAAAATCATCAAAGTTTAGAATGCAAAAATGACTTATTAAAAACGGATAAGTTCTAAACCTTCACTTTTAAATTCTGGAACTATATCTTTAGATAATTTTTCTAAGATAATTTTAAAATAATTTATATTGTTCTCTATTTTAAACTTTTAAAAGAAAAATAAGCTAACGTTATGGATGAAAAATAAAGTTCTGTTGTAATTTTTTTAAAGATAACTTGTTTAGAAAAATTTTGCTAATTTTTGTACAGCTTTTTAATGTTGTTTTTTTTCTGGAATATTTAGTTTATGAAAATCTTTTTTGACCTAATCTTGTATATGGAAATTTTGTATTACTCCATTAAGTTTCATTAGTTTTTGTTTACACATTTACGAACTTTAAATCTGTTTAACATTAATGAAATGATAAAGTAAAAATTATTATCGGTTAATTTATTTAATTTTAAACGTTTATCTATATTATAAGGCTTTTGTAAAAAATGTTTTTATTAAAGTTTTTATAACTTTTTTTTATAGTATATCATAGAATATAAAACTAAACATATTGTTCTTTTAAAGCTTATTATATACTACTTAAATTTTGTTAAAGCTTTACTTGAAATAATATTACATGAAACCATTCAATGAAAAATGGAATATTTTCACTTTTACTGGCTTTTTAAGATCCAGTTCTATATTGTTATTGTTTTCCCTACTTATATGTAGCTTAACATACTTTTCCAATTTATCTGATGGTGCAAAATGCAAAGTTTATATCCCAATATTTTATGTACTTTTTTCTTATGGTATGATTTTGTCATCAAATTATATTTGGAAATGTTTAGTTGATGAAATGTTATCTTCATCAGTCCCAAATTTTTTTGCTTCAGTTTGGAAAATACTTGTAGCAAGCTTTTTGGTGCTTTCGCATCTTTCTCAATTTACTAATCTTTATGGTTATAGTGAACCCACACTATTTCAATGGTACTCATGGTGTTGTTTTGGAGCATATACAATTTTCTTGTTCATAATTTTTCCTTCACATTCTGTGCTATGGTTATTCATAAAAAAAGAAAGAAAACATTCTTTTCTAAGTTATAGAAGAATAACTTTTATAACTGTTTTAATGACTATACTAATTTCAATTTCATCAATTATTCAAGCAATAAATGGTCCTGATGTAATAAAGTAAGTTTTAAGTTATGATAATCTATAAGAATTGATTTTAATCTAATGATAGACTTGATTTTTAACTTAAATTTGTAAAGATTAATCCAATAAACTAACATTTAATTCTATTTATTTGCTATAATGAATTACATTTTTTTCTTTTATTAAATAGTATTTTATTGTTTGTTATTAAAAGTATTTTTAATATTAAAGTATTACTTTTGAGTTTATTTTGATATGAAAATTGTTATCAAATTTATATTTTAGATTTAAGCTAATTAAACAGAATATTCTTTTATTAATTAATCATTAAAAGCAACCTGTGACCTTTCAACTTTAAAAGCAATCATGTTTTATCAACTACATTTGCTAGTTACTTAATGTTTATAACTTTGTAGTTTTAGTTTTTTTAAAGTATTTATGGTAGAAGATAATTTCTGATAAAATTATACACAAAATAACTTTTGTTGGATGTTTATACCATTTTTGAGAACTTTATTCACTTCTTTGTTAACGCTGACCTAATCTAAATAAAAATAAATTTATTACTAGTTTACTTTATGCAGATGCCACTAATTGTAAACTCATTTATTGTATTACTTGAATAGTACTTATTGTGTTTAACTTATTCATTATTCACATTTTGTTCTCAGAGTCCCTGTTCATATAAAAAATCTTTCTCCTTCTTTTAATGGTTTTCGTATTGTTCTTCTTTCTGATGTACACATTGGTCCTACTGTTGGAAGGTCTGATATTAACAGACTTACTAGATTGACAAATTCATTAAATCCAGGTATTTAAAGTATCACTGAACTACTTCTGATTTTAAACTTTTTTGAATGTTTATTTTTCGTGTAAATTATAGATACTAGATTCTAAACGTCACTTTAAAACAACATTATAATTGATAGTTGGTAAAAGTGTGATGAAAAGACATTTTTTAATTGTATAAATCATCAACTTGTTACACTAATTTAGATTTTGATCGAAGATTTACAAAACCTCTAATTTTAGATTTAGTTGCAATAGTTGGTGACTTAATTGACACCAAATTAGAATATGGAAAGGAATCTGCATCACCACTAAGATTACTGCAAGCGAAATATGGAAAAGTCGTTACTACAGGTACTACTTGTTGATGTAAACAAACTAATTTGTCATTCAAGTTGTGATTAGATGATTGAAACTGAAATCTTTCAGGAAATCATGAATATTATACTGGCGAAGTCAATGAATGGATAGAATATCTTCAATCCTTAGGTCATTAGGAAGTTCAAATTATTTGTAGTTTTCAGTAAGTTTGTAAGAAATCGACCAGATGAATGAGTCTATTGTGTTTTGTAAGCATCGTCTTCGAAGATGCAGCAAATCCCGCTCTCTTACGCCACCTATCGAGTGCAGAAAGCATCTTTCCAAAGATTACTATGGATAAATAGTGCCACTTTGTAGTTGCTTTAAGAGAAGCAAAGAATATGGGAATAAACCCAGATAGAAAGCCTCTGTCCCAGGTCACTGGGCCATGTCAACAAAGATTGGACCTAGATAGTGAGGGTAGTTCAGCATACGCTTCTCTCCACTATAATCAAAGCTAATGCGCATACATGAAGGCTTAGTAGGGCTAGCCAACAGACGCTTTAAAAGTTCTTTATTTATCAGCATCCTATTTACAGCAGCCCTACCATCACACATGCTTTTGGTTCAACCCAGCACCTTGACTTGTAAGAACTTTATAGTAACCCAAGAAGTTGACGACAGCATATAGATAGTCAAATTACTTCGATGTCTACTTTCTGTTCTTATCTTGATTTTGTCTGACTAATTACAAATTATTACTTCAGATCTTAAGATTTTACATAACAGTAATTTGAAGATACCTTCGAAGAGTTCTTCATCTGGGCTGTGTATTGTAGGGGTGGATGACATTCAGGCAGATTCTATCAAGTAAAAAAACTTTTCCACCACTTGTAGCTTCCTAAATACTTCTATTTATAATTTGTTATATAGATATAATGATCATGGAATGAATTTGTCAGCAGCTTATGAAGGATGTGGTGATAAAAATGTGAATATCTTATTAGCTCATCAACCAGTTGCTGCTAAAATTGCTCTTGAAGACTCAAGATTCAACTTTCAACTAATTTTATCTGGTTTGTTATTTGCTTTATATTAAAAGTAACTAATGCTTTAATGTTTATTTATTCTCTTTGTATTGATAATAATTTTTGTATTATAATAAAAATTATCCACCACTTGATCAAAAAGTTGAAGTGATTTTCATTTATCTTCAAGGACATACCCATGGCGGACAAATCTATTCTTTGGCCTTACCAATTTATTTACTAAATCCTTTTTATCGAGGTCTTTACCAAATAGATGCTTCTCATACTGTGTATGTCACACAAGGAACTTTTTATTTTGGAATGCCTATGAGGTGGGGATCTCGTAGTGAAATAACTGATATAACTTTACTATCAGTCTAAAATGAATGATTTTCAAACTTATTTTTCTATTCACTCGTGATGATTTCCAACATATATCCTCAGAAACTAACAATTGACCTGATCTTCGCTTATAAAAAATTTTTAAATTTAAATTGATGATAAATTATCTTTAGTTTGTTTGAAGTTGTCACTTTTTCTACTCTTCAATAAATTCATTATTTCGTTTTTAATTTTCTTTTTACAATTATATTCTTGTAGCCATGATTTTCTCATTTTCTCTGTGTAACCTGATTCTTCTGATATTTGACAATTAATAAAAAAATTACTGCAAATTTTTAACTAAATCAACTTTTGTCGTGACACATAAACAGATTTTTAATGAAATTCTTCAAATATATTTCAATCTATTTTTAGGAACAAGATTTTATTTGCTGATTATTTCTAAAAAACAATAAAATTTTTTAAGATTTTATCAGAATGATTAATTAAGCTATCTGCAAAGTTTTTTTTAAAATCATTTCGTTACAATTTAAATATCTTACACTTGGCTTGCTAGTAAAGTAACAAACAGAATATTATGATTTTTAAAACATTTTTATTTACATAATAAAATATCTACGAATAAACTCACAAAACCTAAGATACAAACTTTTTTATACGCAGATGTTAAGCTTTAAAGCTATAATAAAATTCTTTTTAAACTTTCTATTAGCTAACAAAATAATTGTAACAAATTGTTTTTATGTCTACATTAAAACTTTTTGATTGAAAATATTTTGAACTAATTTAGAATTTCTCATCACTTAAAAATATTTCAAAGGTAATTGTTTACTAAGGAATTTGATATAATAGTTTACATAGAAACTAGTCCAATGTACTCTAAAGTAAATTATTGTCAATCACAATCTATCTTAAAATCACATTATGAAAATGTTGGTAATATTTAAAAATATAGGCAAATAATTTTAAAGTTATTTCTTAAAATTATACGAAACATATTTAAAACTATTTTTCAAAATCCTTCTTTAAACTGTTTTTGTTGTAAACAATTATTTTTTTTTTATAAATTTAAATTAAATGAAAACTTTTCTCAAGTATTAGATCTTTCACCTTGTTCTAACTTATTTCCTTGTTCACTGCTTACAATTTCCAATATTTAATAAGCCTGAAATACTTCATGCTAAACTAAAATTATATTTAATTACATTATAATGTTAGAAAAAACATTTAAATAATCTGTAGCCTGTGGTATTATTCTTAAATATTTATCCACTATTGGGCGATAAAGAGCTTTACCGAGTTAACGAGCAACTTTTAAATTATTATTTAATCTAATTAAAATATTTTGATTTCTAGAAATTCAGACAGAGAATCTGTTATTTTATGGCATAAACAGCTTTTATAAATTTTTTTTTCACTTAAATTTATCATATTTTTAATCTTTCCTGGTTTTTAATGGAGAAACCATTAACATTCGAAATGTTATTAAAATATTTATGAAAATTTTTTATATTTTTACTTAACACCTTTAAAAAATTTTACCAAACTTTGAAATTTCTTTAAAAATAATTTTAAGTAATTTTAAGAATAAACTTTCTTAAAAGTTGATAGCTATTAAATGTAAATAACGGTTTATACAATAATATTATTTATTTCATTAAAACAAATTAAAAATCAAAATATTATTATAATTGTTTAATATTTTCAATAATATAGGAAATTTTGTCCAAGTAGATTTTGTAAGCTTTGCTCTTTCCAAAGGTTATCTAAAACTTAAAAAGAATTTTAAAAGCATTCAATCATTATCTTAAGTAAAAAGATTATTTTTTAAATATAAATACTTTTATTAATTAAATAAGATTAAAATTGCAGCAAACAAACCATTTAACATGATTATTAATCAATGTTTGGAACAAGAACGATTTAGTAAAGTGAACAAAATGTAGTTATTATTCTTTAGAATTAAAACTATGTTAAAATATAAAGATTTAATTAAATATATGTTATTAGCTTTTTTATTTCTAAAATGAATTTTCTAAAAACAATTTACGTAACACAGAATTAAATCAAAGCTCACTAAGAATTTTCTTTTGGTTTTAAATTTATTCAGTAGTGGCCATATAAAGATTTTAAAACAATCTTTTCTTTTGTGACATATTAAATATATTTTTCAGCAAATGGTAACTGATGAAACTCTTAATATTAAATTCAACAAGTAAAATAGAATTATGTTGGTTGACATTATTAAAAGTATGACAAGCAATGATAAACTATAAAATGAAGATAAAATGACCGTAAACTTCTTAGAGATAAAATTTAAATGACGATTCTTCAAATATCTAATAAAATAACAAATCATTGATTTGTGATTATTGGTCATTTTGAAAGACTTTTCTAGATGAGAGACTTGAATTTTATCGATCTTTATGATTACTACTTTTTATAAACCTAAATTTCTAAGAATAATATTCAATTTTTAGCATTAGAAATAATTTTTCTTTATTAAATTCAAAATAATTCAACAACTTTGTTTATTAAAAGTTTAATTTAACTTTTTTTTTTAAATTTAAAGTATTGTATTAATTCTAATGTTTATTTTACTTTTTAAAATAACTTCATAAAATTACTATTATATGAAACGATAAGTTTCTGCTTACTAAAAAAGAATGTTTGAAGATTGTATTTTATATTTATCATTTACAAATTATTTTATAGATTCTATATTCCACAGAGTTGCTTTGAATTGATTGAGTAAAAATCTAATAAGCAAACTTCTTGAAGAAAGTTTGATTATAAAAATTAGTTACACAAGGTACATGATCAAAAAACATAAACTGATTTTTATGAAGTTTAAACTTTATTTAACCTAACTATATTAGTGACAGTCACCGTGCTTGAGGTCACCAAATAGCGATGACCTTAGTAAGACCATAGTTGCAATATATGTTGTGACTTAAATTGATTTTTTATTATAGATGGCAAATATGCAAGGCTCATATAGCTTTTCAGAAATTTCCATGTTTCATTAGAGCTTGACTGTTCTATATAATTTTTGTAGAGTGACTTTTACTATTTTATTCAAACTTATACTGCTATATCTATTAAAAAAGACTTTGTCTCATAACCTCTTTTATTAACTTAACTTTTATTAAAAACCGATTGTTTACTTTAAAAAATCGTACAATCTTAAATAAATTATAGTTTAAAATGTTAAGTTTATTTTCAGCAGTTATTTATAATGCATTACCAAATAATAAAAAAATGAAGTTAAAAAATGATTTCTAACTTATTTACTTAAATGCAAGTTAAAATTGACTAAATTCATTTAAATTAAAAATATATTCAAATTATGTATTACTTATTAACTTAATGATTTTAATTTATATCTGAAATCTAGTTTCAAAATTTAGAGCTACTAAGAAAGCAAAAAAAATGAAATGAAGATATGCAATGATGTAAGGACTATAGTGTAGTTTAAGTCACTTTAGACATATTTAATACATGAATTTAAAAAAGTTCATTAAAATCGTACTATAGATATTTGAACAAATTTTCGAACATATCAAAATAATGATGATACAGGGCATAGTTATATAAGCAAAAATCAGAAAATTATTGATGTTAGTTAATCAAACAATTGATAAAAGCTTTTTTAGTTTAAAACTAAAAATGTTTAAACCTAACCAGGACACTAAATATTTTAATTTCTTAAATTTAAGATAATTCAGCATAAGTTTAAAACTTTTTTAGTTATAAAGTATTTCGTAAAAGCTACACTAACAGCTATATTTTGAAATAATATAGTTTTGAATAAAAGTTTTCCTCAAATAAATTATTTTCAGTTTATTAGCTTCTAATTTCGACTAGAAAATTTGAAAAATTCATACCATAATAACTTAAACTATAATTGGAAATCAAATTTTTGTAGTTTTCTTATTGAATTTTACAATTTTGAATTCGTAAAGTGTTTAGATAAAGCTTTGTAAGTTTCCTAAATAAAATAAATTAAAGTTTAAAATTTCTTCTCGACAATTTATTGTACTTAAGATTTTAATCTATCTACTTTAATAATTTTATATTAACTAAAGTTTTTTTTCATTCTAAACTTTTTTAATTTATAAGTAGCAATAATCGTTTAAATACTAAAAAATAAAAAGAAATTAGTGTTTAAATTTGTTTAATTAAAAAACGAAAATGTATTAATAGAATTATTTAAAAGTATCATAACAGCTGATATGCAAAAAGGTCACTTCTATAGTATTACCTTTAATCAATAATAGAACTAAAGAAGCCTGTATTACAAGCGTTAAGTACTTTAATCGTTTTAATTAGACATCATTACATTGTTTCTTTTTACTCTTACAGCAGATTTGCTACATATCTATAGCTTTTATAGTTTTATAGATTTGATTTCTAGAATTTTTATGTGTAGCCTATTTGGGCATCTTAATTATTTTAGTTGCATGAAAAACGTTTTAATTTTAACTTAAAAAGAATTTATTTATGTAAATTAAAAATAATCAACAATTTTTTTTCTTGATAGCATCTTTTGTTGTAAATGCTATGTAAATATACATTTTTTAATATAAATAAATTTAAGCAAGTCACAGGACAGTATGTCAATGTAAATATTTAATTTGAGATTAAAAAAAATCTACTTATTCTTAGCTTCTTTTTAGAAACAATATTTAGAGAAATATAACCAAAAATAAACTTTGCTCACGGCATTATAATAACTAAATAGAAAGCTTCTTATAAGGCTTATTTGAAATTATTTATTAAATTGAAGTATTATAAAAATGTCAAATGCAAATTACTAGAACAAATTTGAAACAATTTAAGAAAATTTATAGATTACCTAGTATTTTAAAATCAAAAATACAATAAATAGTTTGCTTATTATAGCTTGAAAAAACTAACACTTTGGTTTGATGCTGGCATAGGTTCAAAATACATTTTTATATATTTTATAGGATATTTTTTACTATAGGATAGTATTTTTTAGGAGTATCAACTTTTAGAGTAACTTTAATATATTTGGAATGTAAAACAATTGTTTTTATATTTTTTTCACCATATTCAACGTTGAAAATCGATTTTTTGTGTAACAGAATTTTTTTATACTAAAAACCTCACAAGATTACGAACGATTTATAGAAGCATCTGACAGACAGACAATCAATAGTATTCCTTAAATTCAGAAATAGAAAAATAATTTTCACATTTATCTTGGACAACAAAATTGTCGGAATTTAAAACTTTATTTGTTTAAGTCAACATTTTAAATAGTTGTAATTAATCTTCAACAAATAATCTTACCTGCACCAACTAACTCATATCAATTATTTCTGTCAGATAATTCTTTTAGATAAAAGATTTCGTTTGAAAGTACTTTCAAATAGTAACAAATAAAACAAGGAGCTTAAATTAAACTATTAGTAACGCGTTTAATGATAGTAATAAGAATTAATACTTATAAATAGTTTAATTAATGAGATAAACAGTTTTAATTATACTTCGTCATTTACTATTTTAGTTATAAACACTTTAGTATAAAACTTCCTGCGGCTGTCAAAAACAAAAGTTTGTTAAATATTATAAGGACCACATATTTAACGAAATTTATACTTCTTTATTATTCATTAGATGCTGTCATGTAATTCAACTTTTTAAAGAATTTAAAAACTGTATTTTCATGTTCTTAATAGGCTTAAGATCCCTTTTTATCTTCAAGTAACATATAAATTATTATATTGTTGTTACTTTAAAAAACAATTCACTTGATTGAATTGAATTTAAAAAAATTTTTCAGTGTTTTTTTACCAAAATAAATAAATCAAAATTGTAGTTATTTAGTAACCCTTCACAAACAATTATTACAGCAAAAGCAAATTTAGTTTCCGAAAATTTCTTTCAATCTAACAGTTGAAAATTAATTATAAGAAGTTTCTCTTTTGGTCCTTTTGAAATATACAAATATTTGATATAAAAAGATAAATAGTTTCTTACATAATTGTTGCATTCCTGAAATTTATACAAACTTTGAGTAAATCATGATTAATTTTCACAAATAACAGCTTTAAAGAATTCACTACTAAATTTGAGACTTTTTAAAAAGATACTTTTAAATGCTTTATTTAAATTTAATGCTTATAGTATAGTGATACAAATTAACTAAACATATTGTAAAAAAAGGTTTCTAACGATATTAATTTCAAAAGATAGATTAAAAAAAGCTTTAAAACAAACATGAATAAAACTAATATTAGTAAAATGTTACAAACATTTTGTTTATATAAAGTTATAAAATAACTAATAATAAATGTATGTTCGTCATCAGCTACGAAAATTCATTCTAAACATAATGTTTACAAAATCAACTTGCAAATATTTTTGATAAAAATTTGATATTGCAATATTTACACGAGAATTGATCTCTTTTTATTTAATAATAGATCTTCTATTTCTATTTGTAATGAATGTAAATTTTTTGTGCAAACTTCTAAGTTTAATGTTTATTAATGTTTTACTTTTTCGTATGCTTTATCATTTAAAAAAAATCACTAAATTTAGATTACATAAATATAATTTTTGAAAATATAAACAGTTTACTAAACAGAATATTTTTAGTAAATCAACATAAGTCTAACTAAATTAGTCCTTTGCTTTAAGCAAAAGAATTTTTGTATATTTTAAGCAGAACCACTTTCAAATTAAATAATTTACATATCTTATTTAACTTTAAAATATATTCTGTTAGACCATCTATATTGTAAATGAAATTATTTCAGTATAAATAAATGATATTAGCTTTTAATTCTGTATCATTTGCATAACTGACAGATTTTTTCACACTTAAAACAGTTTCACGTTTCAACTTTATAACGACAAAAACAACTTTTCAAAGTTCGTTGTATAGTGCTTATAGAAATCTTTGTACATAATTGACATGAATTTGCAGACAAACTCTGTCAATATGCATAATGTCTTTTACAAATCTTTAAAAACTTACAATGTGTGTTTAATCTTACATTTAAATAAGTTTTGTTTACAAAATAAAGACATAGAACTGTTCAATGTAGACAATGATAACTAAATATTAAAACATTAACTTTCTTCAAGAACTGTTTTAAAGATTAACAAATATTATAAATTAAAGTTTTGGATATTTATTATGTGAAATTAAACAATTCAGAAAATATTTTGCTTAAAATGAATTTGTAAATAAATTAAAACGAGAAAGCTGAAAAGTTACTGAGAACTTATTTTATTTATTAGGTTTATTTTAGGTTTTATTATCGATATATTTCAATCTTTTCCTCGTTTTGATGTGTTTAAATCTTATAATGGCCATTTGAAGCGCTTACCACAGTCGTTTAGGTTGAAAGTACTACAATTTTATTGCTAGTGAAATTAACAATAAAGTTATCAAGCTCATTATAAGCTATTATATAAAGCGGTACATTTCTTTGAAAGTATTTCATCAAAGTATTCATGACAATCTTTAACACTTGAACTTTTTGAACTTAAGGTTATCTGAAATAATGCGATTAAAAAACATTAGCAAAAAATACTTTAATTAAAGTATAATTTCATTTATGCTTCAAGTTTTGATCAAATTGAGACTACTTGAAGACAGAACTGAAGTTACTAATTCCACATCAAGGATATAAATAAAATCTTTCTACTGAAAACTTTAGGACCAAAACTTAAGATTTTAATTAAATTTAGTTTGCAAAATTTTGCAGTGGATGTAGTCTATGATATATAACTTATCATAAAAATAGTAATAAAAGCTGTCGGTGGCTCCAAAGTGAGAATGCAGTAAAGATTCTCTTTCTGCATCTACAAAATAATAAAATAAAATCTAAAATAAGATTAACAGAATCAGTTCAAGTATTCATATAAATTACATTAATAAAACTTTTCTCAATATTTTAGATTTTGTTTTCAACAAAGAAAATAATTGCTTTTGATAAATGTTTTTATCTTAATTCTTCTTATCATATTTATTTTGCTGATGTTTCAGAAATTACTTAATTCAATTTATAGCCAATTTTGTTTTCAGACCATGCAGTCAACTTTTTAATTTCTCTGAATTGTTATTTCTACTTTTGTATTTACTTTAGTTATTACTATACATTCTGAATCTAACTTGAATTATTTCCTTTTCTAAGATTGTTTTTACTAGTATTAATTTGGTCTCTGCAATATGTGGTAGCAAATTTTCAATTGAACTAAAAGGAATTTTGAATTTGCTTTTGTATTGTGGACGTCTGCTTGAAAGTTGGAACCATTCCTAAATTGACAAAGTGATTTCTGAGGTTGTTTAAATATAAAAATCTTTTGTGAAAGGAAGCAAGCATGACAAAAATGATTTCTTCAGCAAGTCTGTAATGTTTTATAAACATATAAAAGTCTGGACTTTGCCAAAATATTTTTTGGTTTTTAAACTTTTTAAGAGAACTGAACTTAAATACAAAGTATTTAGAAATAATTGGTTTTGCTGATGAACTGTTGCCTACAAAATCTATATTAACTTGAAGCAATTGACTTCTAAATTACACCAAAAAGTTAAACAATTTTCAAGAATTTTTTAAAGTTTAATTTATTACTCATTTCAAGCTATATTAAGCCAAAAAGCCGTTAACTGTTTTTACAAACATATTGAAAGAGTTGTTCCTTTATGAATAAACTTGTTAAGAGAAATAATAATTGAAAAATCAGATAAAAATCCTTCTTTTATTGAGTATAGTTTAAAAAATCACAAGTACTTTTTTTCAAAACGTTGAGTTTATTTATGAGATAAATACGAATGAATAAACACTCGTCGCTTCTAAAACACAAAAGAAATTTGGTCATCACTTGCAAAGTTTTCACATTTTGATTTATCAACTTTTTGACAAAACCAAAAAGCAAACCCTGGGCACTTGTCTTATAACGACAATCTTTACAAAAATACCCATGAAATCAGGTTGGTCGTGTTCCAAATAATCACAAATTAAATCGGTTCAATAGAAACCATAAAGTGAAAGAGTTATCACTATCTGTTTGAGAATTGAACAAATTAAATGTGACAATAACAAAGCTTAAGATTTACATTTTATTCAAGTGAGGAATGCCATAAACCCTCCAAATTCAGATAAACAAATAAAAATGCCAAAAGTACTTTGTTTTATCCCCAGAAGAGTTTCAGCAAAAGTAGAAATTACTCTAAATTGAAATAAATCTTGAAATAATTTGTTTAAGGACCAGGATGTATTTGACTTTAATTGTGTAAAATAATATTTCAGTTGGTAGAAAATGCACAACAAATAAATATTACTGCAGCATCTGACAAAATGGACGGATAACTTACTGGTATAGAGTTGAACAGTATTTATTTATAAATAATACAGTTGTTACTACAAAGTACCAAAGAAAAAAATTAAATCTAAAAGCTATCTGAAATCCAATTTCTTAGATAGCTAGCAAGATTAGATTTTCTTACGCCGACTTAATTTCATTGTTTTGTGTTTCTTGTATAGTTTGTGATATATTGTCAACTTCTTAAATATTTTCATGCAAGTCTTAGTTCCTTAGCTGTGTGATCCGATTTGTGTAATGAGCATTTTTTATGTCGTTTCGTTTGAAGTCCAAGATATAAAAGGTAAGAAAAAAGCAAAACATACGAATGTATCGACATGTTGGAAAACAGTGTTTTGTTTTTTATGTGTGCTTTATAATTTGATGAAGTGTGTGTATATGTAAAGAAATGTAGATTAAAGCATTTTGCTAGCTCCTCAAACTTGAATTATGTCTAAGCAAGTTCTTGAGGAACATTAAATACTGAAAGATCTGCAACTTCTATTTCCACAACATAATATGAAGGAAACATATTCTTAGGTGTTAAGCTTTAAGATACTCGATCTAAATGCCAAACACCTAGTAGCAGAATACACCAATTCATAAAAAAGCTTCCAAATAACATTAAAATCAAACGAAACGAACCTAAGAGTACAGGAAAATCCTCCAGATATAGTCACAACAAAAATACAAGTCGTACTGATTAGACTACATAGTTTTTAAATCAGTTGAATACATCAAACGTAAACAAATGAACTAAACAAAAGAGGCTGATTTTTTCAGCGATATTTACTTTACAACTATAAAAAGTTGAAGTCGATAAACACATTGCAACGCTTGTCGTGGTGGAAACGCAATATTCGAAAATTTGCAATTATAAAAATAAAAAATTGGTCACTCATAATGGGATTCATAAATCATTCTTATAACCAAGGTGGACCATTTGGATTCAAAGCTTATAGTTCCTTAATAACCAAAAAACTGATAAGGTACAGAGAAGATAAACTAATGAATGAGATCAAGTAGGCAAGTACACCAGCAACGTAACAAAAAATTAACAGAACTTAATGGTGATAAACTTAGCTAATTGTAGGTAGAAAATAACTTAGAGAAAACTTTTCATTAGATAAAAGTAAATGAAACACAATGGTGTCTTGTAACACATGTTACTCATAGAAGGTTGCTGAGTCTTGTTAAATGAGATGCAAATGTCAGCAAGATGCTTCCAAAAGCCAAAAACCAAATGATTATTGGTTGTTATGCTGTTGTCGGCTCTGCATTTGCATTTGCTGCAAATCAAAACAAGTTCAAAAATATGTTTGAATTTAATACAAGAGTTCATAGATTTAACTTATGAGCTTCAGAAATATGAAAATAATTAAAAATAATAATCACTTACTGATGATAACGTTTGCAATATACGACAATATGTTAACAAAGTATTGTTTTCATTGCCACTGAAATTCGCTGCACCAGTCACTCCCTAAACAAACAAAAATCAAACTTATTTCTTATATCCTTATAAATGCAATTAATAATAAATATAAAATTTTAAATAGATAAAAGCAAAAGTCCTTACAGAGAAAATATTTTCTCTAGTAAATGGACGCATCATCGAAGAACCCTCGTTTTGAAGCGGGTTTTCGGCATTCCCTACTTCGTTAATTACAGCATCATCTAATAAAGAACCACTTTTATTCATAAGCTTTTACATCTCTTATGAACTTATGTTTTCAATAAGTTTTACTTGAGATGGTGGTATTCATGAAATTAATGAAAAATGTTTATAAAAAGATAATAGGTTTGAAAAAGTTTGATTCGTTTTATTTGAGTTTTTTGCACTTTATAAAAACTCTTGTAATCTCATTAGTCGAGATTTTATTGCAAAATGAAGATTCAGAAATACATTTTGTAAGAAATACAAAAAACAAAATAAATTCAAAGTTTAAGTAGGACTTTTTATACAATTCGTTCAAAACTTTTTAATTCATAATTTTAAAATAAAGGTTCTGAATCTTTAAAATATCACACTTACGGTGGTTAGTGAATGAAAACTCGTAAATTAATAAACTTTGAAAGATTTTTCGAACATAATTCAACCACATTCAACAAACGCTTATTTACAATAGATTGTATTATAATCTAAGATTTTGTAAATAACTGATCAAAATAAAAGTTCATTTAAACATCAAAAAAATCAATTAGAGCCGTTTAAAAGAGTTTTGTAATACATGTGTAATTATGAGAAAAACATGAAATCGAAAAGGTTAAAAAAAAACATGATAATTTTTCAAATTTTAGTTCAGCATGACAAAGTCATCAAAGAGATGTTGGAGACATGTTAGCAAATGATGATACTGAATATGACTTAAAAATAATCTTTATCAAGAGATATTTAACAAGTCAAAAAAAGATAAGAAGTATTTGAACAAATGTTGAAAAGAATCAGAAGTATTATGATAACTTGTAATAAAAGGATGTAATATTCTGAAGAGAAATGTTAATTTCAAAACTTCTAAGAAGCTTCTTATAAGTTTGTATTTATTTATATTTTCACAAGCAATTGATAAAAAACCAAATTATTTTCCACCTATTAAAGCCACAGACTGTTGGTTTACCTGATCAATTATTGTTGAAGCTAATTATTCATTATTTGATCAAATAGTTTATTAAAAATGCTAAAAATGATGCACGATTGCTGTTAAATTTTCTTACACACAAATGATAATACCTCAGAATAAGATTGAACATCAAATTGATGAATTAACTTGTTTTTTTTTTAAAAACAAAACAAATAATAACCGTCTTGTAAAAATAATGGACTGAAGTAAAATATAAAACTGAAAATAAATTTAAATTCTTACTCCGATCACAATGGTTGGGCGAGTTTCTTGCGCTTGCATTTGGATGTCCATCATTTATTATCTGATTATCATCATTGTATGATGAAGAGTTTTGGAATTGTTGGGGACTACGATTACTTTCAGCAAAATCCATCGGCGAATCGGCTTCACTACCGACAAATGTACCATCAAGTGAAGAGCATGGACTACTTCCACTTTGACTAAAAGCTGTTGATTCAGTAAAAAGCAAAATAGTCAAGAAATTGAATTAATTGAAGTATTGATTATCAAGAAGTAGATAAATATTGAAGTCTTGATTTAAACTAGATTGTAAAAATTGTAGCAAATATAATCACCAGTCTCATCACCATTTTCAATCAATTGCTTTATCTGCAACAGATGTGGCATAGAAAAAAGATGATTTCTAGCATGAACGCTTTCACTGAAGAAAACTTCTGGTTCACAGATGTTACATTTAGTAGACATTTGAAACCTGTGAAATACAAACTTTATTTTGCTAGTGGTCTCTTAAGAATTTTATTAAACTCAAACTTAAGTAGGTCCTACAGAGGATAGACATTTAAATTGTTTAGAATATTTTAAATTGACATTTAAAAAAATAATAAAAACAAGTTAGTAACGAAACCATTTCAAATTTATTAAATTAAAATTTGCTTACACCCATATCTTTACGTTTATTTAACTGAAATATAAATATTTCATTTCAAAGGAGTTTTAAATCTCAGGCTATTACAATACAACCTAATTATACTTGAAATCCTCAAAAAACTGGATAGAAAGAATTTATTTCTTACCCGTCCAAACCGCAGGCGGCGTCTCTTCCGATCATTTCATTACTTTGGCCAGCTTTCCTTTTTTCTTTTGCTCTATGATTTTGAAACCATACCTTCAAATAATTTTCATATTTTTAAAAATGTCTATAGCTTAAATGATTAGATAGAGACCTGCACAACTCTGTTATCAAGACCGATAGCTCTTGCAATAATCTCTCTTTCACTTAAGCTTGGGTTACGACAATCTTTAAAACACTGCTTCATAACTCGTTTTTGTGTAGTTGTTAAATGTGTGCGATGTCTTTTCTGTCCAAAACTCTGTTCAGTACCTGTCAAATGAAATTTACAAATTCACAATGTAGCAGCCAGCAATTGACTACTAACATGCCAGTCAAAATGTAGGTCATTTATCATTTAAAAAGTTTTCTGTCACAGACCACTGAAAGCCAGCACTTTGTGATAGTGGTAGGTCAGCAGTCTAAAGCAATTTATTTCAATTTAACTTTATGATTTTAACATGATGCTCTGAATGAATACTTTTTATTTCAAATATGTCGAAACAAGTTTTGACTTTGAAAATGTTTGTTGTTTACATCGTATGTATCCTTAAATCAAAATGGTGTGTATTTATTGCGCCATTTTTATTTAATGCTTAGTAATCGCTGATATTGGTTTTTGGGGTTAGAAATAAGAATATGAAATGAAATCCACCTGGTAAAATTTCACCAGATAGCTGCGAGATTGAGTTAAACTCAAAGCCACCAGCAGAGTGATCATTTGTTAAACATTTTGAATGGTTGATTGAATTGTTCAAACCTGATTCATCGGGAGTATACAAAGTTATAGAGCTAATTTACTAAATGTGAATTTGCCTCACCAAATTGATGCGAGGATTCCTGCCGAGGTGATAAATTTTCTGCTTGTGAAAACTCTGGTAGAGTTTCGTTTCTCGACAATATTTTTGAAGTAGATTGGTTAGCTGATTTATTGCCAAGATCAAGATGATTTAAAAGTGTCGGTGAGTTTTCAAAACGATCACGACCATATGACTTGACGAGACTAAAAGGACTGGAATTATTGTAGTTGGTGATTGCTCTGCTGAAGTCATTTGCTGAAGTGCTGAAACCACCGCTTCGCTCATATCCTGAAGCAGAAATGTTGGTTTATCACCTCAGTAAGCTTCTACTATTTCTAACCTTCACGACGGAATTGAAAGGAAGAGCCTGCAGCTTCAGGTTTTTGAGATAATGGAACAGATCCAGATGATTTTTCAACTCCATATGAAGGTTTCTCGCTCATTGAATCAGCAGAATCTCTTATTGCAAGCTAAGAGTAAAGGTTTATAAACAACCAGAAAGTAATTAAAAACATCTTTTATTTAACCTGATTACTGAATGGCGCCCGGTCACTGTGAATAGTTCGAATATGATAATCATAATCTTCTTGATTTCGAAGAATTGTGCGGCAATGAGGACAAGATCTATAGTTTGAGGTAGTGCCAAATCTATTCACCATGCCTGAACGGCCCTGACCTTTTCGTTGTCGAGCTCGGGTGTTCTGAAACCATACCTGATAAAAATACTCATTTAATAATTGTATTTGACAGTAAGCTTCTTACAAATGACCAATTAAAAATACCTGCACTACACGTTTTGTAAGACCTACTTCTTGCGCAATTTGCTCAATAACCTTCCTTGATGGGCTGTGATCACTATTATAGTATTCGTATAGAACTTTTAGCTGCTCTGAAGTAATCGTTGTACGAAGTCGTTTCGTATCCTTCTGTAACATTCCATTCTTATCTTCATTTGAAGCTGAATAGTTTACAATTGTATTAAGTTGATAAATCATATGATTGAAACAACTACCTTTCACAGATTGATTTGCCATGGATAAATCATTAGCTGAAGATTGGTTTACGAAGGGGGTTGAAGATTGCACTGGAGTTCCTATAGACATGGAACTATAGGTTCTCTTCAACGCATTTGGGGTTCTTGGAGGCGGCATTGAGATGTTGTTAACTGATTCTTCTTCAGAAAGGAGACGTTCTCTATCTTGTGCCGTACCATTCCCAGTAAGTCCTTCAGTTATCTGGTTTTGAGACTTAGCAAAATGCTCTTTTATAGAAGCCCACAGCTGCCGATTGTACATTTTATTAGGATCGTTTGAATCGTCCATATTTTGGGAGGACATGACCGTAAGAGAGTTTGAATCTTTGTTTTCAGACCCAGGCAAACTGGTTCTAGTTTGAGTTAGATCTTCGGTTATTTCCATATGATTCATCTTCTTTAAGTTCATATTAGAAGATTGTCGATTATCTGAAGGATCATTTAGTCGAATTTGTTGCAAATTGCCTCCTCGTATTGAGAATTGCATAGGAGTTTGTTGCTGTTGCTCTAACTGTTTACGGGCTTTCTGCCGAGCATTCTGAAACCAGACAACAATTACTCGTTG
Source organism: Pegea sp. RAD2-039 (assembly GCA_034620365.1). Taxonomy (NCBI): domain Eukaryota; kingdom Metazoa; phylum Chordata; class Thaliacea; order Salpida; family Salpidae; genus Pegea; species Pegea sp. RAD2-039. The sequence continues at coordinate 193,238 of JAQGEQ010000161.1, forward strand.
TGAAAGATCCAAACTACGAGAAAGATTGTCTAGATCATCATCCTTAGGATAGGGATTGTTTTGGAAGAGACTTTGTAAGACTTGAAGCTGCACGTCTGTGAATCGTGTTCGAGCAGGTCGACGATGAGAGGTTCCCATCGCCTGCATCACTCCCGATCCATCAAATGAGGAGTTGTTGTCACTTTTAAATGAATACAGGTCACACTGTCCTGACAGGTCATTACCAAAAAGTCCACTAGAATCGTTGATACGACCCATTAAGTCCAGATTGAATCCAGGTTTAATGATGATTTTAGGGGAGGAACTTGTAGGCGATGGAGAGTTTTTCTGAATGAAGCTGTCTAAATTTGAAGCCTTATCGCTAACGTGTTCGGCATTAGAGGCAGAATTGTCACTTTTTTCAGGTAAGTTAATACCAGTTGATAGTTTTTGTTTCTTTTCTCCATCAGATGATGTCGAAACGCTTGGTTGCATATTTGTAGGTGTTTGATAAATTGCATCGTTCAAACTTAGCGTAGGTGGAATATTAAAATTATAAGGAGAGTCCTTGCTGCGTTGACGTTCTTTGAAAAGAGTATTTCTAAACCAATGTTTTATTACTTTATATGGCAATCCTGTTTGTTCCGCCATCGATTTTATTTGTTCTTCGCCTGGGACGGTAGCAATATCGAAATTTTCACGAAGAATTTTTAATTGCTCATCTGAGATACGAGTTCGAGGTCGACGAACAACCTCACTTTGAGATTGATGCTGAGATTGAGATGATTGTGAAGTGGTTGCTGGATGGTGGGATTGTGGAAATGCTGCAGGCTGTTGATCAACAGATGCGTTGTTAGGAGGTACTAATAAACCTGCACCAAATCCGACATGTTCAAGATTAGGCATAGCACCATTGAGAGAGTTAAAAAGGGGCAAATTTGGGTAAGGTACCCGGGGCCCGTTCAGGTTATTTTGATCACGTTGAGATAAAAATGTATTGGCAAGGAACTGTTGCTGTAGCTGAAGAGCAGGAGACATAAAAGGGTTTGTGGTCATATTTTGATTTTGATATTGTGGGTTCATCAGCAAGGAATAAATAAGACTGAGAAGCTGCTGGTTATGTTGCTGCTGATGTTGCTGCTGCTGTTGTTGCTGCTGCTGCTGATACTGCATCTGATTCACAGAAGCCTGAGAAAACATCGAGAGCGGATTCATCGTAGGAAGTCCACACGCTTTTAAAATATTCTGAACTCGTGATTCAGAAAATTTAGATAAAAGACCGTTCATCATGCTATTGTCTTCATTCTTTCTAGCCTCGTTTTGGTTGCTTTCTGAAGGACTGTTTATATTATCCGAATCGGATACATTTGGTTTTGTATCATTGTGCATCGCCAGTGCTTGATGTAGTTGATTTTGGAAGTTTGGTTGGTTCAGAATAGAACTTTTTTCCAGCTTACTTCTGTTTAGAGCTTCACCTCTAGTTGATGAGGAATTTTCTGCTAATCCTGTACTGTTTCGAGATTTTGGCTCTGTATAAGAAACTTTTTCGCTATCTACAATGAGAGAATACGATCTTGTTCTACGGATGCCTTTATCACAATTATTTAGTTTGCTCAGATCCGAAAGTGAGGCTGATTTCTTCAAAACCTTTCCTACAAGTTCATCTTTTGATCTTTTTGTTTCAGCATCTTAATAAAGAGTTTCATTTCAAAACAAATTTCAAGTTTTTTTAACGATAGATTATCTTAGAAAAGAGTATTTATTATAATGACATAAGAAAATAAATGAGTCTAAATATTTCTTACCTTCTCTTAGTGACGTTTGATTCTCGTCTAATTGTTCAGCTGATAGCTTCTAAAAAATATAATTTGTTGTCAAAATAAAATCTTTCAAAAACCAACAAGAAACTGGAAAATTAAAAATAACTTTTGTGACAACCTAGCGAGCGCTTAAGACTATTGATTAATCACATCAAGATATTTTAAATGCTAAATTAGATAAAACGGCTATTTTCAAAATTCTTTGTCAGGCTCATAATTTAAAGTGATCAATCTGTTTAAAGAACAAAACATTTTTTAAGAAAACTGAGATAGAATATTTTTTAAATTTGTTATTTTCAGACAAATATTTATGTTTTTAAAGATAAATTTTAATTGTCATTATTTAATGATGTACAAAAAAGTTAAGATTTGTATAAAATTAAATAATTATTTTTCAATTAAACTTTATTGCAGTTTGTAGAGCTTAAACGAATAAAGGTAAATGAACTACTTTTTGTATGTTACAGGTTTAACTGTCCGGTAATTGGCCTTATATTACTTCAACCTTTGTTTATTAAACAAAGAAAAATAGTAGTTAAAACGAAATTAAGTCACAATAACTTTTACATTCATCTGTAAAAGAAATTATTTAAAGAATAAAAACAGTAAGCAGAAGTTTCACATGGTAGGGTTAATTATCAAAACACTTATTGCTCGTTCATAATTAAATCAGATATTAGTAACAGTATGCGCCAATTGATTCAAGTAAAATGTAAAAAACACAGATGGATAAAAATTGAAGCAAAATAAAGCGAAGGTAAAGAAGTGGCTTAGATTTAAAATACATTTCTATTTGCTGTATTGTAATTATAGTAAAAAAAATCATTTTTTATAAGAATCAAATGTGAAATATTATGTGACTTGCCTGTTTAAAAACTTGGCTGGCAGAGAATGCTTTTGCAGATTGAGTTGATGTTGCAGCATCTATTTCCTCGGCTGTAAACAAAATACAAAATTGTCAACATGAGAGTAAAAGTAAGAATGACAGATAGATAAGTATATGAGCAAGTGAGTGCTCAAAACTCGCTTGTAGATGAGCAGGCCTAGAGTGGAGGAAATACTATAATTTTTATACTTTCTCTTATTAGATTATGGTACTCAGGAAGAAGCTTAGGCGAGGGACACAAAAACTAAAATCATTATTATCAACCTGTAGAAACTTTGAGAGATGTTAAACGAGTTACTAACACACACACTTCTAGTTTTGCACATAATCTGATTATCAAATGTTTTTCTTTCTCTTTCCTTACTTCATTGTTAATATTGTTATTACTGCCACTATAATAGTGCGCAACATACAGAAACGTCAATTCAATTCAAATGTATTTAAAATAGAGCAAAACATGAAAGCTTTTTCAACGGATTCTGCCTCGATTGCATACCAGCTGCTACTGAGTTATGCGGTGAAGTACTAATTAAAAACTTACTGCTTTGTTGTTTGTACACATTTTTTCGATTGTCAAGATCTTCATCAATAATCAGGTTGTTGTTGAAGTTTTCAGGCATAATCACGTTGTTGCTATGCTTTTCATATGTTTGAGTTCTATTGACGGTTGAATCAGGAAGCGAGTCCTTCAATAAAATCTGATAGTTAGTATTAACTATTTATTAATTGAAGAAAATGTATTAGCAAGATTTTGATCTAAACTTAATATGAAACATTATTAATGTTATACTTAAAGATAAACAGAATTATACTACATATCTAATATTTAACCTCAAAAATTGAACGTTAGTTTTCAGGTAAAAGAACAGAATGAGCTACAATAAGATGATAGTGTAATTTTCAAAGTTGTCTATTATTTGTAGATTTATCAAATATTTGCAAATCAATTCAAGCCTAAACTAGTGAATCAAGAAGCTTAAAAAATGTTTATAAACTTGATCTTATCCTAAAAATCGTGTTACGAATTATGAAAAATGTTGCTATATTAGCCAGAGCTATCGAGTTTTCCCTAATGCAAAGAAAATTTTAAATTAAATAAACTTGTTTGAAAAGAGAAAAAGGAATAAAAATGTAAACAATTGAGTGATATGTCAAATATCGATCAGCCGTATGACAGCAATATTTTACCTGTTTCTTATCATCTAGCTTTTCTTGTTGGGTTTCGGATACCTGGGTCTCAGCATATTTTGAATAAGATGGGGAGATATCCATTGCTTCTTCTTCTCGAGGAGAACATCCATCTGATGGTGAAATTTCTAAATTTAATTTATTAAAGTTATAAGCACTTGAAACTTTCAGAAGGTAACAAAGAAGAAGATAAATTACCATTCGAGTCTTGTAGGGGTACTTGTTCAATTGAAATGACCTCATTGATGTTGGTGTTATAAACGTTTCCTTTAGCTTGCATTTGATTCATTTTATGCGCATCTTCACTTAAATGTCGAACTACCTCAATGACAAACTTAATAAAACAAAATAAATTATTAAACAATTATCAAATAAGCTAACAAAAAGGCAATCAAAGGTTAGATAAGTTCATTCTGTTTAAGATATTAACTGAAATGAAAATTTCAAGACGTTTTAACATCTCCCTATGTCAGCATTCAATCAATAATTGAATTAAAATTTTCATCATAGTCTTTTATTATTAGGAAAATATTCTTTCTTATTTAAAGCAATTAATTGAAAGTTCTCTTGGCGTTTCTATAAATGTCCAACATCACTTTGTATTAACGCATGTTAATAAAAAGATTTACAATAATATCTACATCTTCTACAAAACCAACTTAACATTTTTATCAGCTTTAAAATCTTAACACCTGTGCCTAAAAAAAGTTATTATTCGACAATTTAAGTGAATTGTTGTGAACCAGTGAATGAAACGTTGTTTAAACTTGCCAGCGGGATATAAACATGCACACTTATTTAAATATACTTTGCAGTTTAATTAATCAGAAAAGTTGTACAGTCTTTATGAAATTCGCCCAAAATTATTGACTTAGCATTAGATGTCAAAATAAGGATTACTATCTTTTATAAGGTGGTAGTAACAACAAAAGCTAAAATTATTACTTTTACTGAGAATGAAGTTATAGACCGAACACACAAGTGGAAATTTTTTATAAGCAGTCAGTCAACCTGTTTAAACTTCTATGGATCATAATAAAAAAGAACTGATAAATTATAATTGCACACTGCACTTCTTGTAAAATAAGCAACCGTATTACTTACACTGGAGTAAAATGAATCACAAAACCGACAATGGAATTTCAGCTCGACTCCTTTTGGTAAGTTATACCTGGAGCTGCTCTTCATTAGACCATCCAACACCTAAAAGTTATTTATGGTTATTAATTAGCATTACATCTATTACAGTTAGGTTTTATTCCAATTGAAAAAATGCTCAATCTCTTGATTAGTTCAATAAAGTACAAGATTCTAAGTGGTCACTGATTTCAATCATTAAGTTTTAGAAATTACTCCTAGAGATATTTATAATAATATTAAAACTAACACCAACTCAGCACATACGCAGGAAGAAACCAGACCACCAACCAAGGTCAGGATATCTTTTGTTATTATTATAGATAGAAATTTGAAAATTATTTAAAAAACCTCCTTGACAAATGAGCAAGATGTAATCGGCGAAAAGATGTTTGATACAGCACAAGCGTTTGTAAAAAAAATGTCGTTACATTACTCTAACATCATTTGAATTACCTACTCAATAGGAGCTTTTACCTCCAGCAGCGTGACTAATTACAGCCACAAATACGTCTCAGAAAATTATATTTTACAAGATTTCTAGCAATTCAATCAAATCAGTTTATGTCAAACTAATAAATCATTCAATAGTCATACACTTTCGGCATAAAACTGTTTCTTAAACTGCTTAATGTAGAAGCAGTCAGTAATACTCACTCGACATATATTCAGCGCAGTGCAATGTGCTTCATTAGAACAATGTGCTTTCAATTTCTCTAATGTACTTGCTGGAAATCTACATATGTTGCATGTCGCTAACTGAAAAAATATATAAAAATTTGATTAATTTGATTTTATATGAAGATGTTGAAGATGTTGAGCAATTTGAAAGTTGTTTGATAAGCAGTTCCAATAAAGTATGCTAGTAAGATATCGAGTGTTTGCACGATTTAATTTTGTTTGATGCACTCTACGTAAACAAGCTCTTATTATTTGTAAACGTATGCAAGATAGAAGCATCTTGTCTTTCTAAAAAGCCCGATAAGCAAAGAAATCCTCTTAAGAAATTAAACTCAAAGTAATTGCTACATTTTTAAGATAATTGAGTTTTAACAAGTCAAACTAGGGCCATCGTGTCGTATGGCTTTGGAGCCTTAAAATTGGTTCGTATTTTGTAACTAGCATATGAAGTTCAATCATATGAAATAGAAACCTACCGGGTTGATACTGCTGCTCATAGCATATGGTATTAACCACTCGCTTTCACGCCCACCTTCACGCACATGATTGATCATATTTATTTTGTTTGAATGCTTCTCCGTTTTGCAGTGCAAATTGAAGTTTGTTTTCAGCTGAAAAAAGAAATTAATTTTTTTACCACAAAAATTGTAAATGAAAATTGATCAAGCTTTCACTGTAGAAAATATCTCATTTATTTAGCTGCGTAACTAGAATAAATTGTTTAGTCGTTGAAATGTCGGAACAAATTCACCTTTTTAAACTTTCAAAGACAAAATTAAAGATTAAATATTTCAATAAACTACGTTAAGTTGATATGATTAAATCTAAATTACCTAAAGTTACATCTCACAACCCTAGGCGCACCGTTTAAAGATATTAGAAGCCAATTTAAAAAAAGCTTTATCCTAAAATTGACGTTTGTAAGGAGTCATCTAGGTAAGTGTAATCACAGCAGAGGTTTACTTTTACAATGAACCAGATCATATCAAAAACATGAGACACGGCATCTTAAAAGCGAACGCTTGTGAAGCTAATGTTGATCTAAGGAAAATGCTTAAAGATAAGGTATCAATTTCAGAGTATTCATGAAGGTTTGGTTGATGATAGAGACGCTCAAGAAGAACATACTTCCTGTGATCTGCCAGGTCGTCGACCCTAACTTTTGAAGCATGTTTATGACAACGTGAAAATGATGTCGTTCAGATTAAAATTTACATCATAATGTAACCGCGAATCATCTACAACTTTTTATTATTGCTTTCAAGATATATTTTCTTTATTATCAGTAGCCTTAGCAACCAATATACTTTTTCGTCTGATTCATTTGATACATGTAATTGAACACAAAGATTTAATAACTATACAAGCATCTACCCGCAAGCACACAACTAGAGGCCATTATAGATAAAACTGAGCAAATAACAACAGATTTTTGTCAAGAGTTTTAATCTTTCAAGAAATATTTAATTCTATTAGTTTTATTACTGGACAGTTAAATAAATAAGTAACCAAAGCAGTGTAAGAACTTATGAAGGGGGGGGGGGTATAAGGTTTTTCCTGCATTTAACATTGGATAGACGCAGAAATTGGATTGAAGTGAAGACGCCCATATGACTACGGCTTCTGGATTATTGCTGATTAATCAGATTAACTATGTGGTTGTACTAGGTCAATATGACCTTTTCACCTGTTCTACAGCAAAATAAAGCAGCCTCATCTCGAATTCAGATGATCAAAATGCTTCCTAAAAGAACGGTGCCATAGAGAAAGGTTAATAAGAAGCCCGTCCACAAGTGCAAGTCTATTTTAGCAACCATAAAAGGCTTAAGATCACCGGCAGATAACAACTCGTAGAGGTTTGGTGATAGAGTATTTTAATGAGCTCTTTTACGGGAAAGAAGCCGGTTAAAGATGTAAATGCAAGCGCACTTAAGATGTCGGCGTTTTCAGCAACAAGAGTTGAAAGCTAACTTGAAATAGTAAGATATGATATTTATCGAGAGGTTCTTTCAATTTAGAGCGTAACTTGAACTTTCCGAATAATAAATTTGTTTCTGGCTTTGTGCTTCGTGACTAGAAATCATCTTAGAAACATTTTATTATTCTACAAGATCAGATTAGATAAATGTTCTTTCTTTAACCGTGTCCGCTTTTTTTCTATTGTGTGTAATCTTATACTGCAGTGTTATTGCTATAGAGAAAACCTGATCAGAATAATGGAATTAATGACTTGAAAATTGTGGGAATTGTATCGCAGCAAAAACGAATAAAATCAATTACATTTAAACGAAGTCAAATTAACGTTATCAACATTTCACGAACAGTTAGAAAAATGTGAACGTTGGCAAAGAGTGGAGGTAAAGAATAGTCGAGGACAAAGTTACAAATACAAATTAGCAAAGTCTTCAAAGAAATTCCTCGACGAAAACGGTCTTATCAAATCAATACATAACTAATGATTGAAACCATTTTTGTTCGAAATCTGTTCTTAATATCTTATTGAACACTAGTAGAGAGCTTTTTAATGATATTTTAACAAGTCATCTTTTTGCTGACTATATTCAATTTGTGGTAATTAGATACATCTTTTTCTGAGCAGATAACAATTTTCAATTGAAAAGCATACAATCAAAAGTAATTCAAAAGCTTCAAGACAATTTATATTCTATTGTTATCAATTATTAATGGTTATGGTCAATTTTTTAGCTAAATGGAAAGATTTAAAAGTTAAAAAGTCTAAATATTAGCCCATTAATATCTTCCCATGGTTTGACGCTGATTGGAATTGAAAGTTGAATTTTTATTCATAAATTTTTAACCTAATGCTATTCACTGATTAAAATATTTCTAATCATTTTGACATACATTGAACATTGTTGACAAATAATCTTCAATCTCATTTAGCTTTTAAAAAAGTTATTTGCAAATGGAATATTTTCTTACCATTGTTGTGTATTTACACAATTTGCAGTAGAAGGAATCATCTTGCATCCTAGCGACCCATTCATCCATTCGATTAGCGTCGTATCCCGAATCATACGATCTTGGTTTACGGACATGTTGCTCTAGTGAGCCTAAGTCATCGGTTCCGTACCTCATACAAACGTGGCAAGAGAAAACAAACTGAATACTGAGCTGAAATTTGGCAGTGCCCTTCAAAAGATAAGAAAAAAACTTACAAAAGTAAAACTAAAAACTTTTCATAAATATTAATATACAAAATAATTAAATATTTTGACTTTTAACTACACCAAGTCAAAAGGTTATTACTTACTCCTTCAGTTCTGTTCTCTGCTGAGTAGTTAACTCCATACCCATTTGTAAGACCAGTGCCGAAGTTTTTCAGTAGCTGCATCTGATGAAGAGCGGAGAGTTGATGATTGGGCGGCATAAAGCCTATAGAGTGCTGTGGTAGTCCAGTAGTTGGCACATGTTGGATATGTGGGTTTTGAAAGTAAGCTTGCTGATACATCAACAATTGCTGAATTTTCTGACTATACATTACATTCTGACGCTGCATGGCACTCAGCTGTTGTGTGAGAGTATCCACTTTAATCCGGAGCATTTCTGGCTGCTCATCATAGCTAACAGAGCGAGTAAGATCTCCTCGCACTGCACCTGAAAATAGCTCTACAATTAGGACTTTATATGCAATCAATATTTAAATCGGAAAATGTAGCTTCAGTTATAAGAATAATTGAAATAATTGATGTCAGAGAGGAATTACAAACACTCAATAACATCAGCTTCGCGATAGAGTTTTTGGCTTTTGTTTAACTTCATATTTTAACAAGAAATTTGCAAAATAATTCAGACAATGGCAAATGTGGAAATCACACAAGTTAGTTAGGCGTGTATATAAGTAAACTGACAGAAAAGTCAGGTCGGTTTTGCAATCAATGGTCCAGTAGCGCTGCGTTCTACAATGATGGAACCCTCAGTTTTGCTTACAGCCAATTCTATATAGTTAACATGCTTAAAGTTGTGACATATTTCAAATAAAGTTGGAAGCCACCAAGCCTTCACCAGTCACATGACAGATGAAATGTGAGTGATCAATATTAGCTGATTCTTGCTTAAGTAATTAAACAAAAGAACTTCATCAAAATCCCTATTTAATCAGACGACTTTGAACTTTAAGATGGTGGCTTACAGATGTAATTTGTTGTTTAATTAAAGGTTGAATTTATTGCTTCAAACCGTATTTTAATAACAAAATAAATGCGATTAAAGCAGAGCTTAGATTAGATTGATAAATTCCAATCATGTAGAAACTTTAAACTTCACTTACTAGCCATTGATGATAGAATAGGTGTATTGTTGGCTAGTTGGCCTACGCTGCTAGAAGGCATGATTGCTTTGCTTGTTACTTTACGTTTGCGAGAATTTCCACTATTTTCATTGCTTGCAGATGAGGCTTCTGCTTCCATGATAGCTAAGTTGGCTGGATGCATTGATAGGGACTACATGAAAAATCGTTTAATTACTCAGTAGAACTATCAATTAAAATTGGTTATAAGAAAGTTAACAAAATAATTTTTACCTTTCGTATCGTAATAAAAACCGTAATGAAAAACTATCAAAGACTGATGTCTTAAAATTACAAAATAATTAGATCCAAGTATCTCTCATTATAAAGTCAAGCTTTCAATTGTAACAATTTTGTTATAAATAGTCGTATTTACATCGGAGAAAATAGAATACAAACAAGTATTATTTTTTTCTTTAGGTGCTTAAAGACATTTAACGATTTAATAATTTACTTATTGATGCAAATAATGAATATGACGCAGAAAAACTGCTTTTATTAATGATAATATCTATAAATTAAAGTTAAAGATAATTAGATGTATGTCTTATTCTAATTTTAAGCTGATTATAATTTTATTTTAAAACTTAATTGCAAACAAAAGCTTAATTCTAGTAGTTTAACATAATAAGAGAACCTGAAAGCAACAAAACGTCTTCAATAATGACTGCTTTGTGAAAAAATGCACAAGATAAATTTTTGATAACAAATGAGTTTTTGTGCAGTTGATGATGTCATAAACAAAAAATCTTTTTTTCGGCAGGTAAAGGCATATAGATAAACTTTCATAGTCTACCAGTTTGTAAATTCATATTAAGCCTTTGGATTTACTACTTAAAAATGTTATATGATTATCAGTTGTTTAATATATTAGCATTATTCACAAAAGATTTTAAGGATCAGGTTAAGAGAAACAGAGATTTGTAAAACGATGAGTTTCAGATAAACTAGCGGATATCAAGAGAAACAATGGTGGAAGTAACTTTTGCTAAAAGCAGTATTTAGACAAGAATGCTTCAAATCTATAATTAAAGTATTTGAAATATTCTGACAAAAAAATGAAAAATTAACCATAAGTATACATTTGATCGAGTATATTCTGGTGTGGAAGTTTTCACAGAATAATCTGGCTTTTAATTAAACATTATATCAATTTTTTGGTGCTACTACAGAATCAGATTTTTAATTTTCATTTTTGGTTGCTTCTGGTTCATTTTACTTTTTACTTGGAGAAAAGAGCTTCTTTATAAATTGAGCAAGAGATTTAACAAAAACAAAAAAAAAATATTTTTTAAAGAAAAACTTTTGATTATAACAATTATAAGAATCCTTTTCACGTCTCTTATCAATTTTAAAATGTGTTTATTTACTATTAAAGCAAATTTAATGATTAAAAAATATTTAAAAAGTAAAAATAACAGATTTTTAGATCAAATATTCTAAATGGAGCTTCTTTTAAGAATTTAATTTAAGAACTAATTAAGAAAATCTGATAATTGTTCAATTATAAAGTCTCCAACGTTTCTGCGCAGTTTTAATTTATACGTTTTCTGGTCCGATTTCGTTATACTTCAGATTATTTTAACAAACTGCTTTTGATGTAATCAAGGAAATGAAAATCATTAAGTGTAGCAACAACAGTTGTTGAAGAGACCATCGAAGCTCGACAAGTATTAAGTAATGTTTATTTGATTTAAAAAATTAAATTTTCTTAAAAGCAAACACTGTATATTTAGACAAAAGACATTTTTCTCTAAATTTTATAGTAGATATCTTATGAAAAGTTAGCTTTTTTGAACTTCATGAGTGATATGTATCTCACTTCAACCAAAAAATCTTTGTACTTGATTAGTGAGTTTTTAAATGTTCAACATTTATAGAAATTTTGGATAAGAAAAAAAATTTTGCTATAAATATACCAGCTCAATTATTAAATTAGTTTTTTTAGAAAGCAAGATTGGATAGCAAGTAATTAATTTATGAGCAATCAAAAGTAATTGAAGTTTTTTAAAATTTAAGCAAGAGGTTTCAGCTGAGACAAAAAAAAATAATTAGTAAAGTTTTCTAGTCTGTTTTTGAAAAGATCTTTTTGAAAAACGATTTATTTGAGAAACGGTATTAATAACTTGGGAACTTTACATTAAATTAAGTAAAAACACCTATTAAAATAGTATCAGTTAAAAAATGCTTTAAAATAAGCTTTTTTGCAATAAATGAGTTATCTAATTGCTTACAACATTCTTCGCATTTTACTTTAGCAAAAAATTTATCGCACAAATAAAAATTGATTTATGTGAAAAGAAAATTGTTGCGTCTTCATGTTAAAAGTTTTTTCATTTAAAATTATTAAATTAAGAACAAATTACAACCATCCAAATTTATTTGAGAACAAGTTGTTTTTTAATTCAACAAAACTTATTTAAGTAGAAATTATTTAACTAACCAAATTTATCATTAGAGTCTGCACATTAAAAGATATTTCTTCAATAAAGCTAAAGAATTAATAACTATTACGAATTAAAGAAAAATTGTCCCACTTAAAAATGGTAGCTAACTTATTGATAGTTTATCATAAGACTCTACATAATTTATCAAAATAAATATAATCAAGCAAGTAGCCTTGAATCGATTAATCTAACAAATTGAAGATTAAACATTCGGTTCCTAGTCAAGTTAATACTCTGAACGTTAAGCCAAGCAGTCTCCGAAATTCAATTGAAAGGTGAATAGTTAGTTTAATAGTGAAAAGAAAGCAATTTCATTTAGTACAGACTGAAGCTGTATAATAAAGTTTTTATTTATTCTTAGCGCAGTAGTCTACTAGTCACTCACGTTAATAATTCCAATACAACTGCTTGCGTTTTAAGTTTTTCAGACATTTTAACAAATTAAATTTATTGTCGACAAACAATGGTTTAATTTTACTTTTAAAACGTTTGTGTAGTAAAACCTGTCCATTTACAAATAAGATATTAGTATAATAACTAAATGTATAATAAATATATTTTGATGTGTCAAAAATAAAATAAAATTTATTTGAACTTTAGAAAAATTTATAACTTGATAATCTTATGTCAAACTTTGTTTTTGTGAAAATAGAGATTTTGAGAAAATTATCAGCATCATAAGCAAAGGATTAAAATTGAATTTGTATAATTTTTGTGATCAACAAATCTTTCAATGAAAGACACATGCCTTAATTGAAGCTTGAAAAGCTTATCTTAATGACACTCAATCTAATTAATTAAGAGATGAGATACAAAGTCCAGAAACTGTTGCACTGATGATATTAGTAAAATAAAACTAAATTTTCACAAACCTTTTCTACGTTTGCTGCAGAGTCATCAAAAGTGCTTCCATCTGGCGCTTTGTTACCAGGATGATATCCAGTGATCAAAGAAACATTTTTGCGAATTTGTTCACTTGCTTGCCTTTGTTGAGCGGTGCGGACGTTATGAAGGTGTTTGTCAGACTGCATGTGGATACTCAAGTTTCCTTTTGTAGTGGTAGAGTAATTGCACACATCACATCGATAAGGCTGAACAACAATCAAACAATTAATTAAACTACGTCATTCACTAACCACACGAGCGAAATAATTGTGTATGAAATCAACTGCTTTTCTATTTCAGCAATTTAATTTAATTTGAACGTTAAAATGTCGAAGAGTGTTAATTAAAGTAGTTACAATAGAAAAAGTTTTCATTTTGAAAACACTACTGCACTTACAGTAACCACGACAACCGTAGCAGGTGATACGAAACTAAAATGCATTACAATTTGAATCTAATTTGCGAGAACGATTAAAGAAGCCGTTGAATTTATTATTTTTCTTTTACGACATAGTAAGTGAACTAAAAGTAAAAAAGAAACTGAATTGGGCGACTAATAAAATAAGCATCTTAGCTAGGTACTTTAATCACCACAATCGATGTTTGCTTCTCCGCAGCAATTAGAGCTAAACGCGTCAGGGTAGCTTAACCCCATCACCGAAATTACTGATTAGATATATCGTCATGCCAGGGGAAAAGGACGAATTGAAGCTTTTTCAATCAAAGGCTTTTAGACCAAGACACAAGCACAATCTGCCAGTGCTTGGGTTTTAAAAACGCAATTAAACAACTCACTTTTCGGAAAAACGAAAAAAAAATTGATTAAATCGATTCAATGAAATCATAAAAAGAGAAATTTAATTATTGATGCTGTCATACAAACAATAAAAGAAAACACAATCTTGTATATAAGGCTAATATTAAAAATATTCTCTATCTTGAAGACAAATTTCAAATTAAAAAAAAACTTTTTGGATGTTTAAAAATATCAATTGAATGAAAAAAGAATTTAGAAAAAGAGTCAATTTTTGCTAGATATTTTTTGGTGTTTACCAAATAAAGCAATGAGAGGGACATTGCAGTTTAACAACTCTATCTACTCCTAGCTGATAAAAAAGCAGTAAAACAGTTTGAAATTAAATTGAGTTGAAGAAAGATTAAAATGAGAAGTAATCAAACTGATCAGGGAGTTTTTAAAGTGTATCAACACAGCCAGTCATAAGCACCAATTTCTTAGGTTGATGAAGATCAAATAAAGATTCGTTTATCTCAACTGAATGTGACATGTGGTGATGGAAAGATGAAAGAAGCCGCGTCGACTTGAAAAAACATCGGTGACTTTTTTATAGACTCCCGCCGTTTTGGAAACGGTGATATCGCAGCATAAACAAACTCATCATCTATCAGCTTAAGTTTGTGAAAATCATATCACTCAATTTTAAATTGAAAATCTTATGTGAAAAGTTACAAAGAAAGAGAATAAACATCTGTTAATGTAAACTCAGCTACTGTTTACTGTAAAATCTTTTATTTATCTTATAAAAATCTTAGTTCAAATTTTGATTAACAATCACTAAGTAGAAGTTGGTGCAATCGTCAATATTTCAATCATATAACTTCAACTTTTGTAAATTTTACCAGTTGATATACAACTTATACTGTGACTACTAATGACGCTCTGAAATTGATTTCAAAAAATTATTAATGTTGGATTGAAATCAATTCCAGAAAATTTTACTTCAGCAAAAAACTATAAAAAAACTTTTGAATAGACGAAGTGACAGCGAGAGACTAAACAGGAAATGAAGTTTAGAGCACCTATGTCGTACCTTATAACCGCAAGTATAGCTCTCACCACGAGCCAACCTTGGATGTAGAGAACCTGAATTACAAAATGAGCAGTCAGGATTCTCATCAGAATGCTTTTCCTTCATGTGAGCTTCTAAGGTTTCCCTGCAAAAAGAAACTTGTTACATTAACAACATTCACCAAGTATAAAGATAGAAACAAGTTTAAATGCAATATTTTATTCAATACAACTCATAAGGTTCATATAATTTTTTACTAGTTTGTATTTGCATATAATTTTTTTGACATTTTAAATAAAAAAATCACAAAAAATATTTTAAATTCTATTTATTCATTCAATTAGAATTAAAAAAAGAAATTTGAAAGAAACCCGCTCGAATGAATTGCTTTTTAGTGGGTAACTGTATAAAACCACATTGAAAATGTTAATCTTATAGAAAATTGTGTTTAGTCACTTTTTGCGTTTAGGTAGTAACGTTTTTTACTAATGTAACCAACATACTATTAGAAGAAATCGTTCTATTATTATATTAAAGCTTGCTTGTAATTAAATCTGTAACAAAATTAGTTTCATTCAATAATCTCAAAATAACTTAAGGGCATAACCCTGCAAGATATCGATTCTAAATCAAAAACAAAAGAAACTTGAAGTCATCTACTGACCCTAAGGTCATGGATAGGTTGATGAGATATGATTTATCAATTAAAGAACATCACTGCGCCTTTAGAAAGCTTAAAGCTATATCGAAAATAAGTGTTAACTTGGAATATGATGAAATTAACTTTGAACTAGATACAAACGAAATACAAATCTTTTTAATTTATTTTAAGTTTACACTTGAAAACAATCACTTACAAACATTAACAAACTAACCCCAAATTTACTTTTTAAATTAAAATTTTGAGGTTTTAGAATGGTTTAGGGTTTTGAGTAAAATGAAATGAGTAGTGGCGGTCTTCTTAAAATGTCGGTATTATTGTTGATTTCAACTTTTTTTGCTTTAAATCAAATTTAATTTCCTATGTAGGGTCTCAGTGATAATTGAATGTAAAATTTCAATCATTTAATTGAAACGCTAGATTTAAATTTATTCAAGTTTTGAGCAATCAATCTTTTTTGGATTGTTGGTGGTTTAAATTTAAAAAGCTGATAAATTCAATAAAAAATTTCCTTTAATTGTATTTCAAATGTTTAAAAATAAAAAAAGTTGAATTGTAAAAAGGGCTAACTTGAAAGACTTTTAACAGCTTTAAGATTTGTTGCCCAAGCAACAATTAGGTCTATTTCGTTTTTAAAAACATTATCAAGTTGTTAACTTATTATCAGAAATTACATATTCACAAAATCCACTAAAATCATAGAAAGTTTTAGTAGGCCATTTATAAGTTTAGTGAACTGTAAATATTAATTAAGCCAATGTACTTCACCAAAGAGAAATATTTTCAAATTGAAGTAATCAAATGTGAAAAGTTCATTCAAATTAAGTTACAATACTTGATTAAGAGCTTTCATAATTGAATTAATCTTCAAGAATATTTTCATTAAAAATAACCGGCTGCTGCAGATGATTTTTTAGATATTTTTTAGAAATCAACTTTTGATGTTTCTTCTGATTTCACTAATCAATGAATGACTTTTTATAAAATATGCAAGAAAATGGAGGAACTAGTTTAAAGGACCCAATATTAAGCCTAAGAGAGAGATTAATCTGCGTGTAATAAAATGCTGACTAAATTAGAAGTCATAAGCTCGTTTGTAAGATCAAACAGTATCTTTAAGTTAGTCATCGTGGTTCTTGCACCGATTGACAAGATCGAAAGCAAAAATATGAAGTTTAGAAGGTGAGAAGAAAGAAGAACAAAAATGGAAGATAGAAGCAACGTTTTAGGGTGATTACAGATGCTTAGGTCAAATCTTAGATTAGTAAAGATAATTAGAATAGCTTACTGAAAAAACGGTTTATTTAACTTATTCAAGCTTCTTAAAAGTTAATGCAAACTAGCAGAAATTTGCTGCTACAAAGATATATAAGACGAAGATAGTTAAAGAGAGCAGAGGAGAATTTTTGTTAGTAAATCTTTAATGTGATGAGCAGTAACGTAGAAAAATACATAATTTTGTCGATTACTTTCCAGTAATTATGCAAATTATCTTAAAATTTTTGGGAGATCTGAGCATAGTTATCAGAAAAGTTTAAAATTTTTATCAAGAAGCAATTTTATCAACTTGTTTTTAAATAAGCTTATCATTTATAACAATAATAAAAATAACAGATACTCAACGGGGTACATAACGGCATTTTCTTCATTTAAAATTATATTTTAGTTTCAACTAAACAATTAGAAAAAATCTTTATACAACTAAAGTTCACGTTTTAAATGTGGTCTAACACGATATGTACTTAAACTTTTTTATAATGAAGCTACATGTTCAGATAAACGTTTATTTAAATACAGAAAAAGTAAATTTTAGAGAAATTATTTCAAATTTAAGCTAATAACAATATAACAAGCTCAATGTAATTCAAGTATGTTAGTAAGTAGTAAACAAACATCAGCTACTTCATTGATTTTCAGTAGTTTGAAAGTCAAAATAAAAAGCATCAAGTAAGCAGGCTGCTTCATCTACCTTACTACTAATCGAAGCGACAATATAGTTATCAATTACTTAACGATTGTCCCAGATACAGAGCAAGTAACTAAGCCAACAGCAAGCACACAAAAAAGAAATAAAATGAGCGAAATATTTGAGTATTAATTGCATTTGTTTTTCAACCTATTTATTTCAATTTTAGTAAAATATTTGATTGCCTTGGTAATTTAGGAGAAATCTAAATATACAACACCACATACTTGTATTTATAATGCCAATTACACTTTGGACACTTGAGTTTTTTGCTAGAGTTTCGTGATTGAAAATGAGTTTGTGATGCTGATATATTGCCCACATACATCTGGCTATTTGTAATATCTATATGTTCAAAGTTTGTTTGCTGGTTGGAATTGATGCCCACGTGGTTGCTTCGCATGTCTTTGCCAATTAAGTTACTAACTTGAGACATAGAAAGTTGAGAGACTGGTATCTGCAAGACATAATTAATAAATAAAATAATCTGTAGAACTTGCATAAAATATATTATTTGAAAAATGCTTTTCAACTTGAGTGATGACCTTAGGTTTGTTGAAATTAAATAATTATAAATGGGATCGAACCGAGAAATATTTCCGGTAATATAAGCTACACAGGTCGTCAAGTTACGAAACGGCGACATTCTATCCAATGAAAATGAGTCATAAGTCGCCATAAATGTTGAAAATCAACAATTAAAATAATTATTCTCTATTTTAAGAAACTAAAATTTCAATACAGTTGAAGAAATTATCAAGATCAAGGCGAAGGAAGTTATTGAAAAGTTGCTTTAGTAGGTAATCTGAGACAATTACTGGAGTGCTAATATAACTGATTAGAAATAAGTTAGTAATCGACAACAGGTACAATCGTGTGGTTGGCTGAGGAATGATTATTTTTAACTTACGTCGAAAGACATCTAATAATAAAACTAAAATGATAATTCACAAATTCTTTGGTTGTAAAAATAAATAAGTTTGAACATATTTATTTTTACTTGTTTAAAATTTAACTTATAATTGGGTCAATTTTCAATTGGAAAAAGTAATTTGTCAGATTTAATGAACTAATAAGAAAAAAAGATAATAAAATGTAAGGTTTGGACGAGGGCATATACCATCCAATAAAAATAAAATAATGAAAATATCTAATAGCTATAGGAACCTTATCATGATCAGTTGTTTGTGAAAGTTGTCCATGACTACGGTCAAACATTTGCATCGATAATGGAGAAGAGTTTTCGGTGGTGGTGTTATCAGCAGAATGTTGCATTTGTTGCTGTTGAACTTGTTGGGGCTGGTTATAAGCAGGATATCTTATATGCGATGCAAAAGTAGATTGTACACTTTGAGAGCTGGCCATGTTGTTTTGCAGTGAATAAGATTTAACGTTTGATGCGTCACTTGTTACTTCCTTCCGTGTATTTGTGTCGTTTTTGGGCGAGAGGTTGGCAGATGGAATTGGTTGGTGACGAGCCGATAAGTCGACTGCCTGGTCTTTAATTCCACCTAAGCTTACTTTACTTGGGTGCATAGGTTTGATAGAATCTGGTGTATTATAATCCAGAGGAACAGAAGCTTGCAGTTTTTGTTGGTCACAAATTTGGTTATGGTTAACAGTCTGTAATAACAAGTTTTCAAAATTATTCATTTGCTTTAGTCAGATATAATTTGATGCTTTAATTTGATATAATTTAGTTTGATTTTATTTTAACAAAAAAAAAACATTTGATTGAATCACTCAATGGAATATTTTTACTAATTTTTAATCAAAATCAATAAGTTTCAACTTTTTTAGATTATCTAGAAATAAATAATTAAAAAAGATTAGTAAAAGTAAAAGTGAAATTTCTAGGATTAGTAATTTACTTCTTAACTACAATCACAGCTTTCATGAATCGATTTAAATGACTATTAACGGAAGCAGGCTTCTAGCAACAACAGCAAAACAAGAATTCGATAACTCTTCGAAGACATTCAAATTTATCAAAAATTTTCTCACGGTTTATCTAAATCTAGTCAAAAGAAGAAAACTAAATGGTGTACGGTAATTTCAAGGCCGAACTTTTGTAATGAATGTTTGAACCATTATTTGAAAAAAATTGATACAACTTCCATTTTCATACAGTCATGATAGGGTCAAGTAAAGGATGCTGCCTTAAAGCGCTTAGTTTTGTATTTCATGCGTAAAATAACTATGTAAGATTTAAACATTTATTTCCGCGACTCACTAGAAATAAATAAGATAATTTTCTATCATAAATACACCTTGCTAACTTCAACGGGGGCTGTGCGGATAACTTTAATGTTAATAGCTTAGAAAATTATTTTCCGTTGAGCCAACAATGACTTAGTTGCATGCTATTTAATGATTGAACTTTACTAGGTTGTCTACACTTACTAAATAATAAAAGAATAATTACCTTCCTTGGAAAGTAAATGGACACTAAAAAACGTTGCTAAGACAAGATCACTTGATGTCTAGCATGCCAACAAACTAACTAGAAAGACATTGTAAGCTTCGAAGATTTGATTATCACATAAATTCAAAAGTAATGAAGCGCTATGGCACTACAAAATGATTACATTGTTCATTTATGAGCTACCTCAAAGGAAAACAACATTTTAACTTTAACATCGTCACAAATAATTAGTTTCATCTTTCTGGTCGACTTAAATTTATGTAAATCGATAATTTTGTGAGGATTGAGATATAGTGGCTGTCTGTGAATAAGGCTTCAAGTCCTTTGATGATGGGTTCTAAAAGTCTTCGTCAAAATTATACCACTTAATTCTTTCGCAGCCTAATGTAGGCAATCATTAAAATAATGAACTTAAATAATTTGCTATCTGCTACACAAGATACATGCACTGTTGTCAATAATCGAATTACTTTTTACTGATAATTATTATTGTTAGCAACTGATGGCTTAAAACACTACACTACATCTTAAAAAATCTATATTACAATCATTTCTTTCTTTAAAACATAATTGGTTCAACTTTAATGAAGCAGTTTTCTAATAGTTAGTTGAGTCTTAATAAGAACTGTATTTATCAAAAAAAAAGGTTGATCAAATTTTCTCTCTATCCTATTGATGGACATTTGAAGATTTAAGGTTTATGACTAACCAAGTTTTCAATTCAAGATTGAATAGAATTATGATAAGGAAAAGGTTAAATGAGAAAAGCAGTGAAAAGCTGAATAGAAAATCACTGGATTCATAACTAGATCTCATTTCCTTTCATTCATGCAAAATGTTTGTTAAATGAAGCAATGAATGCAATACATCAGCAGAAAGTGGTAAACTGAAAAGATTTTTAAGCTCTGAAATACTCAAGACTTTAACTACTGAACAAATATGAATAAATTCAGAAAATCTTCTAAAACTAACATCAAAATAAAAATATCCTCTCTATTTATATTCATGATAAATAACCTAAAAGGAAAAAGTAATCTATTTAAAAAGATGTTATGATTTTTATAATAAGCCATTTAAAAGTTCTTTTTATGAAATAAATGCAACCTTATTATTATTGCAATTATCTTTATTATTATTATTATTATCATTATATAAAAACACTAGATATATTATGAATACTAAAAGAATAAAGAAATAAGACTTTAAGAAAATATATTGGAGAAAGTCAAGTTTTTATTTTAACAGTTTAGAATAAAGTAAAAGTAAAAACTCCATGCTTTATCGTTATTTTTTGTAATTAGAAGTAAACAAAACTAATAAGCAATTAATAGTTTATAGAGTGGTATAAAAGAACATTTCTTTGGACGATTCTTTAGCCTAAGCCAGTTGTTGGGTTTGAAATTACATTTAGAGGCTTTTTGGTGGTAATTATTCTGGTTGAAACTAATTCCATTCTATTTATATTATAAGTCATACAAATATAATTGAAAAGCGCTGACAAAAAGTATGAAGTGAGATTCAAAGACTCTAAAACTTCATATTTGTGTACAGTAGCTTATGATAATTTCTAATGTTAAATAATTAAAATTGATTATCTTCAAATCTTAAACAGTTTTTATCTGGTAAAAGTTTTGGAGAAAGATTTTTTTCATGCAGTAAATATAATTTGCTATACAGTGATCCAATGAAATTAGTTAAATCTGCTTAAGAAGTATTTTGGAAATGCTTTTTAAACTGTTCAGGCAGTAAAATAATCTTGATGATTTCTCTATTTTTGGTACAAATATTTTGTGGTAGAGAAAAATCTCTCTATACAATTACTTTTTCTTAATAATTCACATTTACAAAGAATTTACAAACATCTAATTATCAGATGAGCCAGTTTAAAAGTTCAAAGTTTCTACTGCTAGTAGCGTTTGTGAAGGTATTTATTATATTAATCCAGAATATTTTCTAATTTATCATCAGACATATAATGATGCTATCTAAAATATAAAATTTTCAGAAATTAGTCAAGCAACCTTTTAAAAATTCTAAACTTCGACTCTATGAAAAAGAACAAAAAGCAACCTCACAGAATATTTTCTTTATGTTGTTTCATTATACAAAACATTAATTCAAAAGAAAATTTAATGCAAGAAACATTTCAAAATAAAATAAAACTTTGATATCTCAATAGTAGCACAAATTATCTAGACTAAATAGTTTTCGAATTCTTCAGTTCTATATCAATACTCATAATGTTCAACTCAAAAAACACTTTATCAGATTCTAGATTTAATATTTACAAACAACCGACAAGCGATAAGCGTAGTACTATCTGCGTTACTTTAAAACATTAATATTGCTTTAGAATATATCTACAGAAAAGCTGAAATAATGAATTTTATCGTCAAACCAAATATAAGTAATTATTACTGCAGCGTTAAGTTAGATCAGATTTTGGAGGAAGCAAATATGACAAAAGATTCGTTTAGGCTGTCAAGAAGAAAATAAGAAAGTAACTTATGAAAATATGAATTCATTCAATGATAGTAATTATGAATGTTTCAACCAGATAACTTGAACGCATTTAAAATTGTCTTTAAATCAGCATATCAACAAAAGAAGGAATGATTGCTGTTTTCAAGTTTAAATTATTGTAATCAACCACAAGTTTAGAATTTTTTAGATTTAAACAACTTATCAAGATATCGTTTTGGTGAGATTACCTTCAAAGATTTATCATTATATTTTTCGAGCATATTTTTGCTGAGAAAATTGAGATGTTTCGCATTTGAGCGAATAAATTGATAAAATGATGTAAAACTTAGAAGGAAACTGCTTGGAAGCACAAAAACATGAAAATTTTTCACAAAAAAAATTAATTTCTTGTCAAAATTCTGCCAAAAGTCAGAATAGAATCTGTACATTAAAGAAAATTAAATTTTGAGCAGTTCTACATTGAAACGATACACGTGTCACACTGTTTTGTGGGGTATAAAACTAACCATTTAAACACCTGCTATCTGAGCATATCTATAAGTTCAGATATAATATCAATTATTATAGAAAGGCTTATAAGATAAAAAAGCTTTACACAAAGAATTTTGTATCATCATTTTTCTATAAGAAGTTTGGTGTAAAACCAGTACATACCTTTAAATATGTTCATAAAATAATTAGTGTTAAAATATGTGTTAAATGTTTTAAGAAATTACATTGTTCATTATTTTTGATGATCATCAATAACATTCTTACGATTATTTTTTTCTTTTTTTTTGCAAGTGTCATAAAAAACTAAAATCGTAACAAGATATTGTATAAATAATAGAATTTTCGATTTCATTATAAAATTGAACCTTTTAATCAATATGTAAGTGAATAATAACAAATAAATGATTTCAGCTTGTTATAATACTAGTAAAGGACAATTTACAATACTAGTCTAGCATCTATCAAATTATAACGTAATTATACGGCCTATATTTTTCGCCAAAGCTAAAATTAAATGGCTGACATGGATACCTTCTTCAATATCTAATAATGTCAGAATTATAAATCAACTGATACTACTTATTTAAAGTATTTAAAACTTGAACATGAAAAACATTAGTAGTACTTAATAACTAAAAGTAAAAGCTTTTCGAGAAATACAAGAAAGATCAAATGTAGATGTAAAGGAGCGAAATTAAATATAACATTTCTAATTGATTTAATTTAAAAATATTTAATTGCATGATTTTGTAATTTAAGTTAAGCTTAAAAAGTTAAAAGTAATTAAGCTTAAACATTTCAATCAAATTGATTAAGCTGGAGAAGTTTGACAATTACACGTTCAAGAACTTAATGGTCATTCGAAAAAAAGTAAAAAGCAATACAAGTCAGTATAATGAATCGTTACTAAACCTATTAAGCTAGAATTCAAAGTTTCAATTTTCTTTTAGGTCGCCAACTGAATAATTGGTGGCCATGTCTGTCCAAACACATTTTTTTAAGTAAATAGAAATAATCTAAAGATAAATTATTCGCTTTAAATAATCTTGTTACAAATTTTAATGAACATCTTTCACCAGAAACTAAAAATATTTTAGATTCAATGATAGTACACCTTTCACAAAGCAATTAAAAATGTAGTTTTTCAGTTTGATAAGATTTTAAAGCAAGCAAATGTATAATCTCATAAATTACATTTTTAAGATACTTAATTTCTTACAATGATAATCAGATTAGAATTTTTTTACTTTGAATTAAATATTTCATTTATTAAAATCTTTTCCTTTACAAGTATTGATTAAATTAAGAAAATTATAAAATACAGTAAAATCAATTTGTACAATTACTAAAGAATAGAAAAAATACTTTCCTTTAATTTCATTATAAGCTTGCAATTTTTCACGATTTTTATAACGACAGTTTAAAAAATAAAGTTTAATTCAAAGAACAAATAATGTTGTTACAAAAAATATAATAAAGAAATCAGATAAAAGTTTATTCTTTTTACTGAAACAATCAAACAAACCACATGAATATTTGAAAACGATTTTTTACAGACTTGTAATAAGTGTGTTACAGGTATGGGAAAAATATTTTGAAAGTCAATCTAAAAACAAATAAATGGAAGAAAATGTTCATTTATTGTTTTGAATTTAGACTGACAGTTTGAAATTAAAAGTTCAAATTTAATCATACGAAAGTGTTATTTAGATAGTCTAATTAAATGTTTTGCACAAAAAACTCTGTTTGATAACCTACTTTAGTAAGATGCTTTTATGTTCGTTTTTATTTAATCCAGAAGATTTTTACTTGACTATTGAATAAAAAGCATATTACAAAATCGAATGTAACTTACAAAAACTGAAAGATTTTAACAAAATACTGTCGTGCACATATTTAAAAACACATTTGCTAAATTGTTAATATTAATTAAGATCAGGTAATTTAAAGTATAATCTAGCTTTAATAACGGACTAAACTACTACAAAGTAAAGCTGTTTCCTCTATTTGAATAAAAATGCATTTTTGGATTATAATTTTCTTTAGCCTATTGGCAATAAACCTTATTGATTCTACCTTATCTCTAAAACTTAATTAAAGCAATCAAAATAAAACGATCAAGATAGCATATAGTTAGAGTTTACATCTAATCAGGTTTACCATATGCTAAATCTAAAAAATTAAATTAGGAAACGAAAAAAGATCTTAATCCAGAATAAAGATATACATAGTCGTATATAAGTTGCTATGAACCCAAAAAACCTTCTAAAATTCGTCTCTCCTCACACTCTGTGAGAACCGCAGATAATACACAGTGCATAAGCAATATATGATTAATAAAAAACCTTTGAAAAGCTAAAATTAAGAACTAAGCTTAGCCAATTTATCTATGAGTCTAATATCAAAGAAGTTAGAGAATTACTGCCGTTTTTTTAAATAATGAACAAGAATGACGTTGAATAGTTTCAGAGACTAATTTTGTATTGGTTCAGTAATTGTGGCCTTTTGAAAAATTCATTACAACTTAAGAGGAAGAGTCAGCGCTAGCAACAGTAAATGCGATAATAAATAATAAATAATAATGAAAAAAACGAAATTTTTATAGATAGAGATAAAGCCGGAAAAGAAAAGTAGTCGACGTACTGATGGCTACTTGTAGATGGTATATCGCTCTATGTCTGGCTAACAAGCAGAATTACTCGACTCACACGTTCACATTTAAATACATTGACCATTTTTACGGTTGACATGCTAGCCTTCACTTACGGACACTGAATAATTTATAAGTGGGGCACCAACATATACAGGAGGGTTTCAACTTTGATCCAAACAACATAACTCTCGTGAAAGATACAAAGAAGTTAAGCAAATAGATGGCTTCAATACGAAAAAAATGATCTAAAATAAACCTTACAAGAAAGACCCTGGGGTATTTTATCATCTCTAAAAAGTTATTTATTTGTTATTTTAGAACCTGACTTTTAAAAAAGATAGCATGACGGAGAAAAAGGTGTAAAAGAGTTTGTCATGCTGTTTGCAACCAAGTAGTCAGCACCAACTTAGTCAGCCAACTATCATTTACCATCGATGTGGAACACTTATAGCAACGAGGCTGTAGCTAGGGGTTAGGCAAATCATTTTTGACAGCTCGCAAAATTAACTGAATAACAGCCAGATGACTTATTTGCAATAACTCATGATACTCTAGTGAAAGATAGTTGATATAATCTTTACGACAGTCTTTTTCAGTGGTTTTGTTTCGCTGGGTGATGATTAATATTTTTTTTTAATATTCAAGAAAATTGAGCAATGAATAGAACGACAGAAAAAAGTCGAATTTAAAAACTGTTAAATATAAATTGATAATTGAACTGTCGATGAGGTGGTTATCAAAATATTAATCACCAGATCCAAGATTGTGAGATGACAAACACTATCAAGTGTGACTAGCCTCGAGATTCTACCTCATTTTGATCATGCTGAGATCAAAGAATGTTATTTTTTCAATTAGGTTTTAATCGATTTTTCTTTAACTTCTGAGCGAAATAGGTTTGATATCTGATTCAAAGATCTAACTGAGGCAAAATTATATAAACAAATACGTAACTAAAGCTTTTTGTGGTGAGTTAGAATAAGTAAGGAACGTTACTTCTTATCTGGTGGTGAAAATATAAAAAGAATTTCACCTAACAGTCACACTTACCGAAATTTTACTTTCTTCGATAAAACTTTGTTAATTTCATTCACAGTGTTCTCCTGAATGGCTAAATATAGGTTCAGTTTTTTTTATTTCTAAAAATATTTGTGAGTAATAGAAGGAACCGCTTCTGCATTTTTTATTAAAGCTATCGTTATCAGTATAAAATAGCATGCTGGTTAAGCATTGTGGTCAAAAATTTAGTTAAACACGTGGTGGTTGAGTAAAAAATTGTTAAGTTTTTGACCCGCAGTTTCTATCTAAGTAAAAAACCTCCCGACAATCAAAGTTAAGCTGTCGTGCTCATCATAGAAGGAACGTCCTCCCAAAAAATATCTAAACTTACCACAACTTTCATAACTAGCTAGATGAAGTGTTTGTTTCTCAGTTAAAAATTGCTTGCTGAAAGTTTAAAATAAGGTGAAGGTGTTATATCTGTCATTTTTACTTGACAGCTCCTGCTTACAGCAAAAAATTTAACAAATTAATAAATTTATACTCACCAATTTTCGCATCATATTGAATTATCAAAAAAAAAGTTCAACAAGCCTATACTTTTCAAACTTATAAAAAGTTTTGTAAATACATTCAATAACAACTTTTAATTAAAAAGTTTAATAGCTATAAGAAGTTATAAATTAGTTAACTAAATTAATCAAACCTTCCACGTTATTTCATACAACCTTTATATTCTAGTGCATCAACTTAAACTTTATAATCACAACTTCATATTGATAGTTAATAGAGCTCAATCAAGCTGTAATCAAATCTACTTTCTCTTATCAATTGCTTTTTTAACACAAGAAACATTTTTAAACAAATTAAATCTGTCACTAAATAAAAGATAACAAAGAAAACTGTACAATTATGGAGAATATCTGGGCCTGTACTGACCCTTTCTTTAACGCACTGCTCTAATCTAGAACACTAAAAACTTTAAAGGGGTGTTTCGACCACTTGCTCGCCTGTCCCTACTACGTTTTCTGTCGTTTGCTCAAACTTGTGCAGTATTCGAAGCCGTACACTTCACAATGACTGACGAGATAAGAAAAAAATAGAAAAAATGCAATACGATCAAACGAGAGAAAATAAGAGAGAAAATAATGACATACTGCTTATGTTGGCATCAAGTTAACTCAACAGCTTACTAACCAATCATCTAACTCACCCATTTGGTATCTATGTTTATGCACCTGCCCGGCATCTGAGGGTGTTTTACGGATTCAAATTTAATTGTGAGACGTTTTTCTAGCCTTGATGAAAGGCTATCAAAGGGGTGGTGATTATTATCATTAAAACTGTTGCTTACTAACAGATGGTGGCACCTTCAGCGCGAGTGAATTAGAAAAGTGTTTTGCAGCTGGTTCTTGATGAGATAAGAAATAACACATGTCCCTTTGCTCTATTTTTTACTGTCATAGTTTTCTTATTTAGTTGATTTTTAAATAAACTAAAAAATAATTCACAAAGTTTGGAAATAAAAAAAGCTCTAAAACAATTCTGTAATATCTAATGCTGAAAAAAACTGAAAAAAACAACTAAATAAACTCAATTAATAGTAACTATGACAAAGTCCATTTGATCAGTTATAATAATGAAAATTGAATAAGAAAAGATAAGAAAATATTTCTAATGACCATTTGGAAAATTTGTTTATTATATTAATAACTTTCGCTTGAAATAAAATTTTAAATTAAACAAACTTTTTTTAAATGACTAAATCTGTTATATAAATAACTTTTTTAAAACTATTTCAACTTAATATATTTACAAAGGTCATTATAATCCAAACAAAAACGAAATTAATCTACTTAAAAAAGTAAATTTACACAAGTACTTTCGAATAAACCTTTTTATAAATTGTTCTCCTGAAATTCCTTAAGTACTCAAAAGATATTGTCTAAACCAAAAAGAACTGAAATCAAAGTTACTAAGAGCTGTATAGATAAAAATAACTTGCTCATATGAGAGCAACACATAATTGACCGATACAAAAATATAAAAAGAAATTTTTTGCTTCTATCTTTCTTACAAATCTAAACTGCTAAAAAATAGAAACAAGAGGGTTCTAAGGTTATTCTTTGTAAAGAAAATACATAAACAACAGCTGGTCGCATAAAAAGCAAAATTTGGACGCCGTATAGTATAAACATAAAAAGGGGTATTTCTGAGCAATGGAAAATTATAAATTTAATTTTAGATCAACTTAAAATAGTTCAAAGACAAATTATAAAACAAATAAAAATATAAGATTTGTATCAGATTATAAACAATGGTGGCACAGATGGTAATCAACGAAACTATTAAACGACGATTCTTTGAAATGCTTTAACTAAGACATAAATAAAAGTATTACAAGATTGTAGTAAAGAAATTGGAGCTTGCGGTCCACCAATACATCGATTAACCACAAAAACCAGACATTGTACAACCGGACATAACAACCGACAATTTTGCGGGCTTAAGGTGAATTATAATTAAGGAAAAACTTAGAAAGTACAAATGTGAATTTGTGTAGGCAGTTTACAGTGATAATTATAAACACTATATAAGAAAGAGTAAGAAGTCTTGAGAACACTTAGTTATAAAAATGAAAAGCAAATTTAAGGAGAATGTTTGATTAAAGAAAGAATCTTCAACGTTTCCTGCTTCTGTTGTTGTATTAACGCCTTTGATTGGTAGAACAAAAATAAAAAAATAAAATTGAGTTTACACTTGCTAATCGAAAGTACTTTTAAACGAGCCGAGAAAGTGCTGAGCTTACGACTTAAACAGCGAAATATCTACCGAGCAAGTGGCTCAAGTCCTTTTACTTTCGGAAATGAGCTTTCTGGTTTTAACAGCTGCGATGCGATAAAAACATTTTCACAAAACCTTCCATCTCTCTGTCACTCACAGAATGTAGTTCAATGCTAATTGCGTTTTGATTTGTCTGTTTAGGCTCATGGGATTTTTCATACACAAAAGTAATTTAATTAAAGAGAAAAGTTTACCAAATCTTTTATGAGTTTTTCGTGATAGTGTGTGTAAAATGTTCAAGGAGTTTTTTTGGTGAGTCCAAATCATTTTAAACAGGTTTCGTTTTCAAGTTAGAAGCTCATAGTTTAGTGGAAGAAAATTATTTCATAGTATTGAGAAAGCTTGAAAGCTTGATCTTGGTATCTTAAACTACAATCTTCTTTCTATAATTATTTTAAACTGTGAAATTGTCGCAATATTATTTTTAAAGTAACCTCACCCCGCAATTAAACAAATATAGAGCTTTATTAATCAAAAAGTAAACATTGATATTATCGATAAAATTTATGTCCATCAATTTGTGTTATGATAAAAACTAAAAAAGTTTTTTTTTTAATTTTTTCAAAAGAAACCTTTGAAAACACGAGAATAAATCATCCAGGTGAAATAATTTGATACAATTTGATCGACGACATCCTTCTTAAAGGGAATCTTAAAAAATCCTAACAGATATAACAAGTGATCAGTAGAAGACATTATTTGAATAATGCTGTGTGATACAGAAGAAAATCCAAATTCATTCCTCCAGGGTAAAAAAAGAAGTCATATCTCATCAAATATTAGCCCAAGCAAAAAACAGTCTTCATCTCGCCTGTGTGCCGACTCCACAGAGATTTGCATGGATTCAAGATTGATTGCAAGCAAACTTGGAACTATGGAAAAATTAACGACCAAGGACACAATACCTAAGAGATGAACTTAAATGCCGTCCTCCACTAATTAATCACTTAGATTAATGAGAGAGGAAGACATTATTCTGTTCAGGCCACTAGAACTCTTGGAAAAGTGGAAAACTTTTGTTTGCTGTAATTTAAACTGGTTTTTGTGGTTTTTTAATCAATTATCACTTGATTTACAATGGGAAGTTAGTTTCTAATTCTGCTTTTCTTCCAGTCTTCCATACAATGTGGTTCTGAATCATATAATCAAAATTTCAAGTCTTTTTTCACAAATTTCTTATTTAGCGGTTATTTTTAAGAATCAAATTTCTTCAATAGAATCTTTCAATCAAAATATTTTAATGAATGAAATTATGCAATCATCAAATAATTTCTATCAGTTTGTGGGTTTTGGGATTTGTTGCCTCTTCAGTTTTCTTGTTTTCGTTTTTCGATTTTGTTTCCTACTGAGTTGTTAATTCAATCATTATGTGGTGCGCCGAAATACCCACGGGAAAGCCAAGATGCTTACATATACACACACACGTGCACGCTCTTCCTCACATTTCATATACATACTTGTGTGTGTGCATGCGCGCGTTATAAGACTGTATAGGGAAGTTGCAGTGCGAGTTACTTGGGACAAGAAAGGATTCGACGCGAATTCTGGCTCTTTAATCATCATGGTGACCATCTGGAAGAATTGGTGATGAAAGGGTATAGTGTAAATGACGAGCATTTCCACCAATAGGGTACTGACTCAAAGGGATTTCCTTGGGTAGCAAATAAACCAATGAAATAATTTGTGAGCAGCAAGTCAATTTTAAAGGGTCTTATCAGCAATTGAAAAGGGTTTGTGCTTAAGCCTTCATCGTCTTTGTCTATATTTTAACCACTTCTTCTGTATGGGAAATTATTTTATTAAGATGGCTCAGCTAATTTTGTATCATTGTTTACAAGTATTATTAAAAAGATTAATTTCTGCTTCTTTTTAAAGTAAAACTTGAACAACCAGAAACCAATTTTGCTATCTCAAATCTAGAGCTACAAAAATTTGCAGGCATTATATACACTGGACTCAAATATACTTGACAAAAACGAATAAATGAACATTTGTTTTGGGGTTTAATCTTGTAACTCGATTAAGGCTTCAGTTTACAAACTGTAAGAATTTAAGATAGAAAAAAATATTTTAAACACTAAATACCAACTTTTAGTTTTCAAATAAAACTTTTCATTTCTATTTAAGACTTCATTAATACTCATTTCATAAATTAATAGAAAACCTGAATAAAGAAAAGAACTAAAGGCAATCATCAATATCAGTCAAGTATGCTTGAAGATTTCTCAACTTTTTCAGCACAGCTAAAAAACTGAACTTTTTTTTCTCTTATTTATTTAAAGATCATTTATTTCTAGGAATAACAAATATTTTTTTGTAAAAGATCTCGGAGTGCTGAAAAACTATTCCATTAGGTATCTATTTGCTGGTATCCACCTTGAGATGGCGCTGATGGTTTAGACTAGCCTTTAACACATCATTCATAGTTTAGACCAGCAAATAGAATTTTGCTTTCATAGCTTCTTATGTCCTCATTAACTTTCTTCAATTCATTTCTTTTTTGATACAACTTAACTCAACGTTAAAAGAAAAACTTTCATTTCCTTAAACCTCTAGCACAGCATCAAGTCAACTACACTGATCAAAACTTATCAATACTTGTTTGTAATGTTTAAGAAAGTTAAAAAAAGAAAAACAAAATATTTTTGTTAGAGTTTTTAAAAATTGTTTTACTTATTTAAACAAATATTAGCTTTTTAAAAAATTCTTATAACATTGAAAAAGTTGTTTACGTGAATATACTATAAGAAGTGTTTTCGACTTAACAATAATTTCAATAGTTACGAAAATTATCTGTGTTAATTCTCTCAACGGTATTAAGTCTCTCTCGGCGGATTTAAACTTAATAAATACCTTCGATAATTCAATCGTACTGAAAACATTTAT
Organism: Pegea sp. RAD2-039; assembly: GCA_034620365.1. Taxonomy (NCBI): domain Eukaryota; kingdom Metazoa; phylum Chordata; class Thaliacea; order Salpida; family Salpidae; genus Pegea; species Pegea sp. RAD2-039. The sequence continues at coordinate 225,788 of JAQGEQ010000161.1, forward strand.
CATTAGTCAAGTTCATTACTCGAAAACTTACGTGATTAAAAATAGAATGTAATTAAAATCTCTATCTTAACACAAATCATTTTTAAGACTTGCATCTAATAAGTATAATAACTTACAAGTTACAGAGCAGCTTATAGAAATAAAACTTTTATTGATATAATTTGTTATTCTCGTAAGATATTTATATTACTGTATTATAATACTGTATTTAGAAAAGTAAAAACTTCAAGCATACAGTTCAAAACTAAGTTTCAAGCCGATATTGATTAGTATTTCAATTCAAGTTAATTGTCATCTGCTTTTACCAGTCTCTAATTACACCAAAAATAATCTAGTTTCATTCAAGATGGCAAGTAGAGTAAGTATCAGCTATAACCATTCTCAAGTTAAAGATATACTCAACAACAGAGTCTCCCAAGCTGGATTACTTTTCATTTTTACTAAAGTGATGGGTTAGACACCAAACTTATAACATACTTGGATTATGTTTGATAAAATATAGTTTCTTCACTATAAATAGTTGATTATTGCAAAGTTCAAAGTTTATCAATTCAAAAACTAGTATAACACAAGCGGTGTTTCTTATACTTTAAGCTGTATAAATTTCATCGAGTCTAATTACTGAAGTTTTTTAGTGTTTCAAGAAGCTAATTAAGTTTTAAGTGCTATTAATACTAAGATGCTATTTTATAAGCTGCAAATTTATCAATTATTAACTTATTACAGTTAATATTCAAGTAATTGAACAAATAATCAGATTTACATTTAGAAATTCGACAGTTTTGAAGCCATTCTATAGATTTCAAATTTCCCAATTTCTAAAGAAGCTTCTTGATGAAACCTAGATTTCAGTATTTTATCAAATATTAAAACAGTAACTAAACAATTTTTAGCAAAACAAAACATCTTACATCATAGATTTAGATGAGAAGTTTTTAAACAGCAAAAAAGTATCAGATTTAAAAATGAAGTTCAACATATCTACATAAACCTAACAAAAAACTTATTTTTTTCAATTTAATAATAAGTTGAATCAGTTTTTCATTATTACAAAGTTATTGAACAAAGAGACTCTGGAAAGGATAAATCTTATTAGTACAATTTCACTAACTCAAGCAACAAAATTTTTTCTAAAGAATATTTTGATAAAATCAAATATTTATTTTAAACCACTGACGAAAAAATGCATCTATATTAAAGTTATATTTATCAAACGTTTGCTAACAAGTTTATAAAAAAATAATATAAATGGTAATTACTGCAGAAAATTTTTAAATATAAATATCTTTATAAAAATAAAAATTATTAGTTGACAGCACGCTTGCTGAATTTTGATATTAATTTCTACCAAACCATTTTAAAGATCCTAAATTATCTAAGGATGAAAGAAAAATAAAAATCATAAATTGTTAACTGCTTAGAATCAACTACTATTTGTGAACAACAGCTTATTAATGTATAAATTATTTTTAAAAGTAGGAGTCAATTAGTCTATGTCTTTTCTTCTAATTCAGATTTGTAGCAAACTGAAGAAAGTGATGACAACATGATAGTGATGATATCAAATGTATTTGAAAATAAAAAGATGAAACTCAGTTTGGTAATTTGTACTTATTATTAGCACAGTTAAAAATTTCAAAGGAATTTTATCAGTTAAAAATATCAACTAAATTTAATGTTATTTGTTCAAACAAGACAGAAATTTGAAGCAATCCTTTTGTTTCACACTATATCAAACACACAACTTTTGTCATCACACAATATAAAAGTAGAAAGAATTTATCCTTATTAATAGACTAACCATCGCTTGTAGGCAAATATCAACCACATATAAGCACTTTAAATGGAAAAATTTTATCTTCTACTTGTTGTTTCAAAGTATATGTAATTTATACTGAAAACTATATTATTTATAGTTGTAACTAATTTTGTATTTAGAAGTTCAACTGAACCTTCTTAAAATGATAGATAATGCTTCAAATTCAGAAATAAACTAACAGCATTACTGATGAGGTTATGGAAAAATAGAAACTTTTATGTTTGTAATATTGCATAAGAGCTGTATTTACAGTTATTGAATTGAAGTTAGAATTTAATGAGCTGTTAAAGTTTAGTTTAGGGTTTTGTTGAGATAAAATAAATGTATCATTAAAAATTAGAATAACATTTGAGTCAAAAGGTTTTCACTGAAACTTTTTTACACTTAATTTTTATAATTACTTGAAAGTTTCATTTATAACATAGACAAAAATGTGATGTTCACAAGGCCTAATAATTAAAACAAAAGTTCTTATCTAAGCTAAACAAAGTTAATAAAAAATGGATAGTTAAAAATTATTAAACCAAAAATATGATATTTTTATTTTCTTTTAATATTCTGCTTTTGTACTTTTGAAAAAACAAAATAAAACTCAACAATGATAGATTGTAAGTTGATTTTATCTAATTACTCTGTATATGGCGCCACCAAAAACATAATTTAAATCTAGTTAAGGATGTTGCCATTAAGTTGTAATACTTCATGTCATATATCTAAGAATTACAAATTTGCGTTTTCAAAATATTTTCCTTTTTAATACTTTATAAACGGAATATAAAACAATAAATTGTAAACTTGTTCTAGACAGATAGAAAAAAAGTATCTTTTGAACACTAAAACATGAGGAAAAATATTACAAAATTTTACTTTTACAGTATCTTATATATCTTGCAAAAAGTCAGCCTGTTGGCATCTTTTCAACGTTTTAAACATTTACTTTTATCTGCTATTTTGTAAAGATAGAATTTTAAAATAAAGGTAGGATTTTCTAAATAAGATCAACGTTTTAATCCATTTAAATTCTATCAACTAAAAATTCATTTTAGTTTTTATACAGAATCGAAGCGTTGTAAAAATTAAGTGAAAAAATAGTTCATTCAAAAATATTTTTGTTATTGCTTAAAACAGTATTTGGTTAATGTGATGTTATTCTCTTATTAAAATAAAAACTTAAATTTTCAAACATTCTTTCGCTTGTATCAAACAAACCAAAAAAATTAGATTTTAGATAGTTAATATCTTATAAACACACCAAAATTTCGACCAAAAATTTTATCTAACAAACTCTCAACCAGTTTTAACCTAAATTAGGTCAATAGGTAATAGCAAATTTAAACAGTTAAAAACTTACAGGTCTATCCTCCATAAGCAATTCGCTGTTATTCACACTTCTAGCACCCATTGAGAGAACGTTTATGTAATGCTGATTTTCATTAAACTGTAAAGTTTGAAGCAGTTTAATATTTTTGTCGAATTTATAAAAATATAAACAAAAACAAAATCCTTATAAATTCTAATAATAAATATTTGAAGAAAATATTTTGTACGAATTAAAGCCAAATAAGATTGACGACTTTTGTATTTAAATACTGTTATAATTTTTTTCAAAATATTGTTAAAACTAATGTTTTGAATCAAGTATTTATACTACAATCTGCGAAAATATTTAAATTCTATTTGATTTTTTATAAACTAACTATTTGCACTTTAAACATGCTATAAAAACTGCATCAATTTATAACAAATTCAAATTTTTTCGTCGTATTATACATATTCTAACATACTAAAAGTTTATTAGTCAAGTTAAAGCACACTAAAAATCTTTTCAGAGATTAAATCCTCAATTTAATCTGGATTTTTTCAGTTAACTGATTTTTGAACGAATTAATCTCAATTTAAGTCAACAGAGAATATTTTTCAAATTTTGTTAATAAAATCCAGTTGAATTAAAGTTAAAACCTCGTCAATTAAAAAGGATCTTAAGTAAGTTTAAATGAAAAAAACTAATAGAATATTACCTAGCAATAAAAACAACTTGACCTTTACCAAGAAAATAAATTAAATTTAAAAGAAAATCAATTCTGAATTGTTGCTAGTGATTTTAAGCAGAAAATATTTTATCTTTTAAATTGAACAAATAAACTTTTGAAGAAATTCATTTGAAATCAAAAAATTATGATTACGAAAATGTAATTTATAACTTTAATTCAGAGAATTTTATAAGTATTTATCTTATATTTTTATAGAACTGTTAAAATAAATCTTCGTTTAATTCAACCCTTGAACGGTTTATACTGTGAGTAATACTAATGAGCAATCTATCTACGTATGAAAAAAGACTTCAAGGATTTATTCATTTGAAAAAGTTGACATTATTAACTGCTTAATGGGCCGCACCTTTTTATCATTAACTTTGTTCCTCAATAAAACGTTTTAATTGATTTAAACATTAATTATTTATATTTTTAAAAAGACAAATTTTAAATAAGAAATTTGTTATAACTGACAAACAAATTAGAATATAAAATATGTTCTTTATAAAATTTAAAAAATTTGAACAACTTTTTGAAACTTTAATTATTACTATTGATTTTGGAAAAGTAAAAATTTAAAACTAATCGACTTTTTGCATTATGTTGTTAGTAAAACGTAGTTTGAAAAATACATTAATGAAATGTCAATTAAGCAGCAGATTTTGTACGAGAAGAGACTTTGGTGTTAGCAATTAGAAAAAACAATTTATAGATATTTTTTACAAGGATGAAAAGGATTATACTACGCACCATATGCTGCAACAAAAACGTCTTCACATAATATATTTTTTTAAAGACACGCATGTTAATAATTAGTCCTTTATACTATTCAATGTTGACTGTCATAAAGAAACCAAGATATGGCGACAAGAAAATCGTTGCCATTAACGAAATTCGATAACTTGTAAGTATGAAGATATTGAGGTTAGTTTGAAACTTAAGTTGCTAGTTGGTTAGTTTTTTGGTTGTCTATCTACTGCGAGGCGTTTTATTCCGTGACTTTCTTGTTAGGTGAAGAAAATCAATGTCTCACCAGACTGTCGTTACTTGCCACTTTTTTCTTGGCAAAATTGCAAGAAATAAATTTGTATATTATAAAATAATTCACATATATTTCATGCTGACTATTTTTTGTTTGCTTTGCTAGCCAGCTTTTTTATGTCGCTTTTAACCTACATTAATTCAGAGAGTTACGATTAGAATAAATCAATAAATTTTCCTGAACAACCTTTCATATGTATTGAAAATGAGAAGGATTTCTTGAAGATCTTCTTAAGACGCTTAAATAATTTTGTATTTGTCAAGTTTTCAACATATTAAAAATTTTTACAGGATAACATAACCAGTATTTTCTACAGCTACTAGGTTTATAAAACAAAATGATATTTTATTCATCTGAATATACAGAGGTTTTACTTCGGAAAAACAACTATCAAAAAGCTTCAGAATGACAAAAAATATTCTTCATTTACTACTGAAGACAAGTTTCATGACACTGAAGTCATGCCAATATACAATAAAATGTGAAAGTGAGTTTACCGAAACCTTAGCTGAGCAAATGTTAGTTGGCAGTAGTTTTTTAAGCATTATTTAGCACAAACCTTATTTATTCCATGTAGTATCTGAAGAACATTGAAATAAATTTCATTTTAAATTTCTTTTGGAGTTTATTGTTTAAAAATTTGTAAATTTTCAACTATATTTTAATCTAAAATCTTTAAATATTCACGTTTTTGAAAATTAACATTCTCTGCTTTTGACAGTAAATACTTTGTCTCAAATATTAATAAAAAAACAGCTTGAATGTATTAAGCGAATTTCTGACTTACAAATTAAAGATTATTTTAAAAGTAACATTAACAAATTTCTGAATAGTTTGCAATAAGCTTTTAGAAAGATATTTTAAGAAAAAAAATAATTTTTATTTTCAAATAACATAAGAACGCTTATAGCATCTTATTTAACGTTAAACAGTATCAATAAAACAGACTTCAAATAGTTTTATAATGAGATCTAAAACAAGTAGTACTCAGAAATAAATTGAATTACATGAATTAGGAAAATGGGCATAAATAGATAAAATGCTAACATGACTTATTAGACGTTATTTATCTTAGAAAGTTCAAAAGTTAAGAGCAATCTCTTGCGGCATCTACTGAAGAACTACATTTATAATCATGCAATAACAAGTTAGCATACCAGTCTTCTTATCTCTCACTATCAAAATCGAAATTGTAAAAATTCACTCTATTAAGAGTTTTCTAATCAGGAAATAATAACTTCTATAACTATTCACTTTTGGAATTTCATTCTGTGTTTAGATTTAACTAGAAAAGTTGTTTAGAGTTAAATTTAGCTGCTTTGTAATTTTATGAAATATTTCTTACGATTTGTAATTCAGCTTTGAAATGTTGTAATGATCTTAAAATGATAGAATAAAAAAAGAATTAAATAAAAATGAAAGATTTTGCTATCTAAGCTTATTAATACTTCAATCAATATCAAAAGGAGTTAAAAACAAAGAAACCCCGTAAAAATAGTTTCTAACATAAAAAGAAATGTAAACAAGTGCCTTCAATAAAAACCCTCAAGTTCAAAGAGTAAAGTCTAGACGTTTCAAATATTTCAAAAGTGCTTTCACATTTGAACAGCTTCAATTGAATTTTTAGTCGAATAAAAGCATATTGTCTCCATCATAAACAATTTTAATGTATATTTCCTCACTTAATATTTGAAATATTTCCAAACCACTTACCCGGATTATCAAATTTTTTCCACTTTTAATAATTTCCTCTCCAACATCATCAAGATCTTGTTGATGTACTTCTTTTGCATGCATCCGCAAGGCATCAAGCGTTGGAGTGGTACAATTGCAATTTGCACACATCACAATAGAAGCATCTTGTAATCTAAATGTTTATGAACAAGTTTTAGAAATACATCTAATTTATTTTACTTAACTTAGTTAAAAATAATTTTTTGCTTAGTATACAGAATATACGATTACAGTTTATATCTGTTTTTACAGATTGAATCATTAATTTGATGATTTAGTTTTGATTCAGGTATATCAGTTACAAAATGATGAATTTGATTCACTGCTGGTGTCTTATATACTTGGCGGAAGCTTTCTTGAATTTTTTGATCTGTCTATTTATAGAGTTTAACTTTAAAATCAATAGGATAGTTTATTTCATTTACAAAATAGTCATTATAAGTTTGTCTAATATTATAAGCAGTTAATTAGCAAATTTTGGAAGACTAAAATATAGCTCAGATAAATAATTCCATTTCGTTAGCCTAGCTGAGTTCACTCTTATATTTTTAATTGCAATCCTTAAATTGTTATCAAAATACCACGAAAAAATAATTTCAATTAATTTATCTGCAAATATTACAAGCAAATTGCAAGCTATGTGTGCTGCATGTTGCCAGTAAAACTAATCAAAAACTACTTTCAAAGATAAAGTGAATAATTTTCAGTTATAAAATTGGATGTTACAAAACGAAGATTCATTTTCCCTAACCCATAGTTAACTTGTCAAGATTCAAATTATACTTGATTAAATAACGCAGATATTGACTGCTTATAAAACTTAAAAACTGCTAATTGATATGCTGGTGTAATATGCGTTCACCTTTATCTGTATATTCTAAAACTTAAGATAATTATATGCTAAATTTCGTGGTTTTTACTGTGACGTTTTACTGCAAACAAATGGAGCGAGTCACTGAAGTTTTATGCAACAGATGATGACTTTAAACTGTGTACACATAGTAACTATGTGCACCTGTGTAAACTATACCAGATAACTTGTGAGTTCGTACCACATATACTGTTCAGTCGTGATGAGATACCATTTACAGCAATTAAAACCATCTATGATCAAACACAAGGCCGACGGCAAAAACTTGTGAAAATTATATATGTTTGCAAGATTCTTTGAAAGATTAATGGAGGGAGTCTTTTATTACAGTTTATTTTGTGAGATGTTTTACAGTGAAGAGTTTTCTGGTGAATCAAACTCTTTGTCACTTTTCAAAGAGTCGTGATAAACTTCAAAAGTTAATGAAAGGATACCAGGGTCAAACTTTATTATGTCAATTATTCACTTTAAACTTTTATACTTGCTAGTTAATTGAGTTTAACTACATTTCATTTGACAGATCAAACCAAATTGTTCTTCAGCCTTTTTAACAAGTTTTCATCTAGCCGACAACCAAAATGAGATATAATGTCAATAAACACTTTAAGCAAACGAAATTTAGAAAATTCTTTGTTCACGTTTAACATTTGTATTTTGTTATCTTCTTATACTCAGACTTCATCTACCAGATGCTCATATATATCAATTAGACTTTGTGAATTTGATTGTTATGAAAAATTAAATTATAGATATTTGAGAGGAAAAAATGTTAGGCATAAAGAATGTAAATTGTTAGTATTCATTTTACATCTGTTTAATTTTCCTGAAGAATTTCAGATATAAAGTTAAGCATACGAGTTAAACATAAGCATGCAATTTAAAATTAATGTGGAGTTAAATTGACGAAGTTACAATTAAAGCATTTGCTCTTATGAAAAGAATTATTAATAATTTTCTTAAATATGCTTCTTCAGATTATTTAGACTTGTGTAATAGAAGATTTATTAATCATAAAATTCAATAAAACAATTTCAATTCCATCTCTTCAGGCTTATGGTTATCTAATAGAAGGTTATAGATTGGAATGATTTGTTTAAAGTCAAACATAAACCTCTTACAAACTTTGATGAAAGTCTGAAATAATTAAAGATATTTGTTGTTAAGAGCATTTGAAAGGCAAATAAGTAAAAGCTTTAGCGGAATTTAGTAGACTTGGTATGCCTCAACAATAATTAAATCTCAAAAAGAAAACTTCACTGATTATCCAGTTAATTAAATCTTTTTTATTAACGCAGTGAGAAAATTTTAACTTAGAAGAATATATATAAGGAGTAAAATAATTAATTGATCTTTTTAATTTAATCATCAAGCTTTCTGTTTATAGGGCTAAATATTATTTTTCAAAAATAAACTTATTACAAGATAGCAGTCACTAAAGAAATATAAATAAGAAAATTGTGATGAATAAGAGAACACCACCAAAAAGAAGCTTAAATCGAAAGATAATAGTTCTAAATTGAGAATCCCTATCTTTTGAATAATTTTTAGTTCCTAAATTTTATAAAACTTTTTTTCCTTTTGAAAACGAAAGCAAAATAATGAAACTTGTATATTATTAATTCCTTTTGACTTATGCTGATGGATTATTAAGATGGTCAGTCATATTTTAGACTAATTTTCGAAATATATTAACAAATATGAAAGAAAAAATTAATTTCAATGCTATAAATCAAAAAGCTGTTGAGACTATGTAGAGTGTCTGATATAAAAGCTATCTCTAAAGACATTATACTCTTGGGGGCTTATCACTTCCTCATTGTTTGAATCAAACTTGAGCTCCAAGCTCTAATTACTTTTACCTATTTGCATACACTATGTAGTGAGTGCTAGAGGCTTTGCTAATTCAACTTTAATCTCTTCTTCTACTTGATTTATTAAATGTTTCAAGTAGCAATGAAAGATTTTGTCAACAACCAACCGGATAACCTTTGAAGCACTCAAAAAATTATTTTCAGAGGTGGTGGCATCGCAATAGTTACTTAGAAATTAATTAAGCCGATACTATATGCTACTTTCGCATGTACCGTTGAAGTAGTATTATCTAAAATTAATAAATTTGAGCTAAGTGTGATAAGCTCAGCTTTAGATGAAATTAAAACTAAAATCAGAATCAGATCTAATTTCAAACATTGAAAACGTCAAAATTCTGGAAATTTTTCTAATTAACATTAATGATGTAAATATCATTTGCTGAAACCTAATTAAACTAAGCTAATATTCTTTATAATATCAATAGATAAAAGAAAACTGTTAAAAATTATTGTTATTCAAAAAGAGTTTTTAAAAGCTTTCAATCCACAAAAATTGCTAATGATATTTATTAATAGAAAAATATAAGCAAAAGTTAAATAATTAGATATATGTTTCTATTATAAAAAATTGAATTATTTTCGGTTAAAGTTTTCTTTACAGTGTTATAGAACAAACAGAGAAACTGATATATGATTCTGATTCTTAAAATTTTTTCAAGCATTTATCAGAAACATACAAATGGTTCTGCATCACCATTTCTTAGAAGCGAAAGTTAATTATTTATCTTTCATTCTACTAACAGCAACAGATTGTGAATACATTTTTAGAAAATATTTGTTAAAATAGGTTTTAAAGTATAAATATTAATTAATGGTTAAAGTAATGAAGAAAACGATAAAACTTTTCTTTACTCGACTATAATTTACTGACAGATTATTAAATATTGAACAAAGTTTTATTTGTTATGGGAACTTTGGTTGAAATTTCTATTGTATACATTTAGTGTTAGTTAAGAAAAACATTGAAAATTGTTTTTGTATTTTTCTAAAACATTTTTTTTTAAAAGAAAACTTGGGTATACTAATGTAGTACACAATCAAACATTTTTTTTTTAAATTTAGGTTAAAATTCGACATTTCAAAAATATGCATTATTTTAAATCACTAGTATAATCAAAATACCAAAAAATAAGTTAGTTTCAAAATGAAGTGGCTTACAAACTAGCAGAAATGTATTTCAAAATTATTAATTTAATCAAAGTTTCAAAGAATCCCTTATAAAATGTTGGTACTTTTAAATCTAAATAACTTACAAATAGATTAAGGTCAAAGTAATAAAATATATTGAATATCTGAGCAATTGTAAGAGGGATTTTTCAGTTTAAATAAAAATTATAAAGTTATTGAAAAAATAGCAATATATTTCTTTTCTTTCAAGAATTATTCTTTTCTTTTTAGAATGATTTTATTTTTAACAGTGTTTTTAATTTTTCTGATAATTTTATCAAACCAATCTTAAAACAAATCAATTTGTTGGTTAAAAGAAGTTTATAAGTATTATGAAGAAAGCAACAAATTTCCAATATTGTCAAGATATATTGAGTAAATATGACAAAGCAATTTTGTTCAATGGTTACAGATTGTAAGAAAAAAAAATTATTACAAAGCTATTACAAATGATGTTTATAATTTATTATTTTGAATAATTCAAAAATATTTTGAATGAAATTTCTTAAATATGAAATAGTTGATATTAGGAATTTTTGCTAAATCATTTTTTAATGGTAAATAAAAAACGAAATAGAATTGAGTTATCATTTAAACTATTTGAGCTATTTTAACCTTGCTTTTAATTACAGTATCGTTTTGAAGATATTTATTTGAAAATAATTTATTTTGCAGAAAATATAACTGCAAAATAAAGTGGAAAAACAGTTGGTCATGTTTAGATTTGAACATAATAAATTTAATCTTTTCTTCTTATTGCTTTATATCAGACAAGAAAAACCTAAAAATTCTCATAGAAAGCTGGAAACCCTTACAATTTTGTTTTAATTTATTTAAGTAACTTAATTATTACCAAAATATAACTTAGTTATTTCAGCTTAATATATTCTAAAAGAAAAAGATATTTCAAAAACCATTTTTTACTAAATGATTACATATCAGCTTGAGTAAGATATTTAATCAACACAATTCACGTGACTTTCAATCAAGAAGCTCTAGGAAATTTTGAACAATCGTCGATTATGGAGTATTTAACGTTTAGATCTCTTCTTAAAACTTTATAATTTCAACAAATACTTTTTTGAAATTTAAAATTCTTTTCAAAAAATCAAATTTTTTTATCAATAAAACCATAAAACATACTAATTTACAAAAATTTCCAAAAAAAAAAACTTCACAAAAAATGTACTTTTATAAGAAGATAGTTTCTAAATTTTAGTTTCAAGTTATTATTTTTACAACAATAAAATCAAGATTATTTCTCTATAATGTTTTGGCTGTCTAGGCTTTCATCTGTCAACGGTAAGCAAATAAAATATTATGATACTTTGATATAAATTTCAATTAATTTTCTTACTTTGAATCATTCAAGTCATCAGAGAGCTTTTCCGATTGTTCTTCAATCTCTTTTTTGTTCATCTTACCTTCGTGACCTACAAAACAAGAAAATGATTTTATTTCAAAGTACCACTTCAGCTACAATCAATAAAAGCAATTAAAATTACTAAAAGAGCTTCAAACTTGTATTTGTTGAAAGGCTATAAGCTGTACACCTATATTTCAGATTTCACTTCAATTAGAAGTTCTTCAAAATACTAAATATCTTACAAGTTATCTAGTTTAATATCAATAAAGCCAAAGAACAATTTTGATCAGAAAAAAAACGCCTATTAAATGCTATCGATTTCGAAAAACATGTTTATTTTGATAAGAATTTATATTTTGAAAAAATATTCTAAACATATAAAAAAAGGAAGTTGACTTACTTGATTCAAGCTTTTTTTGCTCGTGAAGTATTTGAGTATTTCCTTCGTTTCGTTCTTTCGCAAAATTATTGTTATTATTAGAATTAATATTATTCATTATTTTACTATTTTGTTCCACAATAGTTAAAGGCTGTGGAAGGCTGCTTATACTAAGTTCCAGCCTAGAATCATGTTCTTCAACTTTCTTTCCAGGTAACATCATTCTTGAATTCATTTTACATGAATATATTTCATTTTTAATAGTCAAAATAAATTTCTAACACTAAAAAATAAATACTAAAATTATTCTTTTTTATTTCTATTTTTAAAACAGGAAAATTATAAAATAATACTACCTAAAAAAAGAAAGTATATAGCAAAAAGTATTGTAATTCTATTTTCGACTGTAAGTATAAAACTAATAAGCTTTATATAAATTACTTGCAAAAATTTTTAACACTTAGAGAAAAACTTAGAACCACTCTCAGCGACTTATTCTGTCAACTAACGCTGTCGCTCTAAAATTTTGTGTTATAAAAGGTGCTTTTCAAATTAAAATATTTAAAAGCTTCAAAACGTTTTTTTAATAATGCAAAAAGAAAATTCGAGAACAATAACAACAAATTCCTAAAATAACTTACGGAATTTCGTTTGATCACAAAAATAAAATGTCGCAATTTTAATCAACAAATTTTCTTGTGCAAATGTAGATAGTGTTAGAATTTAGTGGAGAAAATAGAAATTATGAATATGTAAAACGATGTAAAAATTTTTAAAAGCTCCCAAACAAGCAGCTCAAAAAATTAAATGTTTTATGACGTCATGTTGACCCTGGCGCTGTAAGCGAATCTCTTTTTTTCTCTTTTATTATAACCACTTAATCAGCTCTTACTTGAAAAGACTTTTTCAGTTGTATTGATGATAGAAAAAATTTGCTTTTTACTGGCAGCTTAATCTCGTAATAATTAATCTGTTAAATTGGAGATTACAACGCCATAAGGATTTTTGTTAAGTAAAAGAAGACAAAAACCAGATTCTAATTTGTAAGCAAGTTTGTAAGGTAAGATCTTCATCAGCCACAAAACTTATCTTAGTTCTTTTATATTAGGCTAATACAGGGTAGAGTTGATGACACAATGGATAGGTTAAAAGAAAAAATCGACTGGCCATCTGGTTAATTGAAGCTTCGTCGACAATAACCACCGTAACGGCCATGCCAACTAACAAGCCACCCGCAAATAACTAGCTGCGTTCTCACCAATCACTAATAGGGAACAGACGCCGATCGACTTGGATTTAACGGCCTCGGCTGTTAAAAGCTGAAGATTTCGAAAGTGGAATGAATCGAACTAAGACGCAGCTCTTTATCTTGCAGAAGAAGAGTCTCTTTGTTTAATCAAGTACATCAAACGAGCCTATACTCAAGGACAGTGAGTTACGGTGAATTTGTTTGTGGCAGCTCTTGCTTTTACTTGATTACATGGCTGTAGGTTCGATAGACGAAGGCATATACCTACAAGAATCGATGTCTTTTTAGTAAACAATAATGCTTGGTAGCTTCAAAAACAATTTAAATGTAAAATTTCACCAAATTTTAATGCTGTAAACGCCTAGGTATGTTATTACGTTTACGAGCGGAAAACGTACAACGATAAAAGAACAAATTTTGGCTTCTTACAATGTTGACCTTTGGATTAAGTTAAAACATTTAAACTTTAACTTCCTTACACAGTTTATAATTTTTTAGGTCTTCGTTCTCGTTGCTTTGTCTAATTAATTCGCAGCACTTGAAGAAAAACTGACTCTTTCAATTATTTTTAAACTGTCGGTTAGTTTTGTTAAAAAACATTTTATTTTCATTTACTCGAAAACATATAGTTTTCAGAATCGATGTGTTGAAGACCGAAACGAATGCGCAAAAACGTGTTTGGATACGGCGCCATTACATAAGAATCACAGGTCACGGTTGCCACCAAATATACTACTTCGTGTGTAGCCTAAACAATCAAAATTTTAAACGTCACTCTGGTTATAGGCTTGGTGTGAGCACCAAAATTGTCCCTCAAAAACGGCAGCGAAAGTTTATTTATCAATCCATATTTATTCCATCAAATTTTGAATTATACAGTAAGGTAGTACTGACGTATAAATGATATTGATATTGAATGAATTAGTCTACTGTCGTATGCAACAAATTTTCCCAGTATTATAACCCTTTCTGAACCTTCACATTATTCGGTTTATATTCTAAACAACAAAAGCAATTTAATTAATTTTCAAAATGGTTTGCTTTAATAATCTAAATGATACTTCAAATATTTTCAATTAAAGCTCTGACAGTGTTTTATAGACAGGATTTTAAAGACTCACGAAAAACTAAACAGAAATTAGCAAAACAAAACATTAAGTTTTAGGCTAAAAGATAACAAATATGTATAAGCCAAATTGTTTTATAAAAATAAAAGAAATTAAATCAAAGTAAATTTTCTTTTCTCCTCGCTTAGGTTGAAGAGCAGACTCATTAAGTCGAGCTGCCGGATGTAATTGGCGTTTCACTGGATTAATGTCTGCAAGAAGTGTAAAAATTTTCGAAAATAAGAACGACACTTGAAATACGTGGTCATATTTACTCTTGAAGTTTTCCTAGGGTAATCAATTCAATAATTGAAACAAAATAAGTTTTTTGGCAAGTGAATTACTGCTATAAATCAAAATAGAATAAAGTTTGTCTGATATTAGCTAATACTTTTACTGAGAGCAATAATTGTCTAAAATCTGTGATTAGAGTAAGGAACTAATTACAAATTATTTCAACATTTTCAATGCAAATAAAGACGTTTCCGAATTTCTCAGCTTTAAACATTCCGTAAGGACTTTTATAGGCAAAAATTAAACAATACAACAAATTTACTCAAACGAAAAACTTATTGTTATTTTTCAGAAAGTATAAATCTTTCTATGAAGTCACCAGATTAAAAAATACAAATTACTAAGCTCTTGCTACATAATATCAAAGTTTTGTTGAGAATAATTTCTCCTATTTTTACTGATTGCTGCTATAAAAATTCAAAATGATAAACAACCTTTTAATGAAAAAGCCAAAATGAGCATAACTACATATGCACATATGCTTTGTATATCAAATGACAGCGTGAATCCGTGCTACAAATTGTGTAAGAAAGGAAAAGGACATTTGGTGTTCGGGTTAGATATCTTTTTTACAGCTGAATATTTGTCTATGACAAACAGCTAGGCGATCTGCTATCAAACTAATTTTGAGCTATCTGTAGAAGAAGCGATCCGGAAATCTTTGCTAAGACCACATGGGTGAATATATTGTACTTTATCAATAGCACAGCAAGCTTTATATTGTTAATTAAATTCTTGCAAATATCTGAGTGCACTCATTCTTGTGCTTAAAAGCTGACTGAAAATTGTTTCAAAATGCAATTATTTTACTGAAAAAGTCAAAAAGAAATTTTTCTTTAGAGATTTATTGAATTTTATTTACACTTGTAAATGTTTAAATCAAATAACATACTTTGAAAATCAATCCGTAAGTAAACACGTGATTTATCTTCATTGGACATAATAATAATAAAAATGAGATGACAGCTAACCTTGTGTGTATAAAATGTTTCTTTTTAATTATCCATTCAATATTTTGGGTTAAAATAAAACTTTGAGTTGCAAAAAATTGTTTACACAACGGCCTATTTCTGTAAATATATAAAAATTACATAAGACGTATATACTTCTTGACGTTTTATTTGAAATTAACTTAAACAACTAAACGACTTAAAACAATCAACTCTTTAAGTATATCAAGCTCATAAAATTTCAGTTAAACTAAACAATAGAAATGAATTTTGTAGAAAGCACTGACCAATTGTTTACATTGAAATTTTACATTAAATTTAGAAATTACTAGATAGATAATTGAGTTTCATCAATTTAAATGATTCTTTATAATCAAAAGATGTACATTCATCTTTAAACTTATAAATCGTTACGCCTATTTCCTGTTCAAATGACAATCCAACTTAAATATTTGCTTAAATGAATTTCAGCTCACATTAAGATGAACGAGACATTTATATAAAACTTATGAAAAGCTTTGACGAGCAAATTTTCGTTAAAAATGGAAGCTGGTTAGTAAAAGAAAGTAAAAGCAGCATGTCTTTGTGTTTATTAAACGACTGAATTGTATGTGATTGAATTAAATGCTTCGTTATTAACATTTAGATGTCTAAAACTTTACTATAAAACTTTTTAAACATTTATTCATCTAATTGTTATATAGAAATTCTAAATGAAACTAAAACCCTTTTTCCAATAGCTTATGTAACAAACTACAGAAGAATGTTTTAATATTAATTTATTTACAAAAAATAAATAAACAGTTTTCTTATTTTTACTATTTAGTATAAAGAACTGTTTATTTTAATATATTTTTGATTTATTTGCAAGAATTAAACAAATGATTAAAACTAAATATTAAGAAGTAGTTTAAAACCATTAAAGTTTTTTAAGATCATTTATCAAATCTGATTTATAAACCTATAGAGATCTATTTTTAAAAGCGTAATTAATACTCAAAAGTCAAGATACTACATTTACTGAGATTTTGATCAAAGCAAAACAAATTATGTAAAAACTAGTTTCTCAATTCGAATACATCATAATAAAAAAGAGCTAACAAAATAAACTAAGAAAAGTTTGTTTATAGTCTGTGTTTTTAAATTTAGTTGAAAAACTTTTGATAACCTTTCAGTTTGAATTTCTTCTAAACTATAATTTTGCTCTACAAAAATAAGCTCATTATTTCATTGTACGTTCGGCAGATATTTACATATTAATATTTCATGTCAAAATCACTTAAACCAAAGCTGTAAGATACATTGTGAAGTTGATCACTTTTAAAATAAATCGAATCTAAAGCTGACAAACAAATATTTACCAAGTGCTTAGAAAACAATTCAAAGTGAAAATTCTTTATCTCACGTATTTAGAATGTCATAACACAATCACACTTTCGATTAATTCAGTCGTAAAATTCCTAGCTTAGTAACTGAAAGCAAGCTTGTTATACAAGCAAATAAATTGTTACTTAAATTGCAAGTAGTCGCAGATAAAGAAGATTAGCTTCACGCTTCAGTAATCACCTAATCAGAAATCCCTGTTGACGACATTTATAAGTTTGCTAACAGATTAACAAAGTTGATTTTAATTTGAATTTATTAAGCCACTGGTTGATTATTAAAATAAAATTTAATTAGAAAATACAAATAAAGGCTTTTAAAAGATATGAGGGTTATTGTTTCTAAATATTTTTGCTTGGATTATTCGGATATAAAATAGATTAATTGCTTAACTTTAAATCTTTCATATCTAATCAAATGAAAGTTGACAATATCGTTAAATGATTTACACAAAAGTTAATCATGCAAAGCTAGCTTATATAGGTAGGCTTGATAGAAAAATGAGTCATTTAGTGATTAACTTTCTTAGCATTTAAAATACTTTGAAATTGTAAAAAAGTCAAGCAACCAAAGCAGTTTATATTTTCTACTCTTACTTAAGTTTATTGAACTATGCTATGATTAGAGATAGATTAGTTTTGCTTAAATAACAATTTGTTTATTTTTAAACATGAAAAGTTAACTGCAGTAACTTGGTTTACATAACAAAATATATTTAAGTTAAAAAATAATTTAACTTAGCTTTCAGAAATTCAAATAGTAACTAGTTTTATTACTAACTTGTTAAGATTGTAATTAAAGGTCAATAAAAATAAGTTGTTATTCATATAATATAAACTTTAATCTGTAGAATAACTACAATAATATTCAAAAGTAACAAAGCAAATTAAATTAAAAAATGCTCCTGAAAATCTTATTGAATCATCTGAATAAATCTAGATAAAGACTAAACTTTTATCAATAGTTTGATTTTACTTGAAAATCTGTAACTGCTTTACTGTAGTCTAAGTTCTGTTGTTCTGATTATTATAAAAGACTTAAAACTAAAAATGTTTAATTATACTGATTAAATAGTTATTAATATTTACATTAAATTATCTTACGATTTAAGAGTATTTACTGATAAAGTAAATATAAACATTTCTTTAACCAGCAAGAAATAATTTCGAAACCTTCACAAAAGAAATATGAAAGTATATTTTAATATAAGTCTTGTAAATTATATTAAAAGATTTATTTCTATTTCAAATACAAATATAACTGAAAGAATATATCAAAAGACAAAAACTAAATATTTTCTAAACAATCAATACTAATCTGGTATGGGTTTTTTAATTATGAAATGTTTATAAATATTTTGCAAAATTTTTAACAATTATCATTAACTTTTTTCTAAATATAAGATAATAAAAGCTTTAAAAATCTTTATTTGCAAACTTATTTAATTGACTTAGTAATTTCCAAACTACCGTTTAAATAACATTCAACTTCAAATTAATCAAGATTGAATAAAAATTTTGTTAAATATATATCTGAAAAAATTATTTTTCTTGTTACTTATTTTCACATTTAAATAACTTTCGCTCATAAATAATATTGTTTATTTACAAGTCTTTAAACAAAATTGAATTTATTTAAACTAATACTCGATTGCTGCTTTTAAATTTCAAAGTTCATGTTATTCGTAACAACTTATAACTCAATTAAACAACTAGAAGTTATTCTTTATTCAATCAACTTTAAAAGTAAATCGACAATTATTTGCGATAAAAGTGTATAATTTTTCATAAACTAACCCTCTGTTGAAAATGTTTTACGCAGAAGCTTATGAATAATGCACTAAACAAATTTTATTCTAAAAAAATTGTTACAATTGAGCCTAATAGAGTAAATATTTAAATAATATAATAGAAGACAAAAGACTTAAAGTTACTTCACCAAAAACTCAACAATTTTTTGACCAAAAAACAAACTAAATTGCTATTAGGAGCAATTAGTAGACTATTTCATTCAGCTCAATAAAGTAAGTTGAAATTAAACTAGTTATTTCTAATGGTCAATTATCAAGAATTTTACTGCAAGCAAATTTGGCCCTTTTATGAAAGTACAAACTGGCTTATATTTAAAAGTGGCCTGAATCTACTTCCAAATTTAAAAACATCTTTCTTAAATATTTTCTTTCAAATTGAATACTGGAAAGTTATTTAATTTAGAAATGCAAATAATATTTTTGTGGTTTAATTTAGCAAATGAAATTTTTTTACTTTAGTCTGGTAGAATTTTTATTCAATTTATTTTAATGAAACAAAAGATTTTGAATTTATGAGTTAAAAAAATAAAATTTTAGCTTGAAATTTTAAATTGGCAAAATTTAAGGTTATAAACAATTCGCTTGTATGTTGAAACTTAATTTTCACACAAGTGTTCACAAGCTTCTAACTTTATATTAAAAATTTAAGCTTTTTCAGCTACCTGACAGTATTTTTATTTGCTAGTGACGTTTTTATAGACAAAAATGGTAATAAAGAAAAGTATCAGCCTAAATAATGAAGTAAATTGCCCATGTCCTACGCATAATTGAATAATTTGAAACTGAAATTGTAGATAATCAAATCAATAATTAATGTGACACTACAAGTTAATTACCAAGGGACATTTTGTGAAGTAATCTATTTTCTTTGAAATCTTATAAGAGTCAGCATTTTTATAGTTGTTAATAAGTAGAAAATATAGAGCTGACAATCAGACAAAGAAAACGCAAATTAATTCAATACCTTGCCAGCAAACTAACAAATAGGCATCAAATAACACAAAAATAACTTTTAGCATTTAATTTCAAAAAATAGATGACTTATTTGTATACATCAAAACTGAAAAAGTTTTATTTGACTATTGACTGTTTATCGATATTCTAATTTCTGGAAGAAGTACACTTTATATGACCTTAAATAAATATTTCTGCTTAAAAATCATCTATTTGATAGTGGCTTTCTTATCCTGGTAAGAAAAATATAATTAAATGAAATAGCGGGCAGGGCTGTACATTAGTTCGACCACGAAAACAAAATTGACTTTGAAGTAGTGAATGATTTATCAATCATAATGTAATTTATCTAAACATAGTAGCAGTCCGAACTTTTCTTAACTTGTAGATTTCAAAATCTTTTTTTGTTTCTTGAACTTTACCGTTAGATCTTCTAAACAATTATCTATGTTCGGAAAATTTTAAAAGTAAAAAATACTGTTTGAAAATCTTTAACTTTAATAAAACCATCAAAATCTGTACAAAACAGATAAAAATGTCTTTATTCTCTGCTTCTATGTGTTTAAAACTATTCACGGCATGAAATTGATCCATCTGTAAATCATCAAATAATAACCAGAAGGTATATGATTTAATGGACAATTTTCTTTAAATTTTTATGATAATAAGTTTAGATTTTTCTTTCGCGCTTTGTTCAATTCTATACGTCAGGTTGTTTGCATCTTTTGATCTATAACCTTATGAGATAAATCATAAAAGATCTTACTTACAAATAAGTACACAAACTAATAAACTACTTATTACTCTTGCCAAGTAGTAACTGCAGTAATTGAATACAAACACCGAACTTAAAGCAAGGCCGTTGAATTTACAAATGCTGCCTAGAGCTTAATTGTTAAATTATAATGATCTAATTAAGTCAATTTGCTATAGAAGGTATTGAATGTAAAGATTAAGTTATACTGAAGAAGTGTAGAATATTAAAATGAATCTTTCAACAAAACAGTAACTGACTTTATAGTAGGTTTTATTCGAGTCATTAATTACTTTCAAAATCATTGAAGATATTGAATTATGTTTGTTCATATCTTTTGCCATTTATTTTCAGGTGTATGGAACGGTTTATAAAAGAATTTTTGACTATAGCAGATTTTAAAATGGCGCTGAAGTTTTTCTAGATGATTTTTTAACCGTTGAAAAATGTTTTATGTTTTTCATTGGAAACGTAAATGATTAAAGCATAATTAAAGATTTGAGATTCGTTAATAATATACTGAAATTAGAATTCTGTCAATTTCAGATTTGGTGGAGTTATTATCTAAAGTGTTCATATAATTGCCAACGATCTGACCAAGTTTTCCATTTGTTTAAAAATTAGTTGAAAACATTAAATATAAACTTTCATCAAAATTATGACTTCGAAAAAATGTTAAGAAAATACATCTATCAGCAGATCGATTCTTAAAAAAATTTATTTGACTTTTTGTGACGATAGAGAACAAGTTAATGAAAGGGAGTTGAAGATAATAGGAAATTATAAGTATGATGAATCAAGCAAGCCAAATTTTGACTCGGGATATATACCTACTTGAGACAACATTTAAGCTAGGAAACCTAGCAGAAAACAACTTACAAACTGTTCTTCATCGAAAACTAATTTAATTAATAGTTGTTTATTTTAAAGCGGGGTCAATCATCAAAAAACGTTTGGTTAAACTGAAAAGATAAATAGTCTAGAAGAAAAAAATCGTCGATAGTAATCTCTATTCGAACTTATTGCTGAGGATACTCTACATTTACACAAGTAGAAGTTTCTGAACAACTTTTACAATAGTCACCTAATATTGTGTGAAAAAGATAAGAACAAGTAGGTCGATGTAAAACTTGAAGAACTAACTTATGATTAGTATTTGATGAAGCCAAATGAGTAATATGTAAAATTAAAAGGAACACACCTGCACCAGTCGATATTTATGATTATGAAATTCGATTTCAAGATGATATCACTGTATCAAAAAGTAGTTACCTCTCAACACAATTTCATATTGTCACGATAGACAGTTTAAATTTTACACATACAACATATTTGTAATTCTACACATTCAGTTTTAGGTTCTCATTTAGAGCGACTGAATTTTCTTACGAGTTTTCAACAATAGAATTAATTTAAAAAAGAGAATAAGAATTTCTCATGTTCTCATTCATGTTGGTTTCATATATTTCATCAGTATGAAAAGAGAAAATATTAATTACTCATTTTTTCTCAGTTTTTTTTACCTTTAAACTCTGAAAATGATAAAATTTTGAATTTGAAGTTGATATTCGATACTCATAATTAATAATAATGAGAAATAAAATAAAACTTTCATACAATAATAATTTGTGAGTATACAACAGATTAAAAAAGTTGGGAGCTATTTCTAATTAAATGTTCTATTAATAACATGAAACAGAACTGTTGCAAAACCTGTTAGAGAGTATTGTGGTAATTGTACTAACATGTATCTTTTTACAATGAGTCGAGAAGTAATGGTGTGATTTAAACTTTAGGGGCTAGGTAACGTTATAAACATGTAGATCGACAAAAAACAGACTCCAATTACACAAACTGCTTCGTGTTTTCAAAACAACACCTGCTTCAATAAAAAATTAAAGAAAAGACTAACGTAAAATTCAATTGTGTTGTTTCAAATGTGTTTCTCACAGAAAAGGAGTTTTAGAGTTAATTAAACATGACTAAGTTTTAATTATATAGCCATGGGCTGCTTTATCTTTATAAGTTAATTGCTAAATAGAAACTTCATAAAACTTTTGAGGAAAAAGAAATCCACATAAAGTTCTTTCAGTAAGCTGTAAGCTGTTTACTTAATTGTTTAATTTATTCTTAGTTTTCATTTTAATTAAAACCTAAACAAAAATATAAAAGTGCTCACCTAAATAAACACATTACTCAAATTATTAAACAAATAAAATTTAAATGATTAAAGTAGCAGTAATTTAAATATTTAAGACAATTGCAGCTCGTCAAAGGAATGCCTTCACTGCTACAACCTTCATTTATTATTCAACAACAATGTGGTAACATGATAAATAACCACAGAACGGAAGTGAAGCTACATTATCACAAAGACAAAATTATAAATGAGCTTTAAGATGCCAAATAATAGCGCTTAATGAATCCTTGTCACCATCCGCTAATTACTACTCTTCTTTCTCTCATCCTTTCTCTTTCTTCTCTACATCTACAACAAACAACAAATATCTCTATTTACTTTTCTTCTGTCTTTGAAGATACTTCATGTAACCACAAAATGTCACGACCGCTAAGTGACGTCATTTTCGAAGGTTAGGTGCGTGAAACAGTAAAGCATCGAGTTGAAATCCTGGTGTAAAATTAATGATGACAAGCAATACAAAGGTGCAACCGTCAATACTGGCAAACAGTCTGCTGAAAAGCATTCGACGGAAGAACCTAAGAAACCGATTCAATGTCGGTAGGTTCTTCAGCCTGATTGAATAATTCATCTCACGCTTGAATAATTCATACAACACAGAATATTTGAGCGCCTCCTAACGAACACTCTTCACTAACTTAAGCGATTTTTCATGTCGCAACAGACGAGGAACTTTCTGATACTTGTAGACTTCTGAGCACTTGGCAGCTTTCTGTCGCATTTAAATGATATTAAAACACAAGGTTAGTAAAATACTTGATAAGTAAAAAAGTAACATGGTTTCATTTGCTCCTTTTGGAAACTGCTGCAAACAGGATACATAGAGAGACATAGAAATATGACAAAACATAGAACATGAGAAAAAATACATTCAAATTATAGCCGTGAACAAAATAGGAGTCTCATTAATTTTTAGAAATTTTTCTTTTGTTACAGCACACCACAGCATATAAAAGCCAGTCACTTTGGGGAGTAATAACGAATAAATCAAATATACTAGGAAAAAGTAAGTTAACGTGAAAGAAATGAAAAATAAATGAAAGTACTCCAACTAATTTTTTATTCTTATTTTAAATCCTTATTTTGTTGATTGAAGCAATTGATGTAAAAACTAAACTTGCTACTTATTGCTTGCTACATTAACCTTGCTTCATAAATTTGAGTTTTACATTTGTTTGGTTTGTACTAAACTTTAAGTAATTTATTAAAACTAGTTTTATACAAATTTTTCTTTTTTTGGTCTTAGATCAAAGTGAAAAACTTTATTACTTTCTATAGCTGTTGAAACACTCATTGAGTTACTCATATTGAACAAGTCCTGACGTGTATAACACAAAAGAATAAAAATAACAACAACAACAACAGCAGTGACACTCTTAAATTCAGTGAGATCAACTTAATGTTTCATCATAGAAAATGAAATCAACAAAAAGGCAACAATGAAAGAAAGTTTATAATGATGTCTTCAGAAACTAAACGAAAATGAATATCAAAAACTTTACCTTACTTAATAAAGTTGGAACAAAGTAACAAACTGGTTTTTTGATGTTTAATTGAAAAACTCTTTCACAATATACAAAACATTAAAAAGCTAAGAATGTCTTTTAGCAACTTTTATGGATTATTATAACCGCAAATGTAGTGCTTAATGAATTAGATTTCCCGAAAAGCAGTGATATTAATCTTATATCTTCTCCGTAAACTACCAGACTCATAACCTTCCTAAATCTTAATAGAAGAAGACAATAGGGTGGTAAATACTATAGCGTGCAACTTAAGCCATTCGGCGTCGTAGTTTTTAGCATATCCATCGAAAACATGAAAAATCACTTCAGTTTACCCCTCATCTTACTTGATCCACTGTACGATACATAAGAAGACCGTGGAGGTTTCTCGAGTGAACGATAGCGTATAATGACGCAAGGAATAAAAGAAACAATCACTCATAACTATGCGACATAAAGAAAAGACGATAGAGGGGTTTCGGCGCCGGTAGAAAAATTAATCACTCTTTTTTCTGTAAAATGCACGCAGCCTATAGGAAAAAGTGAAAGAGACAAAAACGACACACTTGTATAGAGCCACTTCTATTCATATTATCAGACAATAGTGTCGCCTCCACAATTGGTAAAAATAAGAATAAGGACTTCAATTAAGATACAGCTTAAGTTCACATATATTTCTACAAGAATATCGAAGCCCTGAATTTAAGGTCAAACAGATTTCTATTTCATCTTTCGCCTTTTATTGTATCTGGCGTTACCTTAGTTCGGTGACAAGATCAAAAGAAGATTATTTTTCCCAGTATTTTCATTTACAAGCTTGCAATGATTATAAAGGGAATTTGAAAATGGGTGAAACTCGCAATTTTCTTGATAAAACCACCAATCTTCAAAGAACTAATGACTTTATTTAACGTAATTTAACTTATTAATTTTTTAATGTGCCGACTTTTTTCTTCAATTAGATTGTCGTGGGATTGACTACAATCTTTCTGTTCATCCTTCTGGGTGGTCAGCAGGTCCCCTATAGGTTACGTCATGACACAGTCCAGTTTCTTCTAACTTCAATTTTGTTTAGTTAGTTTCACATTACTGGCTATTCAGGTGTTTTTGATAATAAGATGTATCTGTAAACTGATATAGTGATGACGGCAGCTTTACTACTCACAAAATATTCTAGCCCATAAAAAACTCTTTTTTATTGTTTATGTTTAACTTTTTGGTTCAACTTTTTGTTTTTAAACTGATTTCGAAATCATTTTATTTCTTTATATGAAAAAAATTTCATTTATAATACTTTACTACAAACTAAGTAATTTAGTCTTCCGTCTTTAAAAAAAGGAAGTCTTTTGTTAATTTTTGTGTAATATGTGACGTAAATCGTTGAGATATAAATATTAAAAAAGGCTAGATGACTCAGATTCAAAAATCAGATAAAAGAGGAAGATTTATCGATCAAATTAAACCCCAAGTGTCTAAAACTCGACTTCAACAGATTAGTCCCAAATAATTTGATAAAAAGTTATTTATAAACTCAAATCTTTAGTGATTGCTGACATCAACAAAAGTTCAACTTATTTGTGGGAGGAAAGATATTAGAAAACATCGTGTGAAGATGTGGAAGGACTACAACAGGAAAGAAGTTTAGATCTGGTTTATGCACCAATGATGATAACTAAATTACCTGTAATTTCAAGATTAGACATGAAATGGATACAGTGTTCAACTGAACTTTTATCCACAATTAAAATGAATTTGTATCGAGCAGATAAAACTTATTTGCTTCATGTTGTATCATTTACTCGTCATAAGAACTCACAACAAAAAATATGAACAAAGTAAAACACCGAACTGAAATTAATTTATAGATAAACTAAAAATTTTCACCAATTTAAACTGATTTTCTTGAGTAAAAAAGCTTTTTCTGGTAGATTTTCTGAACTTATGTAAACAAGGCTATGAACTAAGTATAGATCTCTTTTTAATATACCGCATTTTCATCTGATAAAACCTTATAATGCTTCTTTTTTTGACGATTGTTGTTTTGATGCTACAAAACAGCAATAAATTTGCTAAACCAAACAATTAATGACAAATACTTTAAATTCTGTAACAGCAAAGTAATAAAAGTTTTTTAATAAAATTTACATTATTGCTATTTTAAAAATTGAAAAAAATTATCATCGGAAAAAATAAATTTTAAAAGCAATGAACTCAACCAATTAATTCTCTTATATTCTAATAGAAACAATAGAAATATTTTAGTAGTAAAATTTTATGGATATGCCAAAAGCTTATATTCCTACAAGACAATGAGAAAAATTATTGGAAATTTTAAAACGGTAAAATAAAAAACCTTGCAAAATAAATAATTATTCTTCGAATATTTCTATTTTTATAAACTTTTTTCACCTTTATGAATGATACAACTAAAATTTCTTCTTAACTTGGTTTATAATTAAAGCAGTGAAACTGAAGACTAAAAGTTAAGTTTAAAGAAATATCACTTTCTACAATTTAATTAATTAGATAAAAAATGATTAATTAAAATTTTAGTGAATTTAATTTTATATTTCTTATGATGTATTCATAATTTTATAATAATAAATAAAATCTACCAACAATTATAAATTATTGGTTAATTTGCTAGAAGTTTTTGTGTTATTACAAATACATAAAATATCAATTTGAAACACTGTTGAAAGTAATCATTAAAAATATCATCATTGCATTTGACAAACTTTTATTTAAACGGAAAAAATTAAAAGTAAAAGAACTTTTTATAATTTAATCAAATAGCTTGTATTGTTGTATAATTTTACCATGAATAAAAATGTTAAATGAAATATTTTCCCCATTTTCAATTCTATGGTTCATTGGTTTTATATCAAGTTTTATATATTTGCTTACATTGAAAAAGAGATTGTGTTTTTAACTCTATTTTGTAAGTGATCACGTGTTTATCAATATTTACTTTGATGAAATTTACGAAATTTTACTTTTTAATTTTTTGAACTAAATAAAAATGTTCTTTTTCAAAATCAGTTTTTTTTTACTTATCGCGTTTAAAAATTAATATTACTAGAAGACAATCGACTAAATTTTTATGAGGATTTTCTTTGATAAGCTCTGCAAGGTGGGAGATAATTACTATCTGAAAACTGTTTAATCCATTGTAAGTAAATTATCTTTTTTATTTTTGAAATATGAGAAATCATGCTAAAAACCATTTATCATGTTTGTGAAGGTTAGAAAAGTATATTAGAATATCTGAATGCTAATTACATATTTTCTAGTAGAAATATACATGAAGACATATACCATACAGAAACATATTTTTCGTGAAAGTAAATAGATGAACAAATGCAAACAAAACTACAGGTGCTGCAAAAAGTCAATTGAAACAAATAAGTCGGTGGATGAAAGTTTTAAACAGCAAAAAGCTTAAGTTTATATTACTATCATTTGATCAAGTAAGAAGAAATTAACTTAAGTTATAGGAAACCAAAAAAATTAAATTCACTTGTTAAGCATGAGTAAGAATAATAATGAACAACCTAAATGATACAATAACAAGAAACTAACAAAAATACAACAACGCTTTCTTTTCTGCTGTTATTAATTATTTAATTTCTACTCTTATTGCTCTTAAAATAACATCAAACGGAGATGAAAATTTAGTTGCAAGAAAAAATCAAACGGTTGCAGTCATCAAGTCATTATTTAGTGTCATTATCTTGTTCATAAAACGCCGACATGAAGCAAAGCGTTCATTATGTGAACCATAATAAATTCGACTAACTTAACAATTCAATTTTTGTAACTATTTCAGGAAATTTAAAAATTGTTTTTAAAAATTTAAGAAAATCTTTTTATTTAATCGTTGTGGAGAAAGTTGGATCAGTTAGATATTTATTTTTAGCTTATGCAAGGTAAGTTAAACGATTGTAAGTTTAAACCTTGGCAAAATTACTGAACAAATTTAAGTTCTCATGATAAACTAATTTTAAAGTCACTATATGAATAAGAGATAGAAAATAAACGGACCAACTTCCAACAGAAAGTACTTCATCAAAATCAACTATACAAAAGCAACACAGCATAAATCTTGTTAAATAATTAATCAGTCACATTTAACATATACCTTCATGTTTTAAACTAACTAAAATAAATTTAATTGCTTGGAACTTGTAAATAAATCATGTATTTAAAGTCATTTATAATTATAATTTAATATCTTAATGAGCAATTCTTTTACTTGACATTAGAAATACAAAAAAAAACATGTTTTTGCAACTCTATATCTTCATTTCTAATTCAATTTATCTTATTACAGTTTAATGTCACCTAAATACTGTTTCTTAGAAACTATTTAATAAAGTTTTATCTAACTCATCCTTTAAGAAATTACTTCCTAAGTTCTAAGAATAAAAAATTACAATTTTCTGTTAAGACCTTTCTGCTTGTTATCTAGATATAGACCAACTAAGTTATTGATCAGAACGTCCATAATAATTGTCAGAATAAATAATTGATTTTTATAATTTTAGGACATATTCATAAAAATGTAGAAAACACGCAGACAATATGGTGCCTTTTCTTATTCAAATCTTTCTTCAACTTATCTCGAATTTTAGCAATTTTTTTTGTAAAATTTCCTCGCTTAATTGTTCAACAATATTCAAACGATACCGACAGAACTCAAACTATAGAAGCACTCGCAGTTATTTCTTTGTAAAAGTGAAAACCATATTTTGTGATGATAACGGAAATTGTTAACAAAAGCCAAAAGTAGTTGATTGCATCGACACCAAGGCAATAAAAAAGAGAATGGTTTTAAGCTAGCAACAGCACTTGAGACATAAATTGAAATAGGCATTTTTGACAAACATTTTTCTTTGATAACTCATTCTAGAAATTTCTTTACATTCAACAAACTCCTTTTTACAGGTTTTAAACGACTTAAGTTTCATTGAAAAATAATTGGAAAAAGTTTAAACTGAAGACGTAAGTTTGTGAACTAAATAACATCACTTGTATCAGCAGTACTAATCATCTTTCCCTGCTTCAATTACGTCACTAACCTCTTGTAGCAAGGGTGTGAAAATCTCATTTTTAAGAAGTCTGGTTGGGTGTTTGCAGAAAATATTTATGGAGAATTAAAGAAAGAAAAGCAAATCTATGATCAGGTTGTCGTCATGCACGCGTAACAAGAAGCTCTTTGATGCTATTTATGTCAGAATGCAAGCAAAAAAAGAAGACAGGACGTTTTGTAAACGAGCAAAGTGGATCGCTACCCCTTGCTTCGATTACCGGTGTTTGCGCGCAGGAAGTACAATTAGTCGAATCTGTACGAGATGGGATGAACAGTTTGAGGTCTTTTGCGGCAACTCGTCCGTTAAAAGAAAAGCAAGAAATTGTAATATGCACGGAGCTAAAGAATGGATAGGACAAAAGAAGAGTTCTATTATTTCATACTTTTACAATATTCTTTATCTTCCATTTGTGAACGAACTCGTTTTAAATCTCTTAATGAGAAAACCTTTACTTACCAATGACTAATTTTTGGGTAAATGATTAGTTTTGAAAATTGTCAATTAAATATTGACAGGTTTTTTCCTCATCACAAAATTGATTGTTTTTTTTTTCTCATATAGTTGCTGAAGCAACAAAATATTAGGAAATGGAAGTTAGTTTATGGGTGCACCTATCATAATAAAGTAAGTTGAGACATATTTTCACATTCTGAGACGATCGTGCTGACCCAGCTTCCAGCTATCTTAATCGGTTTCTCATCACTCCTAATTTCATTCATATTTGAAGAAGGAAAAGAAAAAAGAAAATAAATTCGCGGATTGATTTTACGATTGCTTAAAATGAAGGCAACTGATTTTCTTTCTCATTTATTCTTCTTTGTTTATTCCATCAAATAAGCAAAGAGTTGGCGCAAATTTTCCAGCTATTGTTCGTTAATATCACGCATTAGTTGAGTCTCTTGTTTAGGGTGAGTTCTTTCAATTCACAATCACATTTCGACCTTACATTTGACGCATTGTGCCCTTGTCTTCATTTGTTTAACAAAAAAAGACCTTCTTTCAGTGATGTCACTTATGTATCTCGCAAAAAATAAAAATAAAAAGAGAGACAAATGGAAGCAAACTAAAGTTATGAGCTAGGAGTACTCCTCTTTTACAAAAAGGAATTTCACGAAACCATCAGTTACTTGGATAGCTAAGTAAGATGTTAATAAGTCTTAGACCACCTACAGTGATAAGTTTTATTTTACTTTACTGACAAAGCTTATAAGATTGGGTTCACATACCAAACAACTATCAATATTCTGACCACTAACGGACCTCGTAAAAGAGCAAAAATATTAGAAGCTGATCAAAAAGTAACGACCAAAACTTATATAGAATTTTCAAGTGATAAAAATATATCTGGAAAAATATTTTTTGTGTATGCTAAGCAACTTTAAACATTATGAACTTCTTTTATAATGTAACAACCAGAAGATTATCGTTTGTTTAATTGATTGTTTTTAAATTCTTGTTAGCTTGTATTGCTACAAACTAAGAATTAGCATCTCCGTTAACATCATTAAAGAACTCCCTGAAAATGTCGGCACTTTTATGTGACTCATACTGATGATAAAAGTTCACCAAACTCTATTGAGGGTTAACATAGCTTTTAGTGACTTTAATTTTATCAGATAACAAATACTGAGCTCTAAACTTACAAGTTTGTCAATTCAACGATTTCATCTTCCAATTTTTTTCTATTTGCTTGTTTTTTTAAGCTGTGTAAGTTGATTGAGAGTTCGATTTGAAAGTCTCTTAAGCCAGACAAATAAACCGAACTTTTTTCGCCTCTCTCTCTCTCAAATATTCGCTTCTATAATAGAAGAATCAGCAGTCATGTAGTTGAGCGAATATCTAAACAATCCAATACACCTTTTACTCTTCTTTTGTTTTGCTTCAATTTTAGTGAAGTATTTAAACAGCCTTCAGGTGTACACCCAAAATTGGGTGGTCAGAAAACCCGTATAAGGGACGAACAATCAATCAGTTCAAACCTATCGACGCTTCTCGTCATATTGCAGTGCAAATGAATTAAGTTGTAAGTAGTACGCTGCTCCAAATAAGCTCGAGCGCTTTTTATTTACTTTGGCCATATCAGAGCTGAGTGTTTTCTCTCTATCTCGGTGGTCGTGTTGGAGTAATTAATTTATGTCAAAGAGAGCCTGGTCAGGCGGATCGGAGCTATTATTGGATAAGTCATAAGCTTTACATGTGAAGCATTCGTGTTTAATTTCAACATACAAATGAAATATAAATTAAAGTTACTCAACAAGTAATTAATAAAATGTTAAGTACAGATATCATTTCACTGTAAAAAGTTGTTGGAACTAAATTCTGTTCATATGCTTGTTTATAAAAAGAATTTGTAGCTTATTAAGGACAGTAAACAAACTAAAAATAAACAGTAACAATTTTTGAGACCAGCATTTTTCACAAATTTTTCAATCTGCAAAATATTCAGTAAAATAAGAAAGCCTAGCTATAAGTAAAACTCTTGCCTCAAAATTTCTAACGAACCTAAGAATTTAAAATAAATATTTGTAAGTCATGTTGACTGAAGTGATTGTATTTTTGCAAATATTTTTTAACTATTGAAAATCTAAACTTGGCATTATACTTTTACTACTGAAATTTTTTACTTGAAAACTTTCGTTCATCTTTTCGATTCACTCTTAAAGTTTATCATGAAACTTAATTAGTCAATTGAATTGACGATATATTTATTTATTAGTGGCGACGAGGAAAAATATCCAAAGTCAAATATTTATTTACTACACTCAATAAATTCGTTCTTTCATGTTAAAAGAATTCTCACATTATCTAACTTTTTACTAAAAGTAAATAATCAATTCTCTTTTGCCTTTACAACTGCTGGCGTCAGATTAGTTAATATGAAGTACCTTAATCAAATATCTTACATTTTTCATTTACAAACAATTTTTCAGTTACTTTTTTAGAATGAACTAAACTTTCCTGCTTTGAAAACAGTACAAAGTATTATCACTGTACAAGTGATTAAAAAAATTAACTATCTTTAGTGATGAGATTGTTGTTAGCAGAGCGTATCAACTAATTAAATGATGGAGTACCAGCAGATCACTTTCAACTTTTTTTGACCATTATCAAGAAATTGAGAACAAACTATCTCTTCTTAACTCTTTATGTCACTAAACTCTTATGATAAAACATGTAAATAGCTTCCTTCAATTTACTCTTAATCTAATCTTTTTGCTTTAAGCAAAAAACTTCTACAATTTCTTTAAATACAAAAAATTTCGCTAATTAGTAAAACTGATGTCCTTTTCTTTTTGGTAGCGATCTTATATAATTGTGTCAAAATGTTCAGCTTCTTGTAATCGATCAGCAAAATCAGTTTGAGCAAAAGTTATCTTTTTACAGTTAGTTTTGAGTTAACGTTCTTTTGTCAGTTTTAGCACCTCTAGTTTTGTTTGCTAGAACAATTATTACCAATTTTTCCACCACTACAAAAAACAAAGGTTTGAAAACCCATGCACGAGTGAATTACAAGTAGGTAAAAATGTTAAAGAATATTTCAACACGTGATTCGTTTACGAACAATAGTTACTGATAAATTAAAAAATACGTTCAAAAATTAGAATAAGAGACATTGATGTTTGATATGCCAGGTTGAGGTTTATTCTCTTTGCCGTTTATTCTATTGTTTGATAAAAATACTTTTCTTAAAACGCTCAAAACTCAGCAGCAAAATATTCTTTAACCGTTAACCTACAAAAGCAGGAGTTTAGGTTTTTGGACTAATTGTAACGCCCAGTTATAGAAGCTTCAATTACTCTTAGCTAGATACGGAAATACTTGAAACAATCAATTTGTATGTTTGGTATCTTCATGACTGTAAAAGCAATTTCTAAGAAGCCCTCTGAAATAAAGGGTTCTATTTTTGGAAATTTCTGAACAAAAATAAAACGTTCTTTCTTGACAAGAATAAGTTGAAAACTGTATCTTGGCGATAATTAGTGTGTTTATCTGATAAGTTTAAAAATCTCAGGAGAAACAAAAGAAAAATAATTCTTTAAACCAAATACTTTGAAAACATTTACATCAATAGTCAAAGAGATGAAGTTCAACTTTATTTTTCTATCAAAACTTTTCGATTGTAAAACAGATGAAGCAAATAGATTTAGAGACATTTTCAACTGGCTGTAAATTACTCAATTAAGTTGATATTAAAAATTTAATTAATAAAATGAATTGTTCAGCTTCTTCACAAGTTTGTCAGCAAAATACACATTCAATATTCTGTTTGTATATTAGAAAGTTGAATAATGAGAGATAATTTAAGTTAATTAAACATCAACAAGCTAACTGAAGTGGAGAAGTTTCAATTAAATCCAGCCTCATTAACACTGTGAAACTGTTGACAACAAAATAAATCATTCAAAGAAAACAACAAATTTTTGAGCGTTTAATCCATGTGGAAACCTTCGTGGTTTTTTTAATAATCAGAAAGGACAATAGAAAACGAATTTTTTGTGTTTTGCTAAACCTATCGACATTACCAATTTACCAATTACAAAACATTCATTTATTTTAAAAATACTTAATTACATAATTTTACTTTACTTATTATAGTTCTTGAAATATATTTTGTAATTTAGTAAATTATTTGATGAAAACTGAATAATGACGAAGAGCTCATTACTTTCTAGTTAGAGTAGTACTGCCGAAGGCATTTTAAAATAGTCGTAAATTAAGTTTACTGATTGGAAATGTCAGTTGTATCTAACTTTTTCGAAAGTTTGAATAATTACAAGAGATTTAAAGTTTTCATGTAAGTATCTAACAAAAAAATGACATCAACGAAAGTAAACCAACAAATTTGTTGATAGGTTTATAGTTGTTTTTGAAAAGTATTTTTCCATTAAGGTGGATACTTCACCATGGTCTGCAGTAAACAAATAAATTCTTACCGCTTTCGACCACCAAGCGCAAGGCTTCTCTTTTACCCAAAGTTTTTCAGCCTTATTTTTTTGTCAATCCATTTTATATATCAAAGCGGCGACCGACCAAAATAGTTTGTTAATAAATAAGAAATTGGAATTAGCAATTGTGCTTTAAACCACTGAACACTATTAGCAATAATATTTTTCAAATCATGTTAATCAAAGAAAAATTCAAAAAGTGACTTTAATAATGACGGATTAAATTTAACCTTTTGGATTCTAATCTTCATCATATAAATTGATATAAACTATAAAATTGACTTCAGTCGATTTACCTTAAACCAAAATTATAGAATTTATATTCATCCTAAACTATAAAATGATGAAAATATTTTTGCAGAAATTTTGTTTAATAATGAAATGAATAAAAGATTAAAGCATTTTGAAGTCACCAGCTACAAATACAATTTTATTTTTAACCAGAAATGTCCTTTGGTTCTTTTTAATACTAATCAAATGTTTCATTAAATTTAATTTGTTGTATAAACTACATTTTGAAATAATTTTTTCATTAGAGTTTTTTTGATGCAACTTATAAGTTTTATTCTTAGAAAATAAAAGTAAGAAAAAGTGAAAATTATATCTGATATAAATATTTCACAAATCAATTATAAGAATTATAATATCAGGAGCATCACTACAAAACGTTTTAGATAAATCAAAATAATTTTAAGACTCTTAATTGTATTTAAACCAATTTCTAAAACTATATTGTTTTGTACACAAGGTAATACTAAAATAAGAAATAAATAAAACTAAAATAAGAATAAAAATCTTTTTTTTTAATCGATTATAAAAAAAAAACAATTAGAATAAAAAAGGTTCAAAACGTAAAGATTATTAAATTAAAAATCTAAATAAAAGTCCAAAGATTTAGCTGCAAACTTGTTCAAATCTATAAGCGACTTAAAAACTGTTCTACAATTTCTCTGAGTATCGATTCTTTATTGTGTTTTACATCAGCTTTACAATATGCTTCAATATGTTCTTACTTAATATTTAAATATTTCATAGGAGCAACCATATAAAGAAAAGAATACTTTAACTAAAGAACTTATTAATTAAGCTTTATTTAAATAAAATGTACTTGTCTATAGGTTATATGAGAATAAAGTTAATTTATAAAATCATGACTTTTTCTTTACTAGCTGTATAAAAAATCTGAAAACATACCGTATGGAGACCGTAAAAATACGTTTTTGCTATAAATAAAAAGTCGAAAGTTTAGAATGTTTAAATTGAAAATAGTATTTTTATTTGTACAAGTCTACAATTTTGACGACTTGTAATAAAAGTTATATCAAATGTTTGATGTTTTATATAAGCCGGTATACAAGATCTTTTTATAAATCTCTAGGCTTAAAAAAGATCTTAATAATCAAAGGTCAGTTTTGCTGGCAATAGCAGATTATTAAGATTCAAAGTGGTGTAGACATACGACTTTAAATTGATTCCTTTTTGACCTCCTAGATTAATCAAATCTATTTAATTTTTGTAATCTAGACAATTTATTTTTACTTTTAATGACTAATTGTGACAAATCATTTTATTTCTGTTTCCTGTATTCAAGACCTCAAAGGCAAATACATAACCTTTTTATTTAGTTACTTCTACGTAAATCACTTTTTACATTATTTTGAGGCTTATCCGATCTTTTAATGTAATCAAAAGTTACAAATTTAATCATACAAATAGTTTATAGACTGAAAATAGACTTCTGAATAAAATAGATAAACTTTTTATAAAAACTTTACTTTAAATAAAACAAAATAACTCTTTCAAACTTATCTCTAAAAAAATTACAAAATAAAAATAGAAACAGTTAAACACTTTTAAAATATGAATGGTTGTTTTTCTTATAGCATAAACTAAGATAGAAAGTTTAACTTAAAGTTTACATTAATTTTTTTCTGATTTCACTTGATTTTAAGCTGAACTAATATTTGCCTTTTTGGTGCTTACTGTAAAGTACTTCAACAAAATATACTTATTTAAGTTGTAGAATGTTTAACTGAAAAACTTTTCACAAAACTGAAATATTACAGTCTTGAAGTTATCTTAAAGTAAATATCAACTTCTAAACAAACGTTTGATAAGAAATTTTTATTGAAAATTTTGCTTCATAGTAATTGCATCTTAATCTGTTGGATACACAACTTATATTTACATGTGGTTGCATAATGTTAAATTACAAAATATTTAAGACATTACAAAGCTTACTAATGAGGGTTACCTAACTCAAATAAAATTATGGTGAAAACTATTATAGATAATATTTTATGAATAACTTGACATAAAATTGTATAAATGCTATATTTTGTTTAACTTAAAATACTATTAAGTAATGAGAAAGTGTTTTCATAATATTTGAACTCATCATATGATTTTAAAAGATGTTTAGATAAATTGACAATTAAACTTAATTAATTAGTTGAAACAAATAAAAGGACATCAGAATGAATAACTAAGTCTTTTACCATTTAAAGCAAACTTAATTGAATTAGTCTAGGCCAACTCTAATTAGTAACTCTAATTTATCATATGATGAAGTAACTTGATATAAAAAGAATAAACAAATTTAAGAACAACATCTAAACTTGCAAGTGTCTTGTAGCTTGGTATTTAAAAAATTCATAACTACCTAGCTATCTAATTTGTTTACTTCATTAATTCTTTTTAATATTCAAAACAATTACTTGTAAACAAGTATAATTCATTCATTGTGCTTTTATTTGCTTTATTTGTAAAGCCTTTAGTCAGGAAAATGTTATTATCATTAATTAATCGTTTTCTAAAGCACAATTTTTCTAAGGCTTATCTCCAAAAAATATTGATTAAACTTAAATTAAAACAAATTTCATCTTTGAAAAAACAGCTTTCTTTGTAAAAGACTTACAAACTGAATACAAAGTTGCTATATGAACTGCACATGATAAAAATCACTTAACAAGCTATTCACTATCTTTGATGTATTTTTGTTCTATAAATAAATAAAAAAATATCACCAAAATAATATTTCAAAAAAATAAGCTGTTACAAGTGTAACTTTTATATCTACAAGTTTATTTTGAGTATTAATTAATCAAACATTTTTATATTAATGAAGCTAAATATATTTTACTTCGTTTAAATAAAGAAATTATTACATCATTTTGGTTGTTACACTTTTTTGGCGATTTCAACTATATAAAAAGTATATTACAGAACTTACATAACTATATAGATAGCTACAAAGCTATTATTTTGGTTACCACGAGAATTTTAATTGTT
This sequence comes from Pegea sp. RAD2-039, assembly GCA_034620365.1. Lineage (NCBI taxonomy): Eukaryota > Metazoa > Chordata > Thaliacea > Salpida > Salpidae > Pegea > Pegea sp. RAD2-039. The sequence continues at coordinate 263,605 of JAQGEQ010000161.1, forward strand.
TCAACTATTTTCTTCTATAAGTTGTTTTATCAGTTATTTAAACTAGGCTTTTATCATAAATAAAACTAAGACTAAAATCTGTTTTAAAAATTTCGACTTTTTAAAGTCAGATAAGATTAGACTGAAATTAATTTTGTTTATACTTGAAACATTAACTTTAAATATTTTAAACTGATTTAATTTTTTTAAACTATGCAATTATTGAATGTTTTTATGATTACAAGCTACTTAAATTTTAGTAAAAAAAAGTAATACTTTCAAAACTGACAACACAAATCTTGTCCAGCTACACATTCAATTTGTTGTACTTTTTAACAATCATTTGTATTTTGCATTAAAAATTAAATTTCAAAAATTAGAAATTGGTTACCACTTTAGTTTGTATATATCTCTCAAACAGTACAAAAAAGTCTATTTTCGGTGTAAAATACTAACAACTTGCCTAAGTTTACTGCAAAGTAAGTAAGCTAGTAAAAAAATGCTCTCAATTTAGTATAAACTTTAAATTTATGTGGTTCTTTCAATCTGTATGTTTATTGCTAATTGTTCAAAGTTATACTAATACAGAATTTGTTTAAGGTGGCACGCAAATCAACTTTAAGCAAACAGATCTTTCAACATCACTCAATGTGATTAATCGCTGTTAAAACGTTTTGTACGTTAAAATAATGTTTACAAATTTTGTGATTTTCTAATAAAGTTAGTCTAATAAGATTAAACCCAAAATAATTTCAAGTTATTTCCTTTATTGTTAATATGAATCATTAAATCTTTATTTTATCAAATAATTTTTTCCAGTAGTATATATAAACAAACTATATGCGTTATGCCTTATTAGATATATGTTAAATAAGAAATTTGTTTTACTTTGAGCGAGTTGAGTTTTGATTAAAAAGTTATGTAAAATACATTTACCAAACTTTAAACTTTAAAGATAAAAATCCAATTAATTATTGAAATATCCAGTTTAGTATTGAAATAGAATTTTAATGTTGTAAAATAACTTGAAAAAATAAAGTATTTTAATTAAAAAAATTGAACAAAAGTTTTTTTAATCTAAAAATTTGATTAATTAACTTTTTTAATTAAAAGTTTTTTATTATTCATTATTGTTTACAACAATTCAAATGTTTTCATATGTTGCAATTTAAAAACTAATGATAAAATTTTTGACAGAATATAAATATACCTTCAGATCATTCTGTCAAATCTAAACTATCTTTGCAAAAATCATTATTTTGATTCTTTTACTAAAAAAGTTTTTACAAAATGATTTTGCAAAGTTAGATTTGAAAAAAATCTGTTAAGCAGTTTTTTTGTAACAAAAAATGAGTATCTTTTTATCAATCCAACAATATATGAATGAAAGAAAAAAAAATTAAAATTTATGATTCAAAGTTTTCTAAACGAACAGCTGTTTGAAGCTTTGATTAGATATCTCTCAGACAAATTACTTAAATCAAGTTAGACGTATGCATTTAGAACTTTATAAGAAAATGTTTTTGACTTATTCAAAAAATTTCAGCTAGTAATTAAACTGAAAAATATCTGAAAAACAAATTAGACGTCTAATTCTAAGAAATCTTTTATGTTTCAAAGTCTAAAAGCAAAAAATCATTAAATTTTAATAAATTCAAAGAATTTTTTAAATTTAAAATTAAACTGCCAAAAAGCTTTTGAAATTTAATTTAATACTTTCGGTATTAATAAAAAAACATTGATGTCATGCTTCTTGATACAACTTTTTGTAAAACTCACTTTAAATTGAACTTAGTTAATTGTAGATAACGTTTTCATTTTATTTATACTAAATTTCAAAATGCTACAAATCATAAAACAATAAAAAAGTTTCGTCGTCAGAACAGACATCATTTAAAATATTAGTTAGTTGAGATATAACAATGTTAGAATTCAAACTTTTTATTTCTATTTACTAGAAAACTACTTTTATTTATTTTAATATCATTAGTTTTAATATTATCATTTGATTTTTTTATATTCAAACAATCTATATTTATTAATATTAATTATTAAAATTAGTATCTGTCATTAATAGCCTCTAAAATTGTTAACAAAGAAAAGCTCATTCCCTTTTAATTACTAAAACTTTAAAGTTACGCTTAAAGTTGAGTTAATTATAAAAGGTTGCCTTAAAGGAGCATACCTGAAGTAAATTTGAAGGTTTACATTAGGTCACTTTGTTTTACTATTTGCATCAGTCCATTTTTCCATCTATCTTTTATTGAGACATATGCTTAAGACGTGTTGGTTTATTATTGATTTCTTTAATATATTTCAATTAAGTTACAATAAATCAGTCTTAAAACTAAAGTTTCAAGAATTTATATTATTGAGGGAAACTTTGAAACGTATGAGTCATTTTTTTTACGAATATAATTATTGGATTTATAATTATTCTATAAATCTATTAGTTATAAATTAAGACAAATTAATTATTATTTCATTTTTTTTTTGCTTTTTTTAACAATTGTATGTCTTTATTGACAGACATTGCATATGCTCCAAAGTTAGAAATAAATTTTAACTTTAGCTTTAAGTCAATTGCAACCCTGATTTATTGTTAATTCTTTTTCGAAAAATCATTCAGAAATTTATTCAGAAATCAAAATGAAACGAACAAAAAGCTCGATGAAATTTCTACTTTATAAGATTTATTGATTTTTTTAATTCAAATAAATTTTGTTGAACATAAGGTTTCGTGTCTTAAATTGATTTTATACGTCAAAAAAACTTTTAAAACGCTATGATTAAAGTTGAAAGAAATTTGGAAAACTATTTCAAGCAAATATCTATCAAAATTTAAACAAAAATAGCAATTGGTATTTTTATTTTCAGATTCAATCTTTAGATTAGTAATAACAAATATTATTTGAAAACTTTTGTAATTCTAAACCTTTTCACTGACAATTATTTGAAGTGAAAAATTCTAAAACTGCTTGTAGAAAATTGTTGTCACATTCAAAAATTAAATAAAAAGAATTTTATAAACTGTAAAAACATAAAAAAAACTTTTTAAAGAAATCATCAAACTTTTATATTATAAAAAATATTTCTTCAAACTTTTATATAATATTTTTAGTGGAAACACCTGATTCACAAAATGATAAAAACAATTTCAACATCAGTATTTAGCTGTAGACTAAAAAATCTCAAACCTAATAATTAGTACCTCAGAAAATTCTTTAAGAAAACCAACTCTATTATATTTAAAAGAAAGAAAACTTTGAAAAATCAAAAACAAAGAAAACTTTTGAGTAACGTTTTGAAGATAACTTTTTATCATTCTAAAAACTATATTCAAAAAACTTCAAATAATCATAGAAAGTATTCAATCTTTTTTATGCTAACCTTATGTTCAAAAAAAAGTTAATTTTCTAAGAATTATTTCGTTTTTAAACTATTTATGATTCAGATTGGTATTCAAAATAAAACAGCTTGGTTAAAATTATATATCTTTTCTCTCAGCAGATATTTAATGACGTAACTAACAAATTATTATTTCACACTTTATAAAGAGCTTAGTGTCAATAACTTAATTAAAAATTATTCATTATAATAATAAATTTTATTAAATACCAAATATTTAAACTTTAAATTTGATTTAAATCATTTTAATTACAAAATTGAATCATTTAAAATTATAACTAAATACCTTAAGTATTGCGAAAATTAAACAGATGAATATAAAAGTTAATAGCAAAATTGTATTATATTTCTCAACTTTTAAAAAACTTTTATATAAATGAAATGAAGCAATTTATATCACCTTCAGCTGTATCTTTACACAGCTATAAGGTAGAGATTATTTCTTTGAAATCAAATAGCAAGATTGACAGAGCTCTTCAACACTAAGTTAAAAATTCAATCTTTAAAATAACACAGGTGCAAAAGTCCTCCAGTATTTAGCTTTAAATTAGCTTTCGGATTTTTCAAGAACAATATTTAGTGTAAATCTACATTATTCTATTATTTGTGAAATATATTAACTAATAATCTATCTTGAATCTTAAACGTTTAGAGTTTGAAATCCTTAATAAGCCTTATATAATTTCATTCAGATTTTCTATTCAACACAAAATTATCGTTTATGTTTAAAGAAATAAACTTTTAACGGTTTTTTAAATAAGATAAAATCATACCCCGTCTTTGAAACATATAGTTACATACCTTAAAAATTATTTGGAAAAAACTAATTCAAACTTTTTTTTGAATTAGCAAGCCACCAAATCTATTTTTGATAACTATGATTTAGCCATGCTTAAAGTTTTGAATGATGATGAATAGAATTTAACCTTAATTTGAACTTTGTTAAGTTTGTTTAAATTTAACTTCAAAGCATTGTATAAAAATATTCAGTTAAAATATGTTAAAGATAGAAAATAGTTGAAAATTTTATAACCAACTTTCAAGTTAGAAAATACTTTTTTGGTTATTAATAAACACCAGTTTGTGTTAAACATATCAAAGTTCTTTTCTCTAATATAATTTTTCTACTTTAGCTTATTGTATAAAATTATCAATTACTTAAGTTTACTTTAAATCTTTTTTAAACAGCTAGAATAATGGAAATATCGTTATTTTTATAGAAGTAGAAAGATCTATTTTTAGTGAATTAAAGATGTTATTTTTTCGATTCAAAATTATCCAAGCATAAAATCAAGATGATCAACGAGAAAGATAAAGAATCAAAATAAAACTTATGAAAGTCTAAATGTTTGAATGACCTTTTGTAACTTCAAGAATTATTATCTTATCTACGGAAACATTCAGATGATATTATTCAAACCACAAGTCTTCTATACTTAAAATTCTAACGATTTATACTTCAGTGACTTTGTCTGTGGTCTCACCTTCTTCTTCAGATTTTAGAAACCTAGTTAAAACTGATTAAAGCTTTTAAAATACAAATTTCTTATTGTTAGTTTGAAACATTTAATAGAATTTAGATAGAAGTTACACTCTTGAAAAAAATTTGTTGATTGCAAATAAAAAGGAAATAATTTCCTTTAAAATGTTTTTTTATTTGATGCTTTTAGTGAAACAAATTGCTAATAAAAGAAGTTTTCACTTCAACCAACCTTTAAGATAAAAATCTTTTAGCTAAGTTAATTGTAATTGTAAAAAATAAATTATTAACTGCCTTCAAGCCTTAATAAGTAATCAGGTTTTGATTTTTGCAATATAAAAGTTCCAAGAATGTAGACGTTTATAGTTTATAAGCAAAAGTAATAAAACTTAATAGATTGCTTAATCATTAATCCATTTCTATAGAGATTGCTTAAAAACAAACATTTCTATTGAAAATAGTTTTTTATTAAAATGATGCATCACCTGTATATTTACTCAAACAGTTGTTGTGAGGCTTTTACCGATAAATCGAAAAGTTTTGCTTTCAAATAATCACAAGTAAATAGATAACATGTTGCTGTAAATCAAACCTCGTTTTTTTACATAATAAACTATAGAAAAGTCCACAATATCTTGATATGATCAAATAGATGAATAATAAATAAGATTCAACTGTTTGATAAGGCGTTCAAGTAATACAAACATACCCCTACCAACAAGTTAAATAATTCTTTATGAGTAAAAAAGTAAGTTAATCATAAAAATACTTTCACTCTGGTGAGGCTCCCTAACTTCAGCTTGGAATTAATATTTGTAACTTCCATCTTATCTTTTAAAAATCACTAACATATCTTTTGTAACTAATTCAATTTCAATTAGAGCATCAACTTGTGTTTAGTGAAGCTTATCAAAAGTCACTGTTATAAACATAAAAAAAGCTTGATTTCTCTAAAAAACTTCTGCTGCAAGCTGTTAGTTCATGTTTTAACAATTTTGTCACATTTTTAAGCCACGCTGTTTATGACAAAAACTATATAGCTTTTGGGCAGCAGTTATATTTTTATAGCTTTTATTTAGCTGCTAGCAGTTTAGTACAACTAAAAATTTGTTATGCAACTTAATGATGGCGATATTACAATGAGAAAGTTTTGACATCCAAAAATAATTGATAATAACTGAACGATAAATTTTCTTGGTGAAGTTCTATAGCTCACATAAAACTATTTACGGTAAATTTGCGCCCATCTTGTCATTTCGTAGTCCGTAAGGAACCTATACAAAGATTTTTTATCAGCATTTCTAATGATAGTTAAAAATTCTAGAGCTTTCTCATCAAAATTTATGAGTATTTGTAAAACCTTACAAAAAAAGTAAAGAAATAAATTTCGATCGTTTGTTTTAAAAAATCTTGAATCAATAAAAATTGTAAACTAATCAATAATAAAATTCAAATTATAAAAAACTTGATCTTCTTAAATAACTCAAATGTCGATTAGCTAACAAAATAGTTTAAATTTTACAAACTATTTAATATTAATTAACTTTAAGATTAAGTTTCCATCAATTCTCTATTTGATGATAAATTTAGAATTAATTAATTATGTTTTACACTTTGCAGTTTGTGTGAAGCAGTCTTGTTACATAATGCAGAATATTTATTTAAAACGAAGCTTTAAGGTTTTACTTAAATTTTATCACTAAATTTAAAATACTTTGGTATCCTTAAAACAAAACTTAAAATGCAATTTTTAGGCAAGTTATAATAAATAGATCCTTCTAGCAGGTGCAGCTTGTAGTCGGTTAAAATGTTTTAAATTTTTTCGTGTCAACTACTGTCAGCTTCCTTGCTATTAACTTTTTATTTACTTAATTAACTTCAACTTTAAATAATGAGAAAACTGAAACCAAGTCTGATGAAAGATTCAAATTTCTAAAGAACTGATTTCATGTTTAGATAGCTTCGGGTTAATCTGTAAGTTATTAGTTTCAATTGAGAAGAAGGATTTCAAGAATAATCTTTCTTTCAATCAAACTTCATCTAGCTGATCACATTTGAAGTTTCTATCATCTCTTCGTTTATGATTTGGTCAAGTTATCGGCTGATGCTTGGACACAAGAGTAACGGTCAAAAGGTAAACTCAAAATCTCACTCCTGCATAATGAGTAGGCGGCGAAAGAAATACGAAGCAAGTAAAAAAAGGAACCCCAAGAGTGAGGTAAGAAGTCGCCTTGGGCAACTGGATTTGAATAGGCAAATGAAGCAATAAAAGGCGTTCCAACAAAAACAATTATAATCAGAATAAAGGCGCGAAGGTTGGGGATCAAAATTCGCTTGTAAGAGAGGGATGCAATAGGCCGTGATAACAATAAAGAAGATTGTGACGTTATTCAAAAGCTGCTCACGGTTAAATCAATCACCAGCCTCTACCGACTGACACGGCCGGTTTTCAGCAACAACTGACTGGACAAGAACTGAGGGTGTTGGCAAACAAAAAAAGTATTTCGAGTTTTTGGCAACGCTTAATTGAATTCACTTTTGCTTCATCTAAACGCCCTTGGTGTCCCCCTTTATTTGGTCGCTTTTTGTTTGAATTTACAAAGAATCGGTGCAGGTGCAGCTGAATCTGCTTCCCCCCTATTCTTTGCAACTCTTAAAGCTGATAGAGAAGTTCTTGTGCACAGCCGGATCATTTCAGATCTTTACTGATAAAAAAGGAAACCATAAATTACGATGTCTCATAACACTAAATCATTTATATTCCTTAAAAACTAGTCAATTTTATGACAACACTGTGTTTAAAAAGCGACTAATAATTGTTGAAATCAAAGCTCGTTCTGATCTACTTACTTTGGATTTATGTAAAACTGAAGTTTTGAGTTCTTCCGTAGAACAGAAATTTGTAGCAATTATCCAAATTATCAGATTTGCTGTAATTCAAAAAATCAACTTTTAATTTTAAAGCTTGAATAAGAGATTACTTTCTCAAAAATGACAGAATTTTGTCAGTACATTGATTGTAAACATTTCAAACAACCATCTACAAAAATCTTTGATGTAATTTGTGTTCAAGTGAGTCTTAATTAAACTACAATCTGTTTTATTACTCATTTTGTTGCTTTCAAAAATCTCTAAAAAAGTTGTTTGTTAAATAAACTTAAAATAGCTGAAAATTGAGAGAAATATTTTGCAGAAGAATTCTATCTAAAAAAACTTTGGATGGTCTCGCCCAGAAGCTTACTGTAAATTGTATGACTTAAATTGCATTTTTCTATCTCTTGTCATTATTATATGGCGCCACTTTGCCCGAACATAAATCGTCATGTTATTGAATAGATTGTAATGAAAACTTAGGGGGGTATTAAGTAGGATTCGTCCAACTAATACGATCTGATAAACGCCGACCTTAAGTTTTTAAAACTTTAGTAAAAACATTTTATTCTTTATCCAAAAAACGATATGAGAAATTAGTTTTACTTTCATGGATACACTTTTAAAGTCTTAAGAACGCGGCTAAGATGAAAGCCTATAATAAACATGTTTACATATGTATTTTTTTAATAATAAGATTTGAAATAAATTACTGGCGAAAGTAAAAGCTTTTTGTTTTCCTGTTTATATTACATGTTTGTTGAGGTATTGTGCTCGCGGAAGGAAGTATTTGATAAAAGTTTTGAAAGAAGTAAACGATTTTTGTAGTCTATTTTCATGAAAAGTTATTGAAATATGGTAAATTGAAAATACACAAATCAGGTTCTTTACGTGCCACACAGGATATTGTACATCTTAACTTGTGTGGCTTAGTGATGTTAAAAAGTTGGTTGTATTCAATAAACTTTCTTCTGTCACTTTAACTTAAAAAAAATTCTATGTAAGCCAACAAAATTTTAACATATGACAAACGGTCTTGCCCAATTTTTTTGGTGTTACCTCACTTTAGAAATCTTTTTTATTTTATCTCTGATTTAAAACTGTCTTACAAAACATAAATCTACAGCTAAAATAATTGATAAAATATTTATAAACAATTTGGTGTTGCTGTACGATAGTGAACAAAATAATTAGTTGACTTATAAAGATGAATTTTAACATAGATTAAATATAAATTAGATCCAGAAAACAAGTATTTTTTATGAAATAGATTAAAATCTAACCACCTGTAATAAAAGAAGTTGAATTTATAAGAATAATATGACTTTTATTGAAATGTTGAACAAAGCAACTCTATACTGTGTTGAGTGGCGAGTTTTCTTCTAATTATTTTCAGTAGAAAGTCTTCAAGCCGCACTTTTAAACTTAAAACGTTTAACTTAATTGTTTTGTAACCATTTATTCTTCTTGTAAAAATATTTTGAGCTTTAAAATTCTGTATAAAATTAAAAGATTTGTTTAAGTCGTACCAATTTACAGATAAACAAAAGATTAGAGATTAATCTCTTAAAGATTTGCTTTTTTGGAGGTTGATCAAATAGATTTTTACAGCAAAGAAAAGAAGGATTAAAATTAAAGCTTTGTATCATCTTTTTATGAAAGTAATTTTGATATATTTTGTGTCATCAAACTTAAAAATTGTAAATTGTTTCTTTATTTTAATCTCAAAACTTTGTTTGATTATTTCTTTCCAATACATATAACCTTATATTAAAATTACTTCACAAAATAGAGACCCAAAAGTTTATGATATTTGATAAAGTTCAAGATAATCCGTTTATTTATTTAGAATTTATAAATCATTTCAAGCAATTGAAAAGCTTAAATATTTCAAAATAAAATACAAAATCGATTTTACTGTGAAATTTATTATTAATACTAAAATAATTTCTCTATCAAACCATTTAAATGTCAAAATCTATATTTTCGATTTAGTGCAGTATCTTATTTAAATGTTATTTTTAGAAATTACAAAATTAGTATCTCAACTTTTCTCCTGGAAGTCTATTACCTACATGACTCTAAAACTATTTTTTTTTATTAAAAAGTTTATATTTACAGAAATCTTAATCAAAAATATTTTTAGCAACGATTTTTATTTGTAATAATTATTGTAAAATATTCTACTCTATTTATTTTCATTATTTTTTAATTGAATGACCAGAAGAGTTTAATGAAAGGATTGAATCTTCATCATCTCTCTATTAATTTCTTTTTAACTAAGATTTATATTTAAATTATTTATTTCAAAAGTTACTGATTTTAGCAGTATCTGAAATCTGAGTAACTGTTATCGTTTTAACTCAATAATCAAAGAACATATTATATGTCAGTATTGTAAGCTCAGAAACCCACAAGACTCAATTATTTTTATTCTCTATCGTTGTTTAAAAGACTTAAATACTTATGAAGTAATTAATTTGAAGTTCAGATAATAAATTAATCATTTTCTGATATAGAATTACCGTTAAGTTTTTATAAGCTACAATAAAACGATGCAAAGTGTTTGATTTCAGCTATTTGATTCTAAGCATAGCTTTTTAATGATTAAGCGTATGTTAAATATAATCTAAATTGAAAATTGATTTATTTAAAACAAATTTTACATCAGATTTGAAAATAAATTATCAGCAAATTTCCAAATTTAATAATTTATCTATTCATTAAATAAAAAAACGAAATAAACGTTATCTTCATCAAAAACATCTGCGCGCATTAAACTCATTATTATTCTAAATTGCCCGCTGAACTTTTTGTTTTCAAGTTTTGATAAAAGTTTCTCACAAACTCACACTGTACATTATTGATGAATCAATGAATGAATAATTTGAGTTTTAAGAATTATTTAAAATTAAATGTTCTTTTGAAAAAACTATACTCCTAAAAGTTGAATTGTATGTTTTTTTTCGCACAATAAAATCCAAAATGCTTAATTTCTAATTTGTATTCATGAAAATCAGCACATTCTGTAATGATCACTAATAAATGTGATATAATTCGTGAATACATTAAGATATAATGTCATTGGATTATAATTTATAATAATTCAAAGACACGAATATATGATTTAAACTATCCAAAGAGAATTATAATGTTTTAAAAAGCTTACATGTTACAAAAATCAAACCTTTTGAATGTAATCAAATTAATAATAATGACAGTTTTTTATTTACTTTCAATTAAATCAACAAAATCTAATTGAAACAATTTTATGTGAAAATATTTCTTATTAAATTTTAATATATTGACCTATTACTAATAAATTTCACATCATTCTGTAAAGCATTTTTAGAGAGAACAATTTGATAAGTAAATAGACAAGTTACAATAACAAAAATAAATTAGAGAAAAGTTTATCTATTTAGATTTTATCATGAGCAATTTTAAATATTTTTGCAGGTCATTTTCTATTCTATTTATCTTTAGTGTTACTTTGAAAGGGTATAACCACCGCTAATTCGTACTACTTGGAAACAATTACTGTAAATTATGCTTGACATTTCCTTGTAGTATCATCTCTCTTTATCCGTTCACTTTATTTTCTACGCCGACGGCGACAATTGCTAACCAATGAAAATCGCCTGTCAAGTTCAGGAGACTATATTAACTGCTCCATCTTATTATTGTAATCACCACATTGAGATCTCAAAGACATATTTACTCGCTGCGTTAAATGAAAAGAAGATTTGAAAATGAAATGAGATAGAAATTACATTTTAAATTGGCGATTACCAAGTCAAATTATACTGCCAAGTAATGACAGAAATTTCTGTCTTAGAAACCTCATTTTTATTTCTTTTATAGTATTTATCCTCATCTATAGCCACTCACTGAGTTGCGATCTATTGGTAGGCATGCATAATAATACATTAAGGTAACCTTCCCTAAGTTCATTCTTTCTCTTATCTTGTCTTTCATATCACTCCTAATCTAGTGCTTCATGTCTAGGTGTCGGCTCCAAGCTGATAGGTATCATTAAAGTTGAACAGCTATAATTGTCTTTGTTCAACCCCATCTCATTTAAAACAGCATCTGGTGAATAAGTGTTTGAATTATAAAAGTCTGGAAATGAACGATGTGGTAACTTGCTGCTTTTCATTTATCTGTTTTTTTTTAATGTTTTTTATGTTTAATGATAATAATTAAATATAACTTTAATTACAAGATTTATATTCAGCTGATTAAATAAATTCAAAATACAAATTAAAAGAATTTCGTTCAACTCAATTTAGAGTATATGCATAGAGGTATCTGCGTCAATGTCTTTAAGAAATACCGATATACAAAACAGATGAAAACCTCAACAACATTTTCATTAAATATGGCAACATATCACGCAATATTACCGCCGTCATTAAAAATGCTTTGTCGTGTCACGAATATGTAGCAACAAAATATTTTGTTTTTAGTGCTGTTAGTCATTAAAAAATAATCTTACAATGATAAAAGATCTGTTAAAACAGTTTCAGTTTCAATGGATGGTTCTATACGACTGATAACTTGTTAAGCAGATTGTCAAAATTATTCTAAAATTTAGCATTATAAATCAGCAATTTTTAAAAGTAAATAAGTAGATGCAAGACATTATTTTATAAACAGTTTATTAGTTTATGTCATTACCCATCTATAACTAGGTTTGACTTAAAAAGTGTAACTGATAAAATTTGCCACAATTTTTTTTTAACTTTATTCATTTGTTTTATTTATTTTTCATCATCCTATTCGTAAAAAACGTTATTATCTTATTTTTTATGTTTTTAATCGTGTTGTTACTGAACACTTTTTACTGGATACCTAATTAGATATGTTTGTAATCTAAACTCTGTTGCATGTGTCAAAATATAAAAATTAATTTTATTTGCACCTGAAAATTTGATAAGCTACTTACTGTACTATTTGATTGAATAATATAATAAAATATGTATGATTATGTTTATTCAATTTATTATTAAAGTTTTCAAAATATTTTTTTATAATATTCTCTCTCAAATAGAAAATTGTTTCCAATTATTTTAGTTTCTAAGAATTTAGAGTAAAGTAATTTTGTTTTTAGTTTTATATCGTTTTTTTTTTTAATTTAAAAAACCAAGTTATTTAGAAAATCATATTACAGAAAAAGTCTCTAACTCATTTGATGTCTTAAGATGTCTTCTCAAATTTTTTGATATGAATTAAGAACAAAATTTAAATGTTTAAGACTACTCAATGTAATTAAGTTGTAATTTTATATCATAAGCTTCCTATAAATGCATTTTAAAGTCTTAAGAGCTTGTATTTCCTTGAAGTAAAATAGCAAAAAATTTCAAAAGCACAACCTTTTCTAACATACAACTTATTTTACTAAAGTTAGTGAACTATAATTGTAGGTATTATAACAACAATCATTAAAACTAATTATGAAAAATAATCTTGGATAGGAATTATTTTAAATGCTTTTTAAATGAAATAAAGTTTCTGAAATTTTAACTAAAGATTTAGAGCTTATTTGTAGTAATAACTTTTAAGTAGAATCAACTTTAGCGTTGTTTACGATGCAAAACTGTTGACAAATTTTATATTGGATTTTTCTTATTAAAGATAATCAATTATTTTATTCATAAATAACCTTTAAACACTTAAAATAAAATCCAGAAACATGTTAAGGTCATTAAAACGCTTTATTTAAAAATTGAAGACACTTTAAAATAATTTGTACATTTGCATAATCAAACTACAACCTAATTAAAGAATTTATTAAGCTGTTATCTAAAGTTATTAATAAAGATATTTGCAGATAAGCAAATGCTGTTGTGATGATAACTTCCTACTAAATGAACTTCTTAAGATTAGAGATAAGAATTTGATTTATATTTAATTAAAATAGACCTCTATCTGATAAATAGTTGTCATAGATTAAAAACTTATAATTTTTAAGGCTTAAGAATACCAAAAATAGAATCTTACAAATAAATTAGCTTATCTAAAAATATTCTTGAACAACTGCATCAATAAAGTAATTATCAAGGTATTAACTTTAGGACTTTCTTGAAGACAATTTTTAAAGCCTTTCCAAAGATCTAATTTATAAATCTCTAATAATCTTTTGATAGTGCCATTAGATCTTCATATAGCTATTATTTTTGAACAAAGTATCTTCTTAAACTAGTCATTACAACAGTAATGACTATATTGCAATATTAACTGTCAATAATTAACATATCTCTTTTCAAGCCTATATTTTTGTAGTTTAAAAACAACTATGGCGGCAAAAAATTAGGAATTTATAGAATTTAAGATAACAACAAAATGTCTTAATTGTACAACAAAACAGGAAAATCGAAGTTAACCTTAAATTATCCTCTAGTTTTGATTGTATATGAAGATAAAAAATTTTGTATGAACTACCAGTAGTTAAAACAACAAAGGTTATATTAAAATATTTTAATTAAATTTGTTTGTGATGAAAATGTTACTGTAAAAACTACAGAAGATTATATTGTCTTAGCTACTTAAAAATATGTAAGAAATCTTAATTTAATAATGTACTGTATTTGATTACTACTTTAAAAGAAAAATGCTCTAATTAACCAAAACGTTTACTATAATTAACAGAATTTTGAGTAATTTGTTTCAGTTTTAATTTAAAAATGGATTGAAGGTTATTAATCATTATTTTCATATCTTACTTAAAAACTATTTATATGATGCAAAACAAGGTTAAACAATAGTTTGCTATTTACCACAAATAGACGAAAAAACATAAACATTAAAAGATTAGAAGATTATAGGAATTTAATTAAGCTGATCAAAAAGTTGGATAGTTTTCAAATTAGTTAAACTTTTTCAAATTGAAGTCTTATAATGAAACCAAACCGTCTAGCATCATTCATATAATTGCATAGGAAAGATTAAAACTTGAAGATAAGAATAGATACTTTAAAAATCAATTAAAAAACTTTTCAATATATATTTCTACAATTTTGCTTTGATTCTTTAATTAAAATATGAAAATCTATCTTTTAAATGTAGTTAAGGCGGTGTAATTGACACTACATAAATTAGGTAAGGATTAAAAGTTTTTTGCTAATCTCAAAATTTTTTTACGTAGAATGTTAAACTGTTCTTACAGAATCAAATTAAAATATTTCTTAGCTTGACATTTAAATCTGTAGCATTCAGTGTTAGATAAGTTTTTCGTATTTTTTTGTTGTTAATTACACTAGATCATGAAATAAACTAAAATATTTCTACATTTTAAATATAAGGTATTGATTGTTTCAAATCACTATAAGCATCACCAAACATTTTTACTTCTATCTTTTCAAACCAAGTTAATATTTACTTTTTATTGTAAGTTTTGTGGGTTCGTTCAATTAATAAAATTCTTTCATTAAAGTTTATTTTATCTTTAAGATAGTTTTTTAATTATTAATATTTTATTTGCTGTAGTAGTTTAAAGTGTCAGTTTTGTATAACTTTTCATTTTAAGATCACCAAGAACTAAGCTTAATTTAACTTTATATGCTTCTATTGTACTAAAAAATTAAGTGTCACATCATTGTGAAGAAGTCCTAAAAATTCTCTACACCCAGAAACAAAATTTCTTCCTTTGGAGCAAATAAATCGTCAATTTAAAAAAAAGAATTTTTCAACAGAACTATTTGCCTTAAGCAAAACTTTAAACTGTAGTGATATTTTAGACAAAGAATGAATTGTGGTGAAATTTTCTTAAACTACTTGTTGATCTCAGTTCTAGTGATATAATATTTATTATTAATGTAGTATAATATTTATCATTTTTCAATTGAAAAATCATTTCTACGATTTTAAGTTTCATTTTAATCATTTTTAATGCTTTTAAAGTAACTGACTTAAAAAATGTTGTCCAAATGTTAAATTAAAAATCT
Source organism: Pegea sp. RAD2-039 (assembly GCA_034620365.1). Lineage (NCBI taxonomy): Eukaryota > Metazoa > Chordata > Thaliacea > Salpida > Salpidae > Pegea > Pegea sp. RAD2-039. The sequence goes on from JAQGEQ010000161.1 coordinate 279,289, forward strand.
GAATATTTCAGAATAATTAAAATTGAGTCTAAAACAGAAACGATGTTTTAATCATCATATAAGTTTGGTATTATCCACAAGTACTCAAGTAATAATTTCCTATTTATAATTTTAGCTTATGAAAAGTGCACAAAAATTTACAATTTTAAACGTATATTTTAATAAGACATATAAGGGCGTTGTTTGAATCTTAGTGTTTATCTATTTTTGTAGACAGAGCAATCATCTAAAAAGTTTGAATCAATTACTTTTATAAAGAAATTAAAGGATAGGAATTAGAAAATAAAAAACAATTGTAGTTCGTTAGAGCAGAAAATCTTTTGTGTTTTGAACAATAAAACCGCGAGATATTTGTTCTGCACAGCAAAGACCTTAGAAGGGAGCATTTTTAACATCTTTCTAAAAGATTTGTTTGTTTAATGTTAAAACTTCTGCAAATGAAAATAAGATAAGATTTATATGTAATTTATCAATCTTAATATTGTAAAAAAAGACTCTTATAAATCAGATTAATTATTAAAAAGTTTATTTACTAACAGTCAAAAACTTCATAAAATCTAATAATAAAACAAAATTGACTCACACAAAAGTTAGGTGAAAAAATATTTGATGTTTACAAAGTATCAAAAATAAAAATATTGAAGAAAATTGTTTTTATTAATATTTAAGATTACTCGAAATATAAGCCATAGATCATTGCTATAGCGTATAAAGACTTATTTTGAAAACGAACAGTACAAAAAGAATCAGTTTTATCATTCCATAAGCATCTGCTTCCTAAATATACACCAGGTCTTTCACGCAGACTACCAATACTGATAACTACGACATGTTTGTAGCATTTGTAGTTTTTTGCTTTCAATGCATCTGAAATTTTTGATGCTATCATTTGACTCCTAGTTTTACATAATTCAGGATCATATATCTTGTCGTTAAGATGTTGGCGGAGAATATCTGAGGCGATCCGTTCAATTTCAGTGGATTTAAAACGTAGCTGAAAAGTTATGAAGTTAAACAAATTTAATTTGTATTTAATTGAAATTTTCATTTTTCAAAAGTCACAAAGTAAACAAAACAGAAACTTGAAAAAAGATATAGTTTTACTTTGCTTTCTTCTGATGATAAAAAGTAAAAAAAAATCAAAATATTAATTAATTTTTATCACATTTTCAGTTCTTAAAAATTTTGTAAGAAAAGCTTTCAAATTTACAATAAGTTATATAGTTATTTTTGTGGTTTCAATTGTCTGCGTTTTAATTTAGAAAACAAATTATTTGATGAGATTTTAGTTGAAAGATTTGTTTTATTACTAAAAACTAGCTTTTAAACTTGAATAATTTGGCTAATTGGTTAAGTAGTTGTAAAAGTCAATACCTTAATGCTATTAAACATTTTAATTAGGTAGAATGTAGAATTTTTTTAATTTTCGAACAGATTTTAATAATGAATCATTTATGAAATTTCTAAGAAAGTTTTCTTTTAATTTGTAATTATTTCAATTAGTGTTAATGCCAAAAACTCAAAAATGTTAATACCTAACTTCAAAAACAGGTTTAGGTTTTGTTTAAACAAGTAGATTTCAAAAAAACGCTTTTAAGTTATGAAAAACAATTCACTAAAAATGAAAAAACAAGAATACCTTTACATCTACTTTATAGGTATTTTCATATCTTTTTTTGTTAGCTGTTGTAGAAAAGGCTTCACTTGTTGAGTTTTGTGACTGTTCTTCTATAGCAGAACCTTTTGCTTTTGTAATAGTCTTCTTCTTTCCAGTTTGCTTCATCTCAACTTTTTACGACTTCTAAATATTTCAAATTATTTCGCAGTACTTTCTACACTTAAATTTCTTAAAAAAAGAACAGCTTAATGCTACAAAAATATCAATAACTTACAAAACTTAACTGAATGAATTTTCAAGTTTTACAAAGTTTAATTCTAGACATTTACGTTTGAAAAAGAAACAAACACTTCGCATTGTGACATCTTAAGTGACACAATTTCAGATGAAAACTTAAATTATTACTAAATCTCGAATCCAAAAGTAAAATAAAATAAATAAAGAGAAGAAAAAGCTTTAGCCGAATTTAAACATTCGTTCAGTAAAACACTGAGTATAACAAACAAAAGCTCAGCTTATAGTCACAAAGAATGTAACATTGAAATAAATTTTTAAAGAAGCTTTGCTGTCATACAAATTATTCATTTACAAAAACAGATTATAACAAACGTTTTATTATTTCATACTATCGTGAATAATAAGTGTAAAATTAAAGTATAATAATAAAACTTACAACTGAAATAAACTGCTTATTTTAAATCGGTAAACTAATTTAAGAAAATCAATTAATAAAATCGAAGGGGTTTTCTGGAGTGAAATTTAGAATTTTTTTGTTTGTTATTTCATTAGATTGTTTGCTTTTTGTAAACAGTGTGTTGAAAGTTTATTTGCTTAAGTTTATATACTGTGAAATTGGGTAAACTTAGTCAAAAAGAGACCAACTGCAAGAATAGACTTGATTTGTAAATTATACTAATTTTAAACTGTAAACTGAACTTACAAGATCACTTATATAATAGATAATATTTTCAAACCAGTTAAAGTGATTAAGGCTTTTTATAAAAACTGTTTTTAACTTTTAAATATCAAACAATAAATTTTCATTGAGATAAATAAGTTTTTTTATGAAATATCATTTAAAAAATGTTCAAATAAAATCGGTTTAAAATTGAATTGAAAGTCGACGTGTGAACAAACAACAAATAAAGTTTCTCTTATGTTTAAATAATAGAATAATATAATGAACATTTTTGTTGTTACCACCTATTTTATAATTTACTATTGCTTTAATATTATTTGAATTTGTATCTACTAGTTTTTCTTATGTTTTATCTATAAGCTGTAAAGAGGCCAAAGACAAGAAAATGTTTAGACAAGTTACTTCAGATAATGCACAAGGTCACATTGTGATGAAAATTTTCACAAAATATTTGCTTTTGATTTTATTAAGTTCGTAAACTCAACGAAACCGTTCATTAGAGCCTTTGCATGAGTTATTTATATGATTTAACAGCTTATAACTTAATTATAAGTTTAGATCAGATTTTGAAAAGATATCCTTAATAATCTCTTTTTGATTATTAGTTAAGGAATTATTATAAATTGTATAATATTGTTTTATTAAAGAAATATTTTTTATTAACTATGGTATGATGTCTAATTATAAAAATAATATTCAAAATAAACTCAAAATGTATATACAGGATGTAATAATAATAATTTGCCCGAAACTGGCTATACTAGTTGTTAAAAATAAATAATAACATTAAAACTTGACTACCGAAGTACTTTCGAACCTTTAAAAAATAAGTATATTTACTTACTTTTTATGTTTTAAAGTTAAAAATATCAATTTCAATTGGATGATAGATAAAAATGATAATTTTATCGGCTCTCAAAAGAAAGGGGTGACATATTCTGTTATAAGATGATATATTGTCTTACAATAAGATACATTTTGTATTACATATAGACATAAATCTTGTCATTGAAACTTGGATAGTTAAGAAATCAGTTTCATACAAAATAGTTTTAAAATTCTAAATTAATTTCAACTTATTCAATTTGCGTATAGCGTCATATTAAGAAATTTTGTTCAATAAAAATTTCGAGAATTTAAGTAATAGCTCTACCAATAAAATTTATAGCAACTAAAGATATAAAAATTCCGTTCTAACTAAGTATATACAATTAAATCTTTATTAAATTAAAATATTATCAAAATGTAGACATTTTTGAAACCTAAAATGCAAACAAGAAAATATATATAAACTATTATTTATTAAATTTTATTTATAATAAGTGAGTACTTGAATTTTTATTATTATTCGAAAACAAAATTATGATAATAAATTAGGCCACTAACGGTAAAATCCATTTTATATATTTTGATAAATTATGCTTTTAGTAACAGCTTATTAACATCTAGTATTTGCTGAATGCTGCATTTAGTCACTTTCTTCTGTAATTATTAATTTATTTTATAAATGGAAGGACTAATTAATTGCAAAAGTTATTTTATTAATTTTGTTTATTTGTACTTAAAATCTTGCCAAAATTTGTCATTGAAAAATGGTTTGATGAATAAACCTGCCGAACCTGACAAAATGTATGTTCCCTCTTTATATGAACATATTGCTAACACCTACTCTCATGGAATGATGATAGTTCCAAGTATTTTGGCTGGACAGTTGCTTCTTTCCAGGCTTGATGGTGTCCTCAACCAACAAAATCATATGTAAGAAAATATTTGTATAACTTTTATAATATATTTGTAAAATTTTAAGTAAATGATAATATATTTATAAATACTGATTGTTTATAAATATCAGGTATTACTTATTTGATATTATAAAAGTAATCATGTACATGCAAATATATTTAAGTTGTTAACTATCTTTTTTAACTGATTATTAAACATTCTTTTTTAAGTGTTTTTTGATTATCAATATAGAAGTTTTCTATTAACAGATGTTCATCGTTAAACTCAACTATGTTTGATCATAAAAGTTTAAAGATTGACTTTCTTTTTTCTACTTATATTTATACAATTTCTTTGGCAATGCTTTTTATATGTTCAACTTTATACCACTGGCTTTCTTGGACGCAAAGCCATTGGATAAATGTAATTATATTAAAATGATTATATTTATTTTTAGTTTTATATAAAGTATTTTTTATAGTAAATTAAATTTGTTTTTAGAATCACACTGGATGTAGTAAACATAGACCTTTTCTTACAAAATGGTTGCATAAGTGTGACCGTTCAACAATTTATATATTTATAGCTGCCTCATATTCACCATGGTTAATTCTAACTGATCATTCAAAAGAAATTGGAATAGAGTAAGCTATATATTCATTTCAGTTAAATATCAATACAAATGTTACAGACATAATATTATTGCTACAAACCTTGTGTTTTGTAGTTTCTAGAATTTAACTAAAATATTATTTGTACAAAGTACAAGTTTTTGTTTTTGATGAACATCTTTAAATAACTATCAATAGATTTTAAATTATTGTAATTGAGGTTATGGGTTTGGTCGGCTTCTAATCCATTGTGCTTTGAATACATGGGTTTCCATGAAATCCAATATAATACATGATCAGTCGAAGAACCTATATCAGCTGTATCTTCACCACACCACTTATCAAGCGCAGAAACCATCCCAACTTTAACCATTACCAGTGGTTGATTGGTTGATGCTATACGAGTTAACTCAATAAAATCCATTATAATTAAGCGCATACGCAAGCAGGAAGGAAGGAAGTCAACCTTCTTCTATCTACTACTTTGGCTTAGAAAGCTTATCCAAAAATAAATTGTGATTTGTTGATGACAATTTTAAAAGAAGTTTAAGAAAGTTTTAACGGATTCTCTTTTCATCAGGCTTCTTGTTTGGTTGGCTGCTGTATGCGGTACTATATATACGCTTTGTAGCCTGGAGAAAAACAAACTTCTGGAGACTGTTTTTTACATCTTTGTTGGACTTTTCCCTGGTCTATTTCTTATTAACTACGTGAATTTGAATCAGTAAGTCTGAAGTGATAGCTACTGATAAATCTGTAAAAGTTTCTTTCTATTAATTCAGAACAGTCATTTATGAATTTAAACTGGGAGGAGCTTTTTACCTAATCGGTGTTCTTATATTTAAATATGATGGAAGAGTTCCTTTTGCTCATGCAATTTGGCATCTTTTTGTAGCCATGGGGGCTTTTACCCATTACCGGTCTATGCTTAACTTTTTCTATGCTTAACTGTTTTGTGACTGTGATTTGTATTCAATGTTTTGTTGAACTGTTTATCTCTTCAATTATTTCCATTTTATGACAGTTGGTTCAACGAGTTTTTTGCTGAAAATAAAAACTTTTGTGAAGCAGCTGATGATTAAAGTGGGTTGTAGTTGGTGGAGGTTTTCTATTATTAGCTTTTCTCAGAATAGTCATGTGATTGGACGCGAGAAGTTTTTATAAAAGACAATTTTCAACAGACGACTTTAAACCAAGAAGAAATGAATCCACTTACGGGAACTTTAATGCTTAGAAGAATGCACAAAAGACATCGTGGTTGCTGCTATTTACTTTTGTTAGTTGTAAAAAGTCATTTTTGTCAAAATGAATCAAATTTCAGTTGAGTATCAACATTTTGATAATTATATGAAGCAGAATAATTCGCTGTGAGCAAAAATTAGTGAATCGAAAAAGAAATTGTCTTACTAAAGAATAACTTGTTCAGTATTTATCTCAGCTGAACAATTATTCAAATAATCTTATTTAATCATAATCTTTATGTTTTCAATCATTTAAGAAAAACTTATCGGCACCTACTAACACCAAAATCACCTCAATTTTGTATATATTTATTCGTCTCTAAGATTATTAGTTTAAATTTGAATGTTCAATAGTGAATAAAATAATTACATCTTTTTTGATTTACTTATTTTAATTATTCTAAGTTAAGTTTGAAATTTTTTAAATCAAAAACATTTTATTATCTGTATCAAAACCTGATAAATTATTTTCAATAAATTCTAAGAAAGTGATTTGAACTGAGTTCAGTAAACTTCAAGTTGAAGTAAATAAATAAAAAATTTTAGTTTTCTTATTAAATCAAAGAAAAGTTTTTAAAATTGCATAGAACACCTTTAAAATAACTTTTAAAAACTTTCAAGAAATTTTTTAACAAAACCAATCCATAAACTTTTAACAACTATTATAACTTTTATTTATAATTTTATAATAACTTTTAAACTATTTTCAAAATTTTTATTAATTTTAGTCATTAAAATTTTAGCTTATAACTTTTGTGTTTATGGAACCAGATAATAAAGCTGAATTGCTAAACAATCAATTTAATAGCGTTTTATAACCAATGAGGTTATACTCCTTCTCTTTCTTACTCAGACATACTTACAAATTTCTCTAAGATCGTAGATCCTGACATAACAGTCGATATAATATCTAAGGCTATTTCTTTTTCTAAATCATCAGTTTCCAACACCTCAGATCAGATCCGAGCTTTGTTTTTAAGAAAAACTACTTCTTCCTCATCACTACCTTTATCGCTACTCTTAACATCACTCTGAGGCGAGGAAGAGTTCCACAAATTTGGAAAAAAGCTAATATTACTCCAGTTCAGAAAAAGGGTCCCAGAAATATTGCACTTGACTACAGACCAGTTTCGCTGACTTCAGTTATCTGAAGAACTGAAGAACATGTCATTCACAATCATATGACCACTGATTTGATGCAGCACCATCTAATATCTGATGTCCAGCATGACTTTGTGAAAGGGAGATCTTCCCTGACTCAACATCTCACTTTTCTTGATGAGCTTACAGCCCATTATAAAAGTAATACTCCTTGTGGCAGCATATATCTTGATTTTGCTAAGACGTTTGATTCTATCCCACACAATAAGCTCATTATTGTTTTACAAAAATTAAAAATCAACAGCTTTATCTTACAGTGGATTGAAGATTACTCATCAGGTAGAACCCAACAAACTCGTGTTAAAAGATCTTTATCTACTCTTAGTCAAGTCACAATTGGTATTCCTTAGGATAACGTTATAAATCTCTATATTGGTGCTCCTCTGAGTTCTGTTCTAGGTCCCCTTTCTCTTTTTAATTTTCATTGAAGACCTCATCATCAGACTACTAATAGTAGATTATGTCAGTGTGCTTGTGTGTACAGATGACATCAAACTGTTATCTTGCAATCCTTCAAAACTTCGAACTGCACTACACACTGTATAAAACTGGTCTACGAATTGGCAGCTCAGAATTCAGCCCACAAAGTCTGGACGAATAACTTTTTCTCGTAAACCAGCTGTAAATTGCTTGAACCAACACTCCATCAATAAATTTATTATTAAACAAATATTTTCGGTCCTAAACCTTGGTATTACCCTATCATCTGACTTTAAATGGCACAATTATTTTTTCAAAATGTTTGAAAAATCAATCAACCTTGTCTTCCTTATTATAAAGACCTTTAATTCTAAGGATCCATACTTTTTTAACAATCTTTTTAAATTGTACGTATGTCCAATTCTTGAATACAATGTCAGTGCATGGATGCCATATCAAGTTAGTCATATCAAAAAGATCGAGTCTGTTCAGGCCACATTTACGAGATTATTATGAATGAAACTTAATACTAAATATGATAGTTACACACATCGTCTCAGCTTCTTCAATTTAGATACTTTAGAAATTTGAAGAAATAAATACGACTTAATTCTTATTTTTAAATGTATCCACAATTTAATTGACACTCAGTTTGATGATTTCTTTTCCATTATTCCTTCCCTCAAGTTATATCAACTCAGACGACACATGGTACATCTTAATAAGCCCATATTACCTGGTACTTTACTAAGAGCAAATTTTTTTTCATACCACACAATTAGTACATGGAACCAGCTGCCATCAGATATTGTCATGTCGGAGTCACTCGCGTTGTTCAAGCAGAAGTTGAACTGTTTTAATACTTCACAATTTTAAACTGTGTTTTTTTTTCTTTTTTTATTATTAATATTCCATGTAATTGTCCACTGTTATATGTTTTGAGGACCAATGAAATGTCATGTGTTACATCTTTTGCTTTCTATATTATAACTTAATAGATATTATTTGTGAGAATGTCTGTTAGCTGGAGGTGGTCTCTTCAAGCACCCTCATTCGCATTTATTGAAACAAATCATTAAATAAACTTTTATCTACTTAACTTTTATAAAAGATTTATTTGTTTTATCTTAATAAAAAGATTAAGTAGAAAAATGTACAAGTTTAAATTTCATTATAAACTTTTAAGTATATCATGATTTTGCTCAATCTTTATTTTCATGAATTGAAAAATTTCAGTTCATAATTACATATTATCATTCAATCAAAGATTTTTAAAAAGCTGAATATTTTTAAATGCTAAGACAAAGCATGATTGCTAAACTTACGTAGAACAATAAATATAAATATACCTTCTAGAACTTTCTAAATAAACTCAATTGATAAGACTCTAAACAAACGAAAAAAATCAAAATTTATATTTCAATTGAACTTTTTTATTTCAATTACAAAAGCAGTAGACAGTTAACTTTAAAATATATAATTATAATGCAGAAACAAATCATTATTTTTTTGAAGTAACAGTATATAAGACTGAACATTTAAAACAAAGTATAACTAGTCTCAGAGGTGAGTCAAAAGTTGATTTCACTAAATATGTTAAAATCATAAATTAATTAGTTTGTATTCAGGCCTTTAGTTTTTGCAAAGTCATATTACAAGACTATTTTCGAGTAGAAATTTTTGTTATCAACTAAAGATATAAAACTATTTATACTCATTTTGCTTTTCAGATTTATTATAAAAATAACTTCATGATGAAGATAACGATTGTAACTTTGATGTTTATAATTGGTTGTGTTATTTCAACAGCGATGAGTCAATACGTGTAAGATTTTGATAATTTGTCAACCAGCTTTAGTTTAGAAGTCTATTTTTTCAGGGTTCATCATCATCATTACTATCACTATTGTGGCGATACAAAGGTAAGTAACTCTTCAATCAAAAGTTAACAAGTTTTTCAAGAAATTTATCACAAATTGCTTGTTGTCTCGAACTAAATTTAGAATGTTTTCTTAATAAAGGAAAATAACTGTTTTTCTTTAAAGTAAATCTTCAAAGTCATTTAACAAAAGTTCCACGAGAAACTTATAATTTAATCTTTTGATGCAGAACTCCCAAAATATGGATCAACCGATTCAGTTTGAAGATCAACATTTTGCAAACAACCAAGAAAGAGCTTTTAAATCTCATGATAATACTAAAGGTTAGTAATAATTTGTTTTAACATTCACTTGTTGGTGACAATTCTTTGTTCTATGAATAATATTTTATCAAAATTATAAGAAACTGGTTTAAGATAGTTTTAAATTAAGTAGTTTCAGTAGAAGAATCTAAATCTTTTAATGTAGAAGGTATTATTTTATATGTTTCACAGCTTTAGTAAGTAAACATCATTTAAATAGTTTTACTGAATTTTCAGACATTTCTAAAATGGACAAATATAGCTTAGATGACGTCATTCCTAACTTTGAACCAGATAACTACAATTAATTGGTTTTGAAATCCTTAGAATACCTTCTGATGTAATCGAATTTGGTGTTTTTAAATATAGCAAATAATAGATATCTATCACAAACAAAAATCTGAAACTTTTTTTGGAGTTTTTATTTTATTGAAAATTAGTTTTTATTTTTATTTTCAATAAACTTCCAATTTATACATTCGCAAATTAGTTTCTTTACAAATCAATGTAAATAAATTAGGATACGAAGCCAAAAAGCTTTAAGCGCAAAAAAATTGAAAGCAGATGATTATTATTAGATTAATAAAACATTTATTATTTTATAATAATCTTCTGACATTTTGGAAATTAAAGTTTAAGCTGAAAATAATTCAAAGTTGAAAATTTTGTTTTACATTTTGACAAACTTTATATTATAAATATATATGATTTTATAAAAATTATATTAAAAGAGATATTTCCTCTTAAAATAAGTGCTGGGAGTCGAAAATGAAATTTTGTTTTTCTTAGTTAGATTAAAAAAAACTAATCCTAAGATGTATATTGAGTTCTAAAAAAAATATTTTTAAACATATAGAAAGATATTAAAAGCCTAGCATATCAACTTAATATGTTTACTCAGCATTTCATAAAATGAAAATAGTTTTTTGAGAATAGTGATGACGAATCTACTTAATAACTGTAAAAACAGTCATTTATAGAACTTTATATCAATTTATCATAAACAACAAAAATTAACCCCTAAATTTCTTAGAGTCAGTTATGTAAAATACAGGTGGTTGGTCTGCTCCTTATATTCAACTATAAGACTTATTCTGAAAACTCAAACTTTTGTAAGTTTCATACTTTGTTAAGAAGTAACTCTGTTTGAAAAATTGTTAATGATGAAAAACATAATTTGTTCAAAATTGCATTTCATTCGGCTCGTTTCTAAGTTAACATTAAAATGAAAACTATTTCTAGGAAGTGGTTTATCTTGCAGCTACAGAATGTTGACAAGATGACTTTAACTATTACCTTTTGTGTCAAATTATTTTGATCCTTTGCAGAGTAATTAGCAGTGTTTCAAAAAAGGATTTTAAAATCGATTTTTACATAAGAAATTTTAAAAGTATTGTTCCTAATTATAACGTATTATTTCGTGCTCTGATAAAACGTTTAATTAAAGAGACTTAACACAAGTCGAGGGCTAAAATTATAATGAAAAAATATTTTTAGTTACTTCTATTAGGTGTTATAATGTTATATAAAAATGTTTAATAGTAGTCATCAAAAACTAAAAACTTTAAATTTTGAAAGTGTTCCAGAAAATGTTTTAAACTATAATCTCAATTGCAATATTTTGAGATGAAAAATTCTGTAAATTATGTTTTCAACAACTCAGATTATTACGAACAAAAGCTTCACATCTTTTGTACATAACCGATAATTTGACTGAAATTTTCAATAGTTAAGCCTTTTTAATAGTTATACTTTGATTAATAACTACTGAAAGTTTGCCTAATTAATCAAATTAAATTAAATTACGTCAGCACACTAAATCTTTTTTTTTTAAGTTTTAAAAAATAAACAGTTGTGTCTTTTGATAAGTTTTGATAAAAAATACCTTCGTATGAAAAAATTGTCAATTTTATTTTTTATGTAATAAATAGGTCAAGATATCTTTAAAATAAAATGATTATAGCAGCCAGATGTCTTGAAATATCTTAAAAGGGGATATAAAAAGAAATCCAAAGGAAGAAAATTAAAAATTGTTTAAAAAAATGTTGACTCTTTTATAAAACTTTGAAATAAGATCGCTGCCTTAGAGCTTTCAAAAAGTTAATTAATTAAGATTAATTTTTATTATAGATAGACGATAATGAAATGAATAAATATTAAGTAAATATAATTAGTAAAGTTTAAAGTCGAATCATATAAAGGCGAATTAGTACGTTAGTTCAATTTGTTTTAACGCATGACTAGCTCTTTAACAGTTGAACATCTTACATAATTTTAATTTTATAATTTTTCTTCATTTTTAATAAAACCAAAATTATACATCATTTTTAAATCTGATATTTTTTATTTATCATATACATTACGCAAAAGTTTACTGTTAATAACACTAATAATTTTATCTACTAATCAACTCTTATTTAAAAATAAACTTAATAAGATTTATTAAAAGGTTTCACAAGTTTAATTTTTATTAATCAGTTGCTTTAAATTATCTGAACAAAAGTTATTAAGTTTTAAAATATTTTTGTTTTCATATCCATGTTGAATTTTTAGTTTTAAAATTGTGGTTACAATTTGTTTTTTTATTAATCAAAAGTTGAATTATAAACATTAAAATCAGGGAGTTATATTTTTATTAATATTTATTGATAGATTTTTTACATACTTTATTATAAGAATTTAGTAAAAAGAAAATTTAAATAAAAATAATTTATTTTTCTTCAGCTATTGTTGCTTCTTTGTCAAACTCCTACATTAATTTATTATCAATTTGATTTTCTTGCAATAATAACTTGATTAAAAGTTAATAAATTTTATTATATTATTATATATTCGTAGATCGTTTTATATTTTTATTTTTCCCAAATCATTTTGTTTTATGTTTGCCATACGGTTTGTTATCTTCAGCTATGCTTTGAATAGAATTAATATTTAAACGTTTTTATACTTTGAAATATTCTATGTAATGCATATAAGATGTATTAGATTTTAGTTATAATTTTTATACTGGTATTATTATGGTGGAAGTATTTATTAGGCTTCTGATATTTCTTATGGTTATTTTTGGTAATATTTATTGAGTATATGATATTTAATCTAAAATTAAAACTATTTTTTTAGTTTAAAATGCTATTATAAAAGTTAGTTTAATTAGAATTTTTATAACATAGAGTTAATTTCTTTTAATTTTAGTTAATCTATTTTTTAAATATGTTTAGAAGTTATTAGTTTCTATAAACACATGGCTTTAATACTTATATTAATATTAATAAATTATATATTTTTTAATGTTTTTAGACAGTCATTAACTTTTTATAATCAATTTTGTGAAGCATTTTGTAGTTATCCCATTAAATATTCTGTTAAACTATAATTTTATTTAAGTTGAAAAAGCATAGTTTTTGCTAATTTTTTTATCTTTATGCAATTATTATAAAGCAAATTTCTAACTAAGCATCCAATTTGTATATTTTGATATATATTAAGAATTTCATTTTATGTTTTTAGCAAATTGAATACTTTGATTTTATAATGGATAGTGACCAAGAAAATTTTGTTGATGCAAATGTATTCGATCCTTTTCATGTCCTATTTAATAGTAGATCAAATGATGATGGTTTAGTTGTTATTTCACATAATAATGAAAGTCTAAATTACCAAAGCATTTATGATTTATGGAATAATGCTACAATTAGAGCAAGTACAACTTCTGGTTATCCATTTTGTGAAAAAATAGTCAAGTATTATAAGCACAATGAGAAAGAGGTTGATCCATTTGTTGATGGCTTAAAAGATTTTCCATACCCAAATGTTCTTGTTACTTCGAACCAACTTAAAATCCCTTCAAAGTTTCAGGGAAAAGTCGTTTATTCAAACCCTTATTTAACAGGCAATGAAAGAGATTTTGATGAGCTTCAAATTTGCATTCAAAGTGTTTTGGTTGAATTAAAACATCACCCAACCCTAGAAGCTTCAATGGTGGTTGTTTTGATTGATAAAAAAAGTCCATCTGAAGACTTTGTTTTCTATAGTGAGCTACTTCTTAAGCTTAGAAATATGGAGTTATCAAGTACTCTTCCAGTTTATTTATTATTCTGTGAATCTTTAATATGTCTTATACCATCTGGTACATCTGTTATAATCACTAGAAATCATACTGTGGACTGGTGTGGGTTGGTTCCTGTAGGAAATGCCGCCATGGTCACTACTACTGGCTTGAAGTGGAATTTAAATAATGAAAAAATGGAATTTGAAGATTTAATTAGTACTTCTAATAAGTTAGAATCTGACAGTGATGTTGAAATAAAAACTAATAGCCCTCTTATTTGGTCTATGGCTTTAAAGTATTAGATTTAAAAGAACTTCTCTGATAAAGTCACTTTTACCCATATAATGATGATATAAATAGTTTGCTTTAAATTTAAATATTTGAATTTTTCTAGAAAATTATTTTCTTTCTATTTATAGTTATTTTTATATATAACAGCTTGATATTTTTATTTATTTTTCTTATAGATTTCTTTTGAACATGTTTTCATCTAAAGTCAATGAAACAATTGTGTTTGATGATAGACCAGCTACTGAAGACCTCAGAGTTTTAGGATTTTTAGACAATTATGAATCTGATTCTATCCAAGACACTATTTTAGTTTTATTAAATCAAGATTGGATTACTTTAAATGGAGAATTGTCTCCTGTTTTATTGAAACGTTTCGAAATGTTGTGGAAAAGATCTGCTTTAAAGGTTTGTACTGATGGAGCTTTGACGATTCTGCACAAACTCAACGAAGATCTGAAAGAATCTGGTAAATTCTTCCTTCCCGACCTTGTTTCAGGAGATTTTGATTCTGTTAGTTCAAAGTTGCTGCAATTTTATCAAAATTTAGGAGTGAGGCTTCAACACACCCCCGATCAAGATTACACCGACTTTGTAAAATGTGTTGATATCATTTCTAAACATTTGAAAAACATGCCTAACAGTGAGTGTCTTAAATATATCGTGGCATTATGTGGCAGGTCTGAACGCTTCGACCACTCAATGAATAATCTTGGCAATCTTTTTATTTCAAGCACAAAATTTGATTCATGTGTTAGATTATTTCTTTTATCTGATGACTCTTGTTCGACTGTATTATGCGTCGGTAAAACCAATCTACATCTGGATCAAAGATATCAAGGTGCTAGTTGTTCTTTGATACCGTTGAAAAAACCAGCTACTGTTACAACCTTTGGCTTTTCTTATAATTGTACTGAATATTTATTGAAGATTGGTGAAAAAACGATGAATTTTAATCAGTTATTAGATTTAGAAGGAGAGATCAGTGTTTTAACTGATCAAAGTATAATATTTACAATTCAGACAAAAACTCTATAGCAAATTATGATTTATAAAAGAGAGATCTTAAACTTTATTTATATCTTAGATGTTATATTGTTAAGAAACTTTCTCATCACATACTAATAACATTTTTATATTTTGCTCGATGCAATCAACTGCTTTTGATAAATAACTTGAAGTTTTCCTAACTTTCGATTCTGTAAAATAAAGAAAAATCTTTTTCGTTTCTTAGAAACATCTTTATTCTGTTTATTTATCAAAAGTGTAATAAAATAATTCTTCAATAGTTTTGTCATGACTTTTTATAACGAAAATATTTATTTCATTAGATTGCTTTAATGAGAAAGTTATTTAAATTTACTTGTAGAAGAACCTGATAAAAAATTAGAGATATTGTAATATTGAAAATAAAGAAATTGAATTTCTATTACGAAATCAGTTAAAATAAATTTAGTTCTTAGTAAAGTTTCTTTTCGTTTATAATCTGATTTGATTACAAAAGTTTTTAAGATATTTTCTATCATCACATTTTGATAAAAAGATTTATATTTTAAATGTTTTATAAAATTTATTTTAAAGTATTAATTATCATGTATGTTTTAATAATTTCACAAATAGTGTTATATATAAATAAGATAAAAATATAGAAAAAAATTATACATGAAACATTTCAATAGTTGCCGTAACAGTAAATAATTAAATTATCCGTGTCTTTAGTAGCGGTTATCACGCTCGTTTAATATACAAAAGATCCCTGGTTCAAGCCCAGGCAGACACATTTGCGACAAGGAAAAGTCTATAAGAACTCGAGTTGAAGGGCTTTGTTAGTATGTTAAAACCGGAGTTGGAGCCTCGTAGGCAGTTCGTCGTTGGTCGTCCTGGCTGCTCTTGCGATGCCAGCTTAGTCGCATCGGTCCTTTTGTTCCGCTGCATAACCTTGTTGACGTGGAGAGTAGAACCCTGCAGTATGGACAATAACTGGATCTCTCTAGTTCCTGTTCTTACTTACATGGTCTTTCTTGCTCAAAATAGGCCATTAAAAAGAAATAAAATAGACTGTTACAAATAAAAAACAAGAACAAAATCACAGTTTACAATTGTTATAATATTAAAACGGTTCAACTTCAGCTTAAGCTCCATATAAATAGAAAATTAGGATAAAAAGATATAAATTTACTTATATTAGCAAGTTTGTAAGGTGAATGTACTTATTTAAATATATTAACTACTTCAATCATCATCATTAAAAGCACAAATTAACAAAAAATTAACTGATGTTTATATACTTGTTTTGTTTCATTTGTTCGTTTCTTTTTGATAAAAACAAGCTACTAATTGACCCAAATAGACTATAATTTATCTATTTTATTTAACATGTGGGTGTAAATGACTAATTTTAACAGCTCTTAAAGCGAAAATAAAACAATAATTTATTTTATTTAAAACAACTAGATGAATTTCGCTAAGTAAAAGCTGATTTAATCAACAAAGTCTCAAGTAGTAAATATTGAAACTTTAAACTCTGAAACTATCTAGTTATCTATGACTGCAGCTTTTGAAGTGGATACAGATATGAAGCAGAAATACAATAAAAACATCTTATGTATCACAATTTGAAATAATTTATGAAGAGAAAACCACCATTACTACTATTTCCTTGATTGAAACACTGTAGACATATTTCTTAAACGATCATAAGATTTTATCTCATTTTTGAAGATATTTTTTATACTAGTAATAATATTAATAATAGTTTTGTATTATCATTGAAAATTAGAGTCAGCAAACCAGATATTGTTGTAAAAACCAGAAGATATATGTGTTTACTGATAGACTTTGCTCTAATGGATAAACCTACCAAGCGGCGCAAATGTAAATAATCATTGAAAAAAAATTGAATAGTATCTAGAAATAATCTGAAGAATGCAGAAAGTAAATAATAAAATACTTCCAGTTGTGATTATTATATTAGGAATAAGATCAAAGGAGTTCGAGAAGCTTATTGCTGAAATACCAGGAAAAATTTAAGAAGCTGAAATTCAAAAGATAGCGATCTCGGGAACAGCACCTACAATTCAAAGTTTTGATGTTTAACTGAATTTGATATATTTTATCTTCTTTCTAAGAACGTCGCTTACTTCTACTGTCTAATGTTATCTACGACCTTCGCATCCCAACCAAACTCCTACTGCCATGAAATATTTCTATCTCTTATCTTTCTTGTTACTAGTGACTGTTCGTGATTCGCTCTTTACTTCCATCACTGTACTTATGTAAGCTTGCGAGCCTAAGTTACCGGAGTTGGTGACTGACAAGCTGGCTCTGTAAATTCTGAGGAACAAATAATCATTCGTACTTTTGGCTAAACCAACTTGTAAAGAATAAATCTTTTATCTTCATCTTAGAATAAAAACAATAAGTAGCATGGATTTTTGTAAAAAATCTTTGATAGACTTTTTTGTTAACCCTTTTAATTAAAGAGGAAAACAACTTTGATTAATTAGTATTTATTAATTAGCATTTGATTGTTTCTTCTATATTGGACAAAATACTGAAACTAAATATAATTGTGAAGCCAATTATTGTGAAAACTTTTATCTAAGCCCTTGAGAAAATTAGATCGAGCTTCTTTCGATAATAAACTTAAACTATATAAACTGTTTTTTTAATTTTTTAAACCTTAAGATTAAATGTTTGTTTTTCGTGGTGGTAGTTTCGATTTATGAAAGTATTTATTGTTTACAGTCATTAAAAAGTTCAATCCTGGATTTTATCTTGGAAGAAGTTTAGAAGAAAAACTGTGAGAAGATGTTCAGATTTTGGAAAAAATTCGAGAAGAAAATGGGATTGGTTGGCGGCTGATAGAATTAATCGCTTATGCGAATTTTCAAGTGAAGATAGTGAAAATAAACCACTAAAACAGCTCAGGCGTCGAAGAGTTTTGTTGTTTCCGATAGTAGCAGTTCCTCCTGAAGTTTATAATCTTTTCGATGTTTTTAAACTGTAATGTTAGGAGAGTCAGTTCTCTCTCTATCAAACAATCCTAAATATTCTAAACTATTAAAATTGTATGCTAATTTTTAACTTGTAACTAAAAAAAGTTACTTTTTTTTACAATCAAGTAATTTGCGGTTTATTATTCTATTCATCCCAGATGACAACTTAAACAGCTTGACACTTAAATAAGTAAAAAGTTTTAATATAAAATCTTGTTTGCATTTCTTATAAGAACAACCAGCAAGCTTTTATAATAAATTCTAATTGGTTATTACTGAAAGCTTTCTGTGTATCATCAGGCTACATTCATACATTTTATAAATTTTTTCAATGATTGATGTTTGTAGTTGCAAATCTTAAAATAATTTTCTATAAGACATTGTAAAAAACCTTAAATAAATCCTGAAGTTTGTTACATTGTGCTTTGTAGTGTTTTGTAAGTGATATTAGCGATGTAAAAGGTTCAACTTCCTACTATTCAACATTCACGATAACGTTTCAGTGACAAAATTATGTCGTGTTAAAATCATGAAATGTTGTGACAAATTCTCTTGTGACTGAAAACGAAGTGAATTTCAAAATTTGTTTTAATGTTATCTAAAACTTTTTATTTAATCTAATAATAATAAAAAGTATATAAACTTAAGATGCTAGTGTCAGAATAAAGTTGTTAATGATTATGATAAGCAAAAAAAAAAATTTGTGTTTCACTAATCAGCTGTAAAAAATATAGAATGATAGTTTAGCATTTGATCATAAATGTTTTCTAAAGAGAAAGTAAACACAGAAATATTACTCACTAAACGTTTTTACAAACATAAAATTGAATTGCAAATTTCAGTGTTTTTGTTTGAAATTTAGAAAGTTTAATGAGGCTTAAGCAAGATTTTTTCGAAATACTTACAACAGAAGTTTTGTGAAGTTTTATCAAAGTATTTGTACAAAATATAATTAAATTAATGAACTATTGAGTTTTGAATTATTTTTTCCTTATTGCCAAGAACCAGTTTTCTTATTTATGATGTATAATACAAACTGTAAAAAGTTTGTAGATTCTAGTATTGGTCTGGTGGAAATTGTGGATGATTTAAAAACTAAAACAGAAGCAAAAAACTATTGTGAAGAAAATGATGGAATGTTAATTCCATTGCATAATCAAAAGGTAGTTGATGAAGTTTCAGAAAAGCTTTTCAATTGTTACCTTGAAATTGGTGAAAAAAATATTCCAGTTCATCGAAAAATCAGTTTTTGGAATATCGGAATTGAATGTAAAAATAAAATTTATGATTGGTTTGATGGGGAAAAGTTTAATGAAAGCAGTTATCAGCCAAGTTTTTATGTTTCCACGAAGAGCTGTGAAGATATTATCTTTTATCCTGATCATAATACACTTATTCCTTCACCTTCTTGTCAACAAACAAAAACCTGTCGTCTACCATTTCTGTGTTTGAAAAATGAAAAATCTGAACGAACAACTGAAGTAAATGATTTTGTTGAAGAGCAAGCGAATACTTTTCTTATTATTGGGTTTTCTGTTTGTATATTTTTGTTGCTTATATTGATTTGCTGTTTGATTTTAAAGATTGTACGTCTAAAGAAGAAGTTAAAATTATTTACTGATGGTGTTGAACTTGAAGTGGTTAATGATGATGTCATTAATAACGAAAATGATGAACATGAAGAAAAAACAAATATTATTTACAATATAAACCGTGAAAATGAAGTTTATACTTATATTGAAGCAACTGGAAACAATGAAAATATAATCTAACTTATAAAGTTGAGTTTTATAACAATTCGTTTATAACTTAGTCTATCAACATTATTCATCGTTCACATGGTTTAAAACTTTATATGAAAGCTATTTTTACAAAATAAACTCATTGAAGTTGTTTTAAGATGGGATATATTAAAATCAAATTACATTTTTAGTTTTTAACTTGATTTGAAATTTGTATTATTAGTAGAAAGTTGCTTTTTAAACTTTCGTTATTTGAAGAAAATGTACATTTCTTAATATGAAATTTTTGATCAGTTAGAATAAAACCTAACATAAGTTCATGACAAAATGCTAACATCTATTAGAGTTTCTGTCTTTTAAAGAAATTGATCTCACCATTTCGAAGTGATTTTATCATTTAAATTAACGATATATTAGAGAGTTGAAGCTATGTTGAATGTTATCAACCAATAAAAAAAACGTTTTGAAATTCTTCTATTTAAGAGTTTTTAGAAGGTTTTCTCAAAGAAACAGTAAAATATAATAAATAATAAAGTTACTTTTATTTTTTTTAAATCAAAATTAAATAATTTAACAACTATCATAGCACAAAACGTTTTACAAAACCAACATTTCAAGCAGGCACAACTTTTGACTTTGCTGGAATCTTAGTAACAAGTTAGTTTTTTTTCTACAAATTTTCAGCGGTGCTGAGGACTTAACTGTTTCAAGCAGGTAAGTTATTACTATCATCAAAATTTGTTCCTTTGGATACTTTAAGAAGTGATAAATTAATCAAAACTCTTCTTAAATTTAGAACTTTTGTTTGAAAGTTACTTATCACAATAGTAACACACAATAGGTAGCTTTTGAAAAAGTTGTTCAACCTCTTGTGCAGTGTTATGATCTAAAATATAATTTAAAAGAAAATATTATGAGTAAAAGAACAACGAAATTTGGAGTTGGACGAATTGAATTCAATTTGTGCTTTTGCGCGTCAATCGGGTACTTTTAGATAGTGAAAAAAGAGTTTAAATAAAATAAATAAAGAACAATTTCATAGTTTTTAAATGTAGCCAACAAAATTTTGATCTTATTTAAGAATTATTTATTAATTTTAATACTAAAAAAATGATTAGGTTAAAAAGGAATAAGCAGATATATAAACTTTACAAGATAATATTCAAATAATAAATTTGTTTGTTATTTTTATAGATTTTTGTCGAATCAGAATTTACAAATTAAAATTTCATTTTTGTTTAGATCTAAATTGTTATAATCATAAACCATTCGAAAAATTAAATAATTTTGATTTTAATGAGTTTGTTAACGGATGTTGAAATATTTATTTAAGAGATTTGGATTTAAACGCTTTTGTGTTTGAACTCTTGAAAGCTTTGGAGGAAACTGGAAATATCACAAATATAATTGTAGACATAGTAGTTTTAGAGGAAGATTTTAGGGGACTTTTGAATGTGAATGTGATGATATAAAAGTTTCAAAATATTAATATGGTTATACAAGATAAAAGGTTTTTTTGTGATCTAAAACCTTCTTTTTTTTTAATTATTTTTCATAGGATTTCAATGTGAGCGTCGCATCAATTCTTCATCAATCCAGTATTACCGCTTTTACGCTAAAGTTTTTATGACTAAATTACAATAAATACTAAATATTATCCACAATTATGCTTTTAGTATGACAATTTTATGATTTACAATTATTTTGTGATAAACCAATTTAAGACTTGTACAAAAGTAAGTTACATAACTAGATCTTATATATCGGAAAATATAATGTCTTTAAGTTTATAAATTTCTAATAAGCGTAAAGTTATCCAAGTTACGTTGACTGTCTAGTTACTTCTGAGAAAATTTGAAATTATTTCAATCTCTTATTTCACTTATTGCAAAAGGAAATATTCAATAGTTAGCATTTGTAATATAAAAAAATTACTTCAGAAAAAAATAGGCTGTTAAAATATATTAACAAATTTCACAAAGTTTAAATTAGGTTTATCTAAACTTTTTCAAGTTGAAATAGATATTAAATATGACTTACTGCTCAATATTTTACTTCTTTTATCTTATAAGTACTAAATTAACCATTTTAGTCGAAATAATTTGTAATTTTTTTGCAAAATTGTTTTTATAGTCTTCTAATGTTTTACTTCAAATCATTTTTTGTGAAAGAAGTTTAAGTAGAGATGAAAAAGTTCTGTGAAAAATAATTATTTTCTCAAATTAACTGCAATAAAAGTAAGAAATAGATGTTAATTATAAAAGTAATGTTTTGAAGTAAACAAAGTAGTTAGAAGAAACTTAATTCAAAATGTTTTTCTTTTAGTATAGTCTATTACTAAATAGATAATATAAATACTTTAATTAAAAACTACCTTTAAACGTTTCATCAACTTAAAAATTGCTACTTTTCACAAAACATTGGGTATCTTTTATACGAGAAGAACTATTAAATGACTCCTAGCGGTATTGTTTAATGACGTCATTAGGAAACGCGATACCCAGCTTATAAATTCAGTTCTTATAAAGATTTTAAGAAGTGGTTTTTAATTTCATTGTTTTTCCCAATGCAGTTTTTGAGAGCTGATTGCCACTAGAAAAATGATTATTTCTACTATTCAGCTAAAAAGTAAATATTCTGTTTAGATGTCAACATAAATTTGTTCATTTAAATTCTTTTTTTTTTCTTTTTATACATTCAATTGAGTTATCAAAACTACAAAAAAATCTGTTTTTTCAACACTTAGATTTTTTATCCATAGTAAAATTGAGAAATTAAAAAGTTGAGAAATATTTCAAAAGTATTCTTCACATCTTATATAATTAACCCCAAAAATTTCCAGCCAAAAACTGAGAATTATCACAAAAAAGCTTTTTAAAATAAAATTAACAGGATCAAAGGATTTTCGAAGTATGAATTTTATTTACAATAAATACACAACTAGTAAGCTTTTCTAGTGTAAGGGAGTTTTGCCTCAGGAAGTAATCTTTCATATAAAGATCTCTTTTCATTTTTCTTAAAAATATTGAAAGACTTTGCGCAACCATTATCAAAATCACTATGTACATGATTTGGTTTATCACAATCATCACATGAATAAACAACATAAATCTTCTTTTTATCTGGAAAATGGAAGTTCTTAAGCAGTGAATAACACCCAACATTAAATTCATCTCTCCAAGTGGTAAGATTTTTCTTATGAAGTAGCTCTTCATAACTTTGTTTTCCGTACGGGGAGCAGATAACCACCGCTATAGCACACTGTTCAATTATTTTGTATAATTTTTCAAAATTTTGATCGTCACATGAAGATAACCAAAGGTTACAGAATACATTCTCATACAAGTTGCTAGTTAATAGTTTATGTGCAATTTCTTGAGCTTCATTACAAAAGTAGGTGTCAGTGTCTCCTTTAGAAACAAGGACAAGAATATCTTTTGAGGGATTTTTAATGAATCTGACCAGAATCAAAATACCTAAAAAACAGTATTTACCAATTGTGATTAGATAAGTTGGTCATCAACTATAATAATTTCTAATCTATAGAATTTACAAAATTAAAAATATCATATGATAGAAGAAATAGTGACGGAAGTAAACAGAATAGTTAAAAAGGTATCGATGTAGATACTAACAAAAAATACTTTTAATATTAGATACATTTTCATAAATGATTTCTTCAATATTTTGAAACTGTTTTAAATATTACAAATAGTTATTAGAAATCTAATTATTTGTTAAAAACTAATCTAATAAAAAATCTACTTACCAACCAACAATGATAAAAGTACAAGTAATGAAATTGTAATTTGAGTTCTGACAGCCATGCCACTATTCTTTTTAGAGGTAGATTCTGGATTAGCTTTGATGACATGTTAAAAAACTTAAAGTTAAAAATTTAAACAAATTTTGTCGATCTTTGAGAATTTCATAAAAAATATTCTATGTGTAAAATAACTAAATGTTAGACACACGAAACACTGTTTTAGTTTTTTGCTTCTCTTGTTACTGGTAGCACTTTCTTAACTTTCTTAATTGACAAGCATTTTTTCTTGACTTGTGTTTGCTGAGCAAAATGTTTTACAAGTCAAGGTGCTGAATCTACTTTTACTAAATATTTCTTCTATATTTTTTTAAATTCCAAACTAGAGTCACTGATTTATAGATTAACATCAACATTGCTTCTATAGTTTGCAGAATTTTGTGAATGAAAAAAGCTCTTATGACAATTCCAATTTTATATAAACTTATTGTAGAAGAAAACTTTCTAAAATTCTTATAAATTCTAAACCGGTGTTTCACAAACCAATCAAGTCGCACTAGATTTCTACACTTCAGTTCAAGTTTTTAATTAATTTTTCAAGTCTTCAATTTTTTCAAACTTTGATTTGGCAAGTATGATTAGTAATTTAGTGTTTATAAGAAGTGTAAACATTACCAATAAATATTCGGGCTAAAGGTTTTTATCAAAGTTAACAAACTATTTAACCAATAAATAAAAATTATATTTCATATATCACCTGTTACCCAAGGAGTTTCTGGTTCATAACAACTCATGGTCCTACATTTGGGGTAGCTTATTGTAGGGTTTTTGCAGCAATCTGTATTTTAAATATTCAATGTTTAACTCAAAATTCAACTACGGCTTATATTGTGAAACTCTAACAGACAATTTTCTGGCTTTATAACAATTAATAAAAATCTAGAATTACGTTAAAAATAATTAACTTTGAAAATTACCATTTATATAAAGTTTGGCTTCGCAACTTGTATCAGATCTACCAGATAAAGGTTTGACTTTCATGATTAAAAAGTTGTTTGGTTTGATCCCATCTTTTATTGGATTTAGATGGATAGTAAATAGTGACTGATGACAAAGCAATTCAAGTGTTATAAATATTACTTTGAATTTATTTCAGTTTGTAAAATACTGTTTTAAGGATTAAGTAATAACTAAACCAACCTGAATAGAGTTTTTGAAAGCTTTTGGTAGGCCTATTGAGTATGTTATCCAGTGAACTATTCTATCATGCTGTATTTTCAATTGAAACCCTTTAAATGTGACACTTTCTTCAAAAGCTGTTGAAAAGATTGATAAAATAAGCCAAAGTAGGTTTTAACTTGCTAAATAAGAATACCTTAAAATATGTTTGCATGCAATTAGGTAAATATATTTTTCATAAATTTAAAATCAATAAAAACTACTTACGAATAAGTTTGATCTCTGCTTTTAATCTCAATGATGTTGTATTTAGATCAGTCTTAACGGAATAAACTTTCATGTTGCAACTTGGTTTTACAGAATTAATGAGATTCTCTAAATTACAGAAAGTGGTTTTGATTTAATAAGAAGTTACTAACTATTTAGTTATTTAGTTCTTATGTATTCTAAACCATAAGCTAATTTAAGCTACTAGGCTTTTACAGAGCCAAAATATATTTTCTATCAAAGTAGAATTGATATACAAACGTGGTTTTTGAAGTAGATTTTAAATTTAAATTGAGACAATTAATAACAATTTTACCTGTTGGTTTAGTGAAATTGGTAAGTTTTGTAACTGTACATTTATTTCTTTTTTTGATGTTTAAATTTTCAGGCTTTAATCCTTTCTGCCAGCATTCATATTTGTTTCTTTTGCCTTCACAGAAAATTGTTAAACTTAAAAGCAACAATATAAGAATTCGCATTTTAATAGCTTCAAAGTTGACTTTCAAATATTTAAATTTTGTACAGATTCAAGTCTTGTGGGTTTTTTCGAAATTTACAGAAGAAAACAAAATCATAAACAACTTTTCTAAAGTTTCAAGACTTTCATTTTATCCTGAAAATAAACATAAAAATGAAATTAGAAATTAATTTTGATATAATTAGAATAAATGAATAAAAGTAATTATTAACCAACTGGTATAATTAAACTGTTTATTTCTCAACCTTATAAATGTGGAATAAGAATATAGATTTAAAGGACTAGAAAAAAATTCGATCCAAATTGAACAAAACCTAATTTGGCTTACAAACTTTTCAAACAATTTCTTACAAAATCTTTTTTACGAATCTTGATCAAAAAGATGTTCAACTTTTCTCACATGATATACTTTTATTTTTTATTTAAAATCACAACATAGTTTTTAAAACAGTTACATAAAAGCTCCTTTCAAAAAACAAACATTCTGTCTTCTACCTTATCAGATTATTTCTAAAAAATCTTAGGCTTCTTCCAATAGGTTAAAATCATTTTAGAATTTGTACTTTCAATGGATCAATTACAATTTTCTTTGCAAACTAGAAATTTAAAAACTATTTAAGTCTTGCCTTTAATTTAAATATTTATTTAAAATAATAATAATTAATACAAATAAAATAAAAAATTATTTATTTTATCTTTTACAATCAAAATAGTTTTTCAGAAGTTATATTAACTCTAATATAAAATACTTCTTTGAAAATTTTTTCTTATTATTTTATTAGAATAAAAAGTAAAACGCAAAATAAACGATAAAACTATTGTCCTAAATTTATCAAACAGAAGTGCTTAAAACAACTTTATGTAAACTTTCTTTATCTATCTAAAGCTTACAAAATTTATACAAAACTTTTGTTTCTGCAAGTTTTGATAAAAATCTTTAACAAAAATCTAACACAAAATAAAATATGTTTGAAACTTAAAGTAGTTATTACTTCTCATTAAAATAATTTGGTAACTACAAGAAAGATTTAAGACGTATAAAAGCCAGAGAAGACAAATCTTCTTAAATAGGTTTTAAAAAATAATTTATTCATTGTATTTTTGTGTACTTAATTTTAATACCTCATTTGAAAGAAAAACCTGAAAAATATTTCTACCTACAATAGTTTTAGTAAAATTGGTTGAAATTAGTTTTTGTTATATAATATTTAGTAAGTAAAAAGAATTGTTTTAATTACAGTTCAAAAATTTTGCTCAAAATTTTATTAATGAAAAAAAGAAGACAAATTCTCCTACAAAGAAAAATTTTGACAAAAAAAATTATCAATCATGAAATGAATCAAATATTTAAAAACTGAATTTTGCAATTCAGTACAGTTTGTTATCAGTAGTTCTTTTAAAAGCCTCATTAAAAGTATTCCTTGAAAAAATGCTATGGTCGATTTGATACTTTTGTGAGATGGAATTTTCTAAGTTTAGATTAAATTTTATTTTAGAAGAAATAAATGCTTCAAAAATTTTCAAATTTCTAATACCATTAAAATCAATTTATTTTAATTAACTTTCTAACTTAGAACATTCGAAATTTGGAGAATATTATTACATTTATTAAACACAATAAAAAACAATAAAATAAAAAGAGCTTTTCTGCAAGATACCTTTTTATAAAAACTTTCAAAACTTATTTGTGAAAATTACTCGAGCTGTCTACTTAAAAAATAAAAAAGTTTCTAAATGTAGGTTAAGGTTTTCATTTGAAAGAATTAGATGATAAATATGTGTTTGAAGTCAGCCCCCCGGCAAAAAAGATTACTTAAAAAAGTACTCAAGTATTTTACAAAAGTATTACGATTACTACTAGTGTAGAAAAGAAAAAAATCTTTTGTTTAAAAGATAACTTTTTTTAAATAACCTATTTATCTATTTTCTTAAACTTTTTTCTTAATTTGGTATACTGAGAACTCACTTTTAAAATTATTAATAAGAAGAAATTCCAACTGCTGTTGCGGATAATCTTACAGATATTTCTGATTTTGCTTGCAAACTCATTGACTGTATACCTGGCTTTAGTTCAAAATATTGATGTTTCAAAAAACTATTTCATAGACAAAGCATTTTTTTCCAAGAAAAAGTTTTCTTATTTTAGAAAATATCTTTTAATTCCAGTGTAAGTTCTGGGTAATGAGCTTACAAGATGGTTTTATAGCTTCTTTGATAGGATGTCATTTATAATAAACTGTCACGTGCTTCGTTCAGGAAGATTTGGTTTTTGGCTTTTAAGACCAGAAATTATCAAATATTTATCATGAAGTATTGATAAAAATTTTTGCATCAGATGATAATTATCCGTTAAACTTTGAAACTGAGCAAAATCTAAAACCTAAAAATGTTCAATTTCTTATTTATCTTTTTAGTTCACCTAAAATGTCTTTCTATAACTCGATATTGAGGCTAGTTATCTGTATTAAGTCTTTCAATATAATTTTAGAATTTAAATGCAAAATAGCTAAAAAACTCAATTAGTCAAAAACATTTGCAAATTTATGCAACATTTTCTTTTTAATTTATTTTACTTAATTGCGTTAATCATTAATTTGACTAATAAAAGAATTTAACCCAGTTTTGGAATGAAATATTTTCAGAATTGAACCATAGAATTTTTTTTAATATTCTTTCATTTAGTGAATAACAAACTTTGAAACTTTCTTGCTTTTAACACAAATTTTGTTTTAAGAACGACTTACTTTTAAAATTTTCATAAAAACTTGTTGCATTGTTTATTCAAAACTTTAAATAATTTTAATTTCAGTTTAGTCTATAAAATTGTAAGATAGAAATTTTTCAAACTAATTATAAAAACAATGTTGTTGTTAACCAGAAAAAATATCAGAATTTTTAGCAATATACAAAGTTTAAAGAAATTGTTTTCTCAATTTTTGTTGAAAATTTTTATCGATTTTCTTTTTATCGTGTTTAATAAAAAAAATGTTATTCTATAATAATAAAATATCCTAAGAAATTTTAGTTGATATTAATCTTCATTAAAAATTAAAAACTTGAACAAAATTGTTTAAATAAATTTCTAAATATTATAAAGTTTTAACACATTATTTAAGATTTAAGTATAAAAGTAGTTTTTACAATGTCACTAAAAACCAATAATTATAGATTTATTTTGAAAGATTTGTCAAAAAAATTTTCAATATCATTTGTTCTTATAAACTATTTATGCAGCTAAAACTTCAAATGAAAACTAAATGTTAAAGGCGATATATTGTCTGACATTAAAACGATTTTGATTAAATAAACACAAATGACAACTCATCCTAAAACACAATAATAAATAAAATTTAGAAAAAAATCTTCATAAAAACATTTTATGACAATTAAAATAGAAATCTAGATCTTTATTTCCAGTTTCTAAAACTAAACAAAATGTTTCACAATCTGGTTATTGGCTACAACCAGAAATTATGTAAACTGAATTTTTTTACAAATATACAGACACATTTTCATCATTTAAAGAAATTTTGTTAATTCTTTTACAGTTATTTGAACTGTTTATATATTATATAATTTTTGCTTGTAGTGACTTCAATATAATTAATTAATTTGCTCTTAGGTCATCTTTTTAATTACAACTAATAAGTAAATTAATTTCAAAACTAAAAAAAATTATAAAAAATTTTATTGTTATAACGAGTAATGAAAATAATCAGATAAAAAATAGATTAAGTCAAAATAATTTGGAAATAATAAAATTTCAGTTTCCTAATATTAATTTTCATTAACAAAACAGAAATTGATGAAAAGGTCAAAGTTTTTTTGCTGACCTATTAGTTTCAAATTTTAAACAAGAATCGATTTAATGCAATTCAATCAATAACTTTTGATAAATTAAAATTTTTTTTAAAATTGTTAAAAGCTTTCCAGTTTAATTTTTCTTGGTTAGATCTTTTGAATAAATAAATTCATTAATTTATACTTTAGTATTTCCAAGAACATCAATGTATTTATTTATTTATTTCAGTAAATGTGAAGGAGGGTACCAGAAAAGAGCATCTCTCGCTAACACACATATGTTCCTAAATAACTCCTGAACAACAAGAACGATATTTTTTCAGCTTTTTTAACGAATGGTTTAAAAGTTGAGAGATTGAGAAACATGTCTTTCGAAATGAAACTTTTCAGGAGATCACTTTTAAGGTTATTAGCTAAAAATTTAAGATTGAAAAGTTGGGGATACACAAACGATGAAAAATTATATGAACATCATGGTGATGACGTCATCTATGATATATTGCTGTGATTGGTTGGTTGTTTAGTGAACACCTTTTTTATTAGGGTTCAATAAGCTATCTTGTTCAGTTCCTGCTTTTCTGTTTCAAGTTTTTTCATTTAGAGATTTTCTTTTCTGCTTATTTATTCAAATTAAACTTTTTAAGATTTTAAAGAATACTTTTAAAAAAGTAAACATACTTAAGTGATACAACAAAAATCAAATTTTAAGGAATATCAAAAGTAAAAAAGTGATATTTGTGCTTTTAAGAAGTAAAATAAATATTTAGTTTATAATCAAAAAAGTAGAACACAAAGCAGTATGAATATTTGAATAATTAACAAATATTGTCTGACATAAATATTCTTTGTAAGACTTCTAATTTCATCTTCAATTTATGATGAAAATATCAAACAACTGAATGGAGAATGAAATAAAAGAAAAAATATTTTAAAGCGACTGAATTTTTAAGATATGTATAAAATGTCTCCGAAGCTTAATAATTGTTTGTTTAAAATATTTGCAGCACAAGAAATATGTTTCAATCTCAACTTTAATATATTTTATTCAAGAAGAATTTTACGTTTTTACATTTCATTTAGCCTCAAAGCTTATTTATTTGAAAATAAAAACTTTTAAGTTGTTACAGTAATTAAGTTCCAAATATAAGTTTTGATATTTTGATTAAATTTTTGAAACAATTTTTCTTTCAGAAATTTTCTCAAATTAATCTAACATCAGATTAAAAAACTGTTTTTAATATAAAGTTGATAACTCCATCATATATTTTAACTCAAAAGCTTTATCTGATAAAATCTAGGTTTGGTAAATCTTCTACAAGCTAAAGAACAAATTTAGTGTTTTCCTTATTAAAAAGTTTTATCAAATATTTTTTCAAATTCAGAAATCTGCAAAATAATCTGTTTATAGAAAATGTCATATGATACTGGAAAAGCAACAAGTTTTTGTTTTTAATAATTTAAATCAAACACGTTTTTGTCTTTGGAAGATTTATCAGATAAAATTACAATAAGGTAAAAGCCAAAGACATTTTATTTCATTTTTACTTTTTATTAAGAACAGTTTTTATATTCTAAAGCTTATATATATCAAGAAATCCTTAATTTTGAGATAAACATCGCTTAATATCGTCTGAATCTTTAAAAATGTTTTTTTAACTTTCAGTGGAACTCTATTACAGTAGTAAGTAGTTTTTTAACTCTAGAATCAATTTATTTTATTTGCATAAACTTTTACAGCACAACTTTTTGATTAGTAGAATGATTTTAACTTTAAACTTTTTCTAAACAAATTTCTACGTTTAGTTTATTGATTTTAAAGAGTGTTAACAGAAATAGGAAAGAGAATACTTTATTTTATTTACAATTACTTACCCTGCATTAAAAATCAAAGATAAATAAAAGAATTCATAAAACAATATAATTTCTAATAACAAATATAATTTCTAATGATAATGTTAAAGATATTTTTTCAGTTTTATTTTTAATTTAGGATTTAAATTTATTTTATAAGAGAAATACATTCACTTTAACTTGACTAACGACCGTATAAAACTAAATAAATAATTTTTTTCTGTTCTTTTCCATTTAAACAAAGTTCTTTAAAACTAAAAAAATACTTCAAATAATTTAAGAAAAAAACAGATGTGTCACTACAAATTTGGGTCGGTTTGCTGAAGCTCAAAATAAATCGGTTTCAAAACACTATCTCAAGTAGGACGAAAGCTGTAATTGTTCACTCTCATAGTCACTATAAGATCAATAAAAGCTTTCCAATATTTTGAAATTGAATGTTTTTGGGTTTCATCTTAAAATATTTGAGCTTCTTAAGAAAACTGAAGAAAGCATTTTTTAGATTTGACTTTTAATATTTTTTCCCAGTTTTCTATCAAGTTATTTTATTGTCTAAATGTTATCTAATAGATTCGAGTTTATGTCAATATAAGAAAATATTTGATAAAGCTTTTTTGATTATGATACAATATAAAAAAAAAACTTCTTAAAGTTTGATTGAAATAAAAAGTTAAATTACTTTTTGATTTTAAATTTCGTTTTTATTTTTTCATTTCTTTAAACAGAAGCATAAATTATATATTTATGAAGTTTATCTTTATTTTATATATTATAATAAACGTGAAAGAGTGTACCTGAAATGAGCACCTCTTGCTAACACACATTCTCAATAATACCTATTATACATAATTAAGGTAGAAATATAGAAAGAAAAAGATGTAATACATCGCATTTCAGAAGTCCTCAAAATATAAAACAGTGAATAATTACATAAAATATTAATAATATATAAAAAAGGTAATCAGTTTAAATATCCAGGAATTAATTTGCTAAAATATCTCAAGATGAAAAAAATCTTTAAATTGTTGATTAAAAGTCTTTAAAATGAATCATAAATATGGAGATTGCCAAAACAAAAATAGATGGTTTTAGTTCCAGACAAGATAAACTTAGCAAAGGTTTTAACTTACACAACATTATACAAAGAGAGGCTAGTTAATCTACAAAAACAACTTTAATGTTGTTGATGAGAGAACAAGAGAAAAAATATCTCTATTCACTAATAGAAAAAAGTTTTTTAAACTTTTTAGGACCAATTTATCTTTCGCTGTCTACTTTTTAATTCTATTTTTAATAGTTATTATTTTTTGCTCCCTATAAAGAGTTTGATATTATTAATATTGTAAACCATCTTGAAACTAATTTTATAATCTCGTTTGTAAGATAAGATTTTTTTCGTTTTAATATTTACTTGCTTTTAGTCATCTAAAAATGTCAACCTTAAAATTTGATGATTTGATGTTTTATTCAAAATCGATAAAACATAACAAACAAATTCAAAGAAAGTCCACTATAATATTTTATATTCAAAGTTACCAACCAAAAATAGTAAAAAATTACAGAAAACTTTCAAGATGTTACCAAACAAGATTATAAAACAATTTCCCCAAATTTACAACGAAACCTGAATCGACAAATTCGACATCTGCGCTTGTACTTGACTTGGGAGCATTCAAACAAATATCCTTTTGTTGCTGATGATTTGAGGCAGAAAACACCGCATCTATTTTGCTGTAGAAATAAATTCAACATTTAATATCATGTAGAAAGAGACGAAAACATAGAATAAACAGAAAAACATTTAAAACATACCAGCCTGCGGCTTCCTTGAAAACTGATGGCTTTTCTAAAGTGTGAACTTGACCCTACAAAATTCAGAAAGTATTTTTTAAATATATTTCAAGTTTATATAGTAGATCTTAAAATATTAATTAATCTAAATTAAATTATCTTTGTTCAATCATTTTAAGATATTTCTTTTTGAATACAAAATGTTTTTAGCTAATTAAAGTACTTAAAGATGTTAATTAATTTAACTCTTTAATAATATTTGTAATACGTGCTAGTTAAACAATAAGTAAGTATCAAGAATATTTAACCAGCAAATAGACTTACTACCTGCACATGATTGGCTGATGACAAAAATGAACAAAAGTGCGATACAAATTTTCATCGTCTTCATAATCTGATTCTTACTTGATGTAATTTCTAATTGATGATTTAAGGGACTGAGAACACCTTTATATAGAGTGTAAAGTGATTGAAAGGTTAACGAGAAACTAGTTTCTATAACATTTTTTCTTCTCTTAATCAATAGAACTTTCACTTCGTAAACCAAAATTGTTCATAAAAAGCACCTACAAAAGACATATTTTTCTTATTTGTAATTGATAAGATTTATATTTGCACTTTTTAATTATGATCAATTTGTACCTTAAATGAAAAGCTGAAAAAATCTCTAAATAATTAAAAACTTTTCATATGATGATAACAATATATTATTCATAAGTAAATTAGCAAGTAAAAATTATAATTAAATTTAACTAAATGTAAACTATTTTTAGAGACATTAACTCAACTTTCGAATTAAACTTTAAAACTTTAATTTTTTGTGGATAGTTTTTATTTTCTATAAAACTAATCATTTAGAATAAAAGTTAAAAGAATTTTGGGAAATTTTTCGAAATTTTCCTCACTATTCTCAGGTTGAATACAATAAATTCAAGAAATTGAAGCCAGATTATACAATTAATAAATTATTGTACAATTATACAATATATAAATCAAGATTAAACAGGGAAAAGTATATAAAAGAATTGATTTAAATATTTCTTGTTAGTGAAGTTTATAATTTCCTCCTTTCGTCCTCATCTTTACGCTTCAATAACTTTGCACGAAACTATTGTTTTATTCAAGCATGCAAAATTTCTAAATTTACTATGGTGAAGAAAATAGTTTCGAAGCTTTTGTATTAGTGGTATTAATGAAATTGATTTCAAAATAAGCAAAACATTTAAAACTTTTAAAAAGTATCTACAACATTAGAACTCCAATAAAGACTTTAATATTTTCAGTATCATCAAATAAATAGCTTCCTTAGACTTACAGTCTTTCAAATTCTTTTTTAAAGTTTTAAGTTCATTATTTTCAATTTACTGGAGAGTAACTAATTAAAACAGATTTTTCAATCTTTTTTGGTTTATGCAGATGAAACTAAAAAAGTTCAAATTCAAAACAAGCTTAAACACAAGTAAATATTTTTAAAATATTTTTAAGAGAAAAAAAATATTTTTTAGCTAATTATCTTCTCATATTTTTCTTAATCATCATTTGTGCTAATTTACTTTTAATCTATTTGTAAATTGAAGTACACAAACTAATTTTATAGATTTGTCGGTATTTTGACTTTTATTTCATCAAAATGTTTTTTACAGCAAAATTTTTTGAAAAATTGCTAGTAAAGAAAAAACTACTGAATTTTGTCAATTTTTTTATGTAAATTTTTTAACATCTAATAATTCTAATTTAAACAAAGAGCCAAATTATAAAAAGTTACTTTTTTTTTATAAAAATTGATTTGAATAAAGGTTTTCAATCTAAGCTTATAGATTATCAAGATAGTTATCAATTATTGTAGTTTTTAAAATAATAAATAAATCAGTTACAAAAACAGTTTATGTAAATGAAGATCACAAAGAGTTGTTCGTTATTAAATATTTCTACTAATTTTCGGTTTCTAGAAACTGTTGAAAAACAGGATTTTCAGAAAATTACAATTGAAATATTTTTGGCAAACAAAATCATTTAATTGTTGAATTTACTCAAAAATTTTTTAAGTGGCAGATATTAAATATTATTCAATTATCAGCAAAACTGTTATTTTGTGTCTGACTGCAACATTGCCGCAAAACTATCCTTTCCCCTCTTCTAAATTCCCCTAGATATAATTTTTCACGAAACGATGAATTAAATTGAATTTCTTCATGTATTTTTTTTTTGATTTACCAAAAACGTTTTTAATTCAATACATATTAGAAACAACCTTTATTTCGAAATATTTCTCAGAAAAAACAAGATTAATCTTTTTTACCTGATAAACAACTTTATTTAAATTGCATCATCATCAAGTTTTGTTTCATTTTTTATATAATATTTTTGCTTTTACAAACTTAGCCAGAATTTTTTAAGAAATTATTTTTCTAGTAAAATAGAGCTTAAAAACTATTTATTTTGCATAACTCTTATTTTCCTTGAAAGCATTTAAAAAGTACTATAAATTTTATACTATAAAACTGTTATAGCCAAAAAGTCAACTCTAAAAAAATAGTAAAATAATTTTAAAGAAAAAACTTTTTTATATAGTTCTATACATTTTATACAACTTTCTGTATTGTTGAAGATGTTTTTGATGTTTATTTGGAACATTATGATCGACTGTATGAATAAACAACTATCAATTCTATCGGTTGTAATTTTATCTTTATTTAGAAAAATTTTAAAAGCTAAATTTTATCAAAAATAAAACGATTGAATTGGTAATTTAAATATTTCAAACTCATTGACTATTATTTGATTAATTAGTTATTTTGATTTAATTAAATAACTAAATGCAAACAGACGGTAATTTTATCTTAATACTCTTTCTTCTGCTCTTCCTGTAATATCTTTTCTATTTTCCTTCCTTGGTGGTCATCTATTGTAATTCGACTTCACAGCCAAATGAGTGAAAATTACAACAAAAGATTTTTTCTGTTTGTAATTTATCGATGGCTTTATTTTATGCGAATGAAAATTTTATAAAACATCAATTTTGTAATATCAAAACGTTTTTATATTTAGCTTACTAGTACTAGCTTACTACGTAAAAGAATTGGTAGACGATTGTTTATAGA
Source organism: Pegea sp. RAD2-039 (assembly GCA_034620365.1). Lineage (NCBI taxonomy): Eukaryota > Metazoa > Chordata > Thaliacea > Salpida > Salpidae > Pegea > Pegea sp. RAD2-039. The sequence continues at coordinate 315,470 of JAQGEQ010000161.1, forward strand.
TTAATGTTAAGCATAATATTAAAAGTTGTAATAATACCATTGAATAAATTATTTAAGTAAAATGTATTATTTCATAAATTATATTTCAAAGATTAATGAGTTATTTCCAGTCTTTTCTTAAGATATTTCAAATAATACATTTTCAGAAATTAAAGTTTATGTAATTATAAAAAGGCAGTTAGTTGTACGTCCAAAATCGTTAGTCTATTTGCAAGTGACGGTCAACCATTCGAAATGACTAATAGTTAATATTTATTTTTAAATTCTTTATTTTTATACCTTTGATATATAGGTGATATAAATTGTTGTTATAAATTTAACTATTTTTGTTTTAATTTCAACTTTTTAAATTTTATTAAGATGTTGAAAAATATATTTTTTTAATTTTATAATATCTGATTATACTTATTTATTTATAATTTGTAGTTAGAAGCTTTTTATAACATTAAATTTTTAAACTGTATTTTTAAGACTGGTATATGGGTAATGAACTGTTCTACAAAGATGTATAGAATATTGTTCTGAAATATATATTTTGATTTGCAGTAGAATAATTAAAAAAGATTATCATGTCAAAAACGCAAAAAGTAGATGAAACTATATTTACTTATATGAAGAAGCAAAATAGACCTTATAGTGCTTTGGATATCTTTAATAATCTTCATAAGAAAATTGGTAAAACTGCTGTTGTTAAAAGTTTAGAACTTTTAAGCAAACAAAATAAACTCTTGGAGAAAACTTATGGAAAATCTAAAATATATGTAGTACACCAATCTCAATTTCCTAATGTTCAAGATGATGACTTAAACAAGCTTGATGTTGAGACTAAATCCATTCAAGTTAAACTTGACCAGCTTAATTCAGATATACAATCTAAATCTAAAATTCTACAAAATTTCTTGTCTCAACCCACAACTCAAGATGCAGTTTCTCAATTAAAATCTCTTCAAGATGAACATAAGGGAATTATATCAAAAGTTGAATTATTAACAAGTAGTGGTAGGAAGGAGGTTGACCCTGAACAAAAAGTTAAGTTATTAAAGGTAAAAAATGAGTTAAATTCTCAATTAAGAAAAAGAAAAAGATGCACGAATGATTTAATGAATGCTGTATTAGAAGGATATCCGAAATCAAAAAAAGCTTTTATAGAAGAAGTCGGTCTAGAAATTGATTGAGATTTTACTTTTTTGCTTGAAAATTTTTTGTTTAGATGATAAATTTTTATCATTTTTTGGTTATTTGTTTATCTTTTGATGTTTTTTTAAGGATTTTATTAAACTGATTGCTTATCATAATGCTTTTTAAACCACTAAATCATGTAGTTTGCTTTACTACAACTAGAAAGATGTCACTTGGTCATTGTTTAAACTTGAAAGATGTAGTAATAGCCAGCGCTGTTAGAACTCCTATGGGATCTTTTCTTAGTTCATTATCTTCATTACCTGCTACTAAATTAGGATCAGTTGCAATTGAAGCTGCTGTTTCTAAAGCTGGTCTAAAACCTGAAGATATTGATGAAGTGTACATGGGAAATGTACTTCAGGCTGGCCAAGGGCAAGCTCCATGCAGACAAGCAGCCTTAGGTAAGTTAATAACAACAATTTATTGATAAATTAGTATAAAAGTTATGTCTTTAAGTTTGTTTGTTGATAAAGTTTTGTTATATAGAAATATTTAATCATAATTTTGTATTGAATATAATGCTATTTATCTGATAGTTTAGTTATGACTACAAATGCTTTATCATTATAGGTTTATTTTTAAAGTTTAATATAAATCTTATTACTCATACTTTTTTGGTTATTAACATAAACATTTTTTCAGCATTTTTCTAATATTATTCATTAAAGTTTGAATATAGAATTGTTAAACTAAAACGCACTTTTTTAATTGTTGATTGTTATAAAACTAAATAATAAATACCAATTTGATATTATAAAGTATAATGGTTTATTTTGAAATATAATTATAAGACTATTTGTAGATAGGTTTTTGTTGAAGCTGCTGTTAAATATTGGTTTTGTTCAGGTGCTGGACTACCTGTCAGTATACCATGTACAACTATCAACAAAGTGTGTGCTAGTGGAACGAAAGCCATTATGATGGCCGCGCAATCACTTATGTGTGGTCACCAACAAGTAAATCAGTTTAACATTTTAAATCTACTACAATTTAAAATCTTTTTATCTAACTTGAATGTCAAAAAGGCATCAAATTTTTGCATATCAACAGATAATAGTAGCTGGAGGTATGGAAAGTATGTCAAACACTCCAATGATAATGCCTCGTATCACTCCTAAATATGGTGGAATGAATTTATCTGATGTAATTCTACATGATGGACTTACTGATGCTTATGGTAAAATGCATATGGGTGTGTGTGGTGAAGATACTGCTGAAAAAATGAAGATTTCTCGCGAAGAACAAGATGAATATGCAATTTCATCTTATCAGAAAAGTGCTTCTGCAAATGAAGAAGGTAGATTCAATGAAGAGATTATTCCTGTAACTATAAAAGGTATATTTTTACAATCTTAATCTGCTGGTTTCTTTTGATTTTAAATTACTTCATCAGGAAAGCGAGGTAAACCTGATTCAGTTGTATGTGAAGATGAAGAATTCAGAAAAGTTAATTTCAATAAATTAAAAGCCTTAAATCCTGTATTTAAGAAAGAAAATGGAACAGTAACAGCAGGAAATGCAAGTACTTTGAACGATGGGGGTTGTGCTCTTGTTCTTGCCACACTAGAAGCATCAAACGCCCGCTCTCTTAAACCACTCGCACGTATTTGTGCTTTTGCGGACGCTGCCAGAGCCCCAATTGAATTTCCTATCGCACCAGCATATGCTGTTCCAAAAGCATTGGAAAATGCTGGATTGAAGCAAGAAGATATCGCTCTTTGGGAGTTTAACGAAGCTTTTAGTGTAGTAGCAATCGCTAACACTAAACTTCTTAACCTTGATCCTTGTAAAGTCAATGTAGATGGTGGGGCGGTTTCCTTGGGGCATCCAATTGGCATGTCTGGGGCTAGAATTGTCACACATTTAGTACATCGATTACAACCTGGGGAATTTGGGTGCGCTGCAATCTGTAATGGTGGTGGCGGCGCAAGCGCTATTATTATTGAGAAGTTGTAATTATCAAAACAATAGAATCATGATTTAAATCAAAAGTGATTATGGGATATTTTTTACATACTTTATAAAATCCTTCTTTTTATTCTCATAAATATATATTTATTCATATCTAAATATTACTACACACAATAAATCTTAATGTAAGTGTTTGCATAATAATTTGTTACTATTAGTTTTCAGTTAAAGGGTGATAAATTTTATTAAATAATTGATGAAAGCTTAAAATGTTTCGGACATAATATTTTGTATCTTCTTGAAATTATTTCAAAAGTCTTGATTATTTTATAAAAAGTGATTTCATAAGTAGAACTTTAAATTTAAATATTTTAAAATTAATTTTGAAGTTTTTTGCTTAATGATAATACGAGGAAACTATTTGATTAGGATTTACTCCAAATCAGCAATTTTGATATCGCCGATTGTAGGGAGACAACTCGTAATTTTGACACCTCTTATAAACTTTCTATTTAAATCAAAGCTTTAACTTGCCACCAACAAGATTCCTGACATCTTTCATCCCTGCATAATGCCTCTAACATCATTCTTGCAAACAAGAGTTTAGTCAATTATGTATCAATAAGTTGAACAACATTTCAGTTTTTAAACTTTTGTTTAAATATTGTTAGCTCGTTTATATAGAACGCCTCCTTGGTCTTTGCCGACGTTGGTATTAAAACCAACGAGTAGAAGAACTTGCCTAGCAGGAGTATCATAAATGAGGATTTGTTGACCAACCTCGCTCTGTAATGATAATAACTCTTTCAGGGATATTTTATTCAATTGTACAAAGATAATAACGACGAACAACTTAACTGTCAGCACAAAGAAAACTCTAAAAACAAAAAAGCGCGCGAATTATTATTTCGAATGAGTATAAGATTTTGTATGAACAAGTTATCAAACTTGATAACAAATTTACGCAAGCGGTAAAATAATCTTTCGATATACAATTTTAATATATAGAGTTCTCACCAACCAAATAACTGGATCCTAACAGCGGAAAATCGCACTTCGTGCCACGATTACAGTGAGTACCCATCAGTCTCATACTAAACGGCTTGGAGTTACACCTTTAGATGATCTGGTGGACCACCAAACCTTCATTTCGCCTTATCTTCCAGTTAAAAACATCCATTTATCTTTGAGCCGACTGCTTTATACTATTTATGTAATTGTTTTCAAAATCTTTTTTTTCTCACAAAGATTTTAAAACTTTATTCGAAAGTTTACAAATCCTCTTAAATATTAAACAAAATCATGATGCTCTAAGCAATGACTTTCGATTTGTTGTTGGTTGAAGTTTCATCTGAGTTCTAAAATATTCTGTGTCATGAAGCTCTGATTAAATCCAAAGACTGATAATCATTCCTCGTTTAATAACTTAAATTATCAAATAATTTGAACGTCAATGTTAACCACAAATCTAAAATAGAAAATAAAGGTATTTTTAATTTATGAAAGCTTTAATATATATACTAGTTTTTGATAATTATTATATATAGAAGTTTTAAAGAAGATACTTAATAGTGTTTATTAATTTTATAGGGTTGAGCATTACAGATATCAAAAATTTATATTTCTTATAAAATATATATTGTTGTTAAAATAAAATGTCCTGCTTAGTGGCGAAGCGGTTACTACACCTACCTTATAGCTAGGAAGTACCGGGTTCGACCCCAGGTGGAGACATATAAAACTCCTGAGAAAAACCATAAAAAACTCGTGAGAATGTGTGTTAGTGAGATGTGCTCTCTTTAGGCACCCTCCTTCGCATTTATACGTATAAATAAATAAATAAAGGAAGAAATGAAAGAAAAAAGTTCGTTGAATAAAATTAGCAGTAACTTTGATGGGCTGAATATCAACCACTTAACAAATTCTAAAAACTACTCAAATATTTCTAGATTATTAAGATTACCACAGAAAGGTAAGAGTTGTAAATACATAAAAAAATCTTCTGTGCTTACCTAAAAAACTATCACGAGTTCCAAAAGAAATTCAGCAGAGGCGTTCAAATTATTTATTTAGAACCAATCTGTTTTTATCAGTGAAAATAAACAAAATATAAAGTATATTTATTGAAAATTATTCTCTCTATTAAAGAATGAATATACAATTCATCTAAGTATACAATCCAATTTTCATAAAATTTAGAATGAAATAAATTTTAAGCCTTTTTGTAAATCAGACAAAATGTACTTTTACTGAAATTTTTTTGTTTCATATAATTTTTATTAAACTAATATTTGTTATCATTATTAATCATATCTTTTTAACTTTATTATATATAAACTTAAGTTTTATGTTTAGGTTATCTTTGACTATTTGAAAGGTTAAATGAAAAAAAAATTATTTAATTATTCAATGCCTGCTTGTAAATACCAATTCTTATAACCAACATAAAACAAACTATTTTACTATATTTATATTATATTCGTGTTTTATATATTTTTGCACTAAATTTTTGCGGATAGAAATTTTTGATTAATATTAAAAAAATTTATTTTATTATTTTTCAATATTTAATTTATGAATTATGTTTCTTTTTAAAGTAAAAAAGATATCCTAATATTTTTATTTATAAATTACTTAATTTATTAATTTTAATGTTTGATTATTGTTTTGAAAAGTTTGTTCTTTAACTTATAGGTTAACTTTTTAGAATAATAAGTTATTACTTCAGTTATTAATTATCTTTTTAACTTATTATATTGTTATATGTTACTTTTTACATAAATATAAATACTTAATAAAATCCTTAATATATATTGAATTACTACTTTTTCTTAATTTGAGTTAAAAAATAAAATTTTTAAATAAATTTGAAGTTGACTAACTTGTAAGACTCAATGATTAACTTCTTTAATTAATTATTTTGATGAAAATCAGTTATTAAATAAAAATAAATCATTGATTTTAGTTTCAGTAAAATGTCAAAATATAGTTTTAGTTTTAATTTAACTAATCAAATGATTTCAAAGTACAAATTTTTATTCAAATATTTTTAAAACTGTTGACAAAACTTTTTGTAGTTAGTTTATAAAAACAAAAGTTTAATTTTAATATTTAGATATTTTTAAAACTTATTTTATTAAGACTTCATAAATTTGTTAAAATTGTTTTTCTTTTATTTAAGATTTGTTGAATATGTTAGACCCAGAAGATTTGAACACTGTCCTAGAGCAAGCAAATACTGGAGGTATATTAACAACAATTCTTGTCAACCAGCAAGGTGCATTAGTAGCAGTTGGTGGTGGTGATGGTGATAAAGCTGCATTTGTAAGAGGAACTGTTTGCAGTAGTATCATCTCATCATATGAACAAAAAAAATCTACTTTTGATACAGTACTGAAAAGTATGGTTATTTCATGTGAAAGAGGCTTTGTTGCTATCGAAAAAATTAGTAAAAATGGTTTAATCTTGTGTATGTTGGCTGAAAAACATGTTTGTTTAGGTTTATTAATTGCTAAAATTAAAGCTGTTGTCAATTATCTACATGAACCTTTAAGTAAAATGGACTGAAAGATTTTGATTTATATTCAGAAATATTAAATAGATAATTTGTAAATCTTCTTTCTTTTTTATTCAAAACATTTTTTCGATAATTAATAAAACTATAAATTTTATTCAACAATTAATTAACTTTGTAAACTGTTTTTTCTTTATTTCTTTTATTAATCGTTTAGGTTAGGCAAATATTAAAATGGTTTTTTACTTTAAAAGTGTTATTTCTGGTGAAGAATATATCATCTATATGGGTTTAGATAAATTTGAAAATGAAAACCTTATTAAATATGGATGGCCTGAAGATATTTGGTTTCATGTTGATAAACTTTCATCAGCTCACGTTTATCTGCGTCTAAAAGAAAATCAAACCATCGAAGACATCCCAACAAGTGTTGTGATGGATTGTGCGCAGTTAGTGAAAGCTAACAGCATCCAAGGAAACAAGAAGAACAACTTACAGATCGTTTATACTACTTGGGACAACTTGAAAAAGACTGGTGACATGGCTGTTGGTCAAATTGGTTTCCACAAACAGAAAAAAGTGAAAAGTATTCTGGTTGAAAAAAGAGTTAATGAAACTGTAAATCGGTTGAATAAGACCAAAACTGAATCGTTTCCTGATCTTCAAAAAGAAAGAGAAGATAGAGATCGCCTTGAAAGAGATGAAGCAAAAAAAAAGTTTAAGGAACAGTTGAAGAAAGAAAGAGAAGATTTAGAGAAGTTCAAAGAACAACAGAAGCTTCAAAGCTACTCTTCGCTCTTCGAAAACGCGAAGATGCAAGCTAATAATGATGATGGCAATGATTCTGACGATTTTATGTAATTATATTTAGTGATAACCTTTTGTTTGTTGACGTGATTGCTGTTGACGCTGTTTGTTAATCACGTGGTTTTGTAGATCACGTGGTTTGTAGATCACGTGGTTTGTAAATCACATGGTTTGTAGATCACGTGGTTTGTTAATCACGTGGTTTTGTAGATCACGTGGTTTGTTAATCAACTGATTTTGAGTTTCAACTGTTTTTTGTTTACAGATGTTGTTTAGACCTCTCGCTGTTAGTAATCGCGCTGTCTTGTCACTATGGCAACCTCTAAACATTCAGAAAACTTCGTGTTATTCAACAGAAACCGAAAAGAAGCCGAAAGATCTTTCAATACAGTTGCTAGGCAGAGAATACGCGAAAGATGATTGGACGAATGTCACTTCTCGAATTATTCAACATCTTGGTACAAACTTGCACCTCAAACCTCAGCATCCACTTGGAATCCTCTCAAAGGTCGGTTGCTACTTTACAAATTGTCATAGCAACCAATCGCTGTTTACAGATCATCACTAATCACTTCAACTCTACCTTCCGTAAAGTATCAGGAAATCCGCTTTTTACACTAGTTGATCATCAATCTCCAGTTGTTACAGTTACCGAGAACTTTGATTCAATGCTAATACCCCAAGGTTAGTTACTACTGGCAACTGTAACCACGTGACTAGTTACTACTAGCAACTGTAACCACGTGACTACTTACTACTAGCAACTGTAACCACGTGACTAGTTACTACTAGCAACTGTAACCACGTGACTAGTTACTACTAGCAACTGTAACCACGTGACTAGTTACTACTAGCAACTGTAACCACGTGACTAGTTACTACTAGCAACTGTAACCACGTGGCTAGTTACTACTAGCAACTGTAACCACGTGACTACTTACTACTAGCAACTGTAACCACGTGACTACTTACTACTAGCAACTGTAACCACGTGACTAGTTACTACTAGCAACTGTAACCACGTGACTAGTTACTACTAGCAACTGTAACCACGTGACTAGTTACTACTAGCAACTGTAACCACGTGACTACGTGACTAGTTATTACTAGCAACTGTAACCACGTGACTACTTACTACTAGCAACTGTAACCACGTGACTAGTTACTACTAGCAACTGTAACCACGTGACTAGTTACTACTAGCAACTGTAACCACGTGACTACTTGTTTTATGTAGATCACGTAAGTCGTAGAAAACAAGACAACTTTTATATCAACAAGAATTTGATGTTACGCGCGCATACATCGGCTCATGAAGTTGAGATGATCAGGAGTGGCTTAGATGCTTTTATGATTGTTGGTGACGTATATCGTCGTGATACTATCGACACTACACACTATCCTGTATTTCATCAAGTTGAAGGTGTTCGTCTCTTCTCACCTCATCAAGTTAGTGATAATGACGTCATTGATGGTGATGACGTCATTAGTTTTATAGTTGACGACAGCTAGTGACTCAGATGAGATCGAATTATTTGAAAATGGAGATGAAAATGAAATGAAACAATTTTGTCATACTTTAGAAGCTTCAAAATTAACTGAATATCAATTAAAAGAAACTCTTATCTTACTAATAACACATTTATTTGGTTCAGGTAATTCCCCTTTCCTACAACCACTTTCTTGTAACTTTTTGTGTTTTGTAGAGGTCGAGTATAGATGGGTTGAAGGTTATTTCCCATTCACTCATCCTTCGTTTGAATTAGAAATTAAATTGAATAATGAGTGGGTTGAGATGCTAGGATGTGGAATCCTTCGACAAAAGATTCTTGATTCAGGTGATTTTTGACAGACAACGTTAGATTAGAAAGAAAATAAAAAAATCCTTTCAACCACTTGGTGGCGGTAGACATTTGATAAAATGCCGCTTGATAGAACAATTTGAAAAGATTGAGAAATATTTTTCTTTCAAATGTGCAGCTGGTGCTAATCAGAAGATTGGGTGGGCTTTTGGACTCGGTCTCGAGCGTCTAGCGATGAAATTATTCAACATCCAGGACATTAGATACTTTTGGTCATCAGATCAATCAGTCTTATCTCAATTTGCTTCAGTTGATTTAAAATCATTCAGAAACTTCAAATTTACTGTAAACCTCTTTTCTTAACGTTCATATTCTCACAACTTTCTTTCCAGCCTCCTGTCGCTAAGCAACCTCTGATTACCAACGACATCGCATTTTGGATAAATGACAGCTTCGATAGCAGCGATTTCTATGACGTCATCAGATCTATTGGGAGTGAATTTGTTGAAACGGTTCAATTAGTTGATGTTTACCAACATCCAAAGTAAGTTTGCTGTCATAGTGATGTGTGGTTGTCAGGGTGATGTGTGGTTGTCATGGTGATGTGTGGTTGTCAGGGTGATGTGTGGTTGTCATGGTGATGTGTGGTTGTCATGGTGATGTGTGGTTGTCATGGTGATGTATGGTTGTTAGGGTGGTTCTGACGCTTTTTGTGGTTACCAGGAAGCTAATGACGAGTCATTGTTACCGGATTTGTTATCGTCATGTATCGAGACCTTTAAATCGCGATGAAGTTGCTGAAATTGACGAAAAGATCAAATCAACGCTTCTCAACAGATTCGATATCACCCCACGATGGCAATGACGTCACCAAAAATCAATTATGACGTCATCAATCGTGTTTTTATTTGTATTTTCTTTTATCCTCTTTTTATTGAAATTAAACTATCGGCTCACTTGCGCCAACTAGCGTTCAGTTTAAAAGAAAAATAAATTCCGACTTAAGTTACTTTTCATTTATCTATTCTCAATGCATGGCTGCGAGTTACAAATTCAACAGCTCCTATAGAAGACAAATACCAGATATTATTAGTAAAAAGGTAATTGGGTAAAGAGTAATGAGGTAATACAGAAAGAATAGAAACTCTAGAAGCATAGGTAGAACGTAAATTATGAATCAAAAATCTGATATGATAAAATAGAAAAAGAAAGTGAGGAAACTGGCGGTGCTATATATCACTTGTTAAGGAAAATACTCAAATCGTTTATCTTTTAACACAAAATTTCAAAAATGTGATAGATTTTGATGTTGTGATCGAATTGGGAAAGGTATTCTAAACCTTGGTTACCTATTAAAAAAGTTATTATTTCACTGGGTGTTCTTAAAGTTGTCGAGCAGTTTAATTTTGAATAAAGGGCTCCTGAAGACGTATGTGAGATTGTAATCTTTAAATTAATCATGAAATTAAGATCGGAAAAAAAACATAAATAATTGAAATACAAGGTCAGAAAAAAAGCGTCAATATTGCAAGGATTTAATATTTAGCTTTTAGTTGAACTGTAGTGTAGATTGGATGAATGTAGTTTAAACAGTTTTCACGTATTTCTTGTATTACAAGATTTGAAATTTTGGTTTAAAGTTAATCAACCATTTTTGAAAAACAATTTGTGTGGTGAATCTATTTTATGTCTTGAGAGATGAAGACATGGGGAGATTTGATTGTTGCCTAAATAAAATTTAGTTGATGCTAAGTTAGAGCTTGAAGATTTATTTATTGATAGATAAAAATATTTGTCGTTTGCAACCTTGCGTTGTCTCGATTGAAGCCGTAAATAAGTTGAATCTAAAGAAGGTGGAAGAGCAACTAATTTAGTACCAAAGAGTTTGGCATCGTCGGAAAAAAGTATTAAATTTCCAGAAATTTAATGATGTACAACTGCCTGTAATTTCCTTGATATAAATATTGAAGAGAAGAGGAAGAATAATGACGCCTTCTAGGAACACCACTAAAAACTCAAGAACACTTGAAGAAGTGTTATTAATGATGACTTGTCATTGTCTATATTTTAGAAATTGTTCAATGCAAGAGATAGTGGGGTTAATGTTGAGAGTTTTTACTAATATGGGGTGTGAAACTGAGTCCAAGGCTTTTTGAATGTCTTTATAGATGGTATTGGTTGTTAAATTATTTGCTGAGAAATATAGCTGATCACTAGAGGATCTTTGAGGAAGGAATTCAAATTGATCATCAGAAAATTAGTTCTTGTGGAGAAGATAAGTCAGAATTATCTATGAAATAATTAATTTAAAGACTCGATAGCTACTTGTGGAAGAAATTGGTCGGTGACTCAGCTGTTTATTTTTGATGAAAATCTTTCATTGTGAAGATACGTAACTCGAGAGTAATGAGGACTTATGATACTGGTTGTATTATAAGATAAATTGATCTCTTAATAAGCTAGGAAAAGTTTTTTAGGTGTACGAGTTGATTTGTTCTTGATGTTGTTAACGGCAGTGAAAATGTCAAATTCAGTGATAATAAAGTCATTCATAAAATTATATTTCTTCACTTTAAGAAAATTATTCTTATAATCTTTGTAGTTTGTACTTTTTGAAATCTTTGGTTGAAACGTTCAGCTTTTTTAAGATCATTGTCATATACATTTTTACATTTTTATTTTCATCAATAATGGGTGGTATGGATGATCTGAAGTTTGATTTTGATTTAATAAAATTTATGAGGTGAGCTACTGTCACACTTTCCTTATAATCGTGCCACTAACTTCAATTTCATCTTCCTTAGCTTTATATGATTTCATATTCTTTACTTTGAGCTTTGTATGAGTTTTCTACTTCAGATTTTTGTATAAGATTTTCTTTTAACAAACGTTTAATTTGTGAAGAAGGTTTGATACGATTTGGATGAGAGGGAGCTTTTAATGAAACAAATATTTGAATATAACTGTTCAAAATTTGTATGAAATCATCATAGAATGATTATAGAGATAGCTTTTTATTAATCATGTATTTGCATTTGGAGGAGGACATACAGAAGGTAATCTTTTTGAAGTTATTTCTATAGAAGGATAAGCCATATCACCATTGAGCAACTTTATAGGTGGGTTAAACTGAACTTCAAAAAAGGTAACAAAATAGTCTCACGTGGAAGAGAAGGAAGAGTTAACTGAACAGAACAACATTTTGTCAATTTCTGGGATGTTACAGAATAATAGATTTACAAGATGATCTTTTGAATGAATTCATTAATACGTTGAGTTAGAGAACTAGTAGCTGTAGAATTGAGAATGATATCTGGGGCAGAATCGTCTGAACATAGAGGAATAGTTAAGAAGCCTAAAATTTCTTAACAAGTAGAAAGGAATATTATTGTGCATAGTATTATTAATAACTTTATAAATATCAAATAATATTGATATATTTTGAGACATTAAAGGAAGGATATAAATCTGACTTTGGATTTCAGGTTAAAAAGATCAACACAAATATTTTCAAAACTGTTTTTGGAGAATAAGAAAGACTCTAAACTGATATCAACCGGTTGAACTTTTAAATCAATTTTATTAAGTAAGCAGACACCACAGTAGGTCAGTTTGTTTGCAATCAAGAAAGTAGGACACAAAGTTCATTTTATTTTCCACAGACCTGATGTTGCAATAGTTGATTGTCAAATTTTGTAGGGTAGGAAGATTTATAGCATTGGCACTAGAGAAGCTGGGAACTAAATTAAATTAAAGCCTACTCACCTGGGCAGCCTTGAGATGTATACGAGGGACATGAATACTTAGTAGGGCAAACATTTGAATAGAATTGATTTGAATTTGTAAGAATATTAGACTGCAGAGGTATTAATCATGTATTTCCAGTTAGAGGAAGAAATATAATTGTTGATTTTTACAAGGTCAACTCTATAGAGAAAGTTAGGGTAAGCCATGTTACTATTGAGGGAATTGTTAGATGGAATAAACTGAACTTAGAAAGGTTACAATAAACAGGCACATAAATAAAAAGATTGACACAAATAATTTCAAAACTGTAATTGGAAAATGCCAAAGATGAAAATTTTCTATAGATTAAACTGACACCACCACCTCCAGTATCCATGGGATCATGTCTAATGATATCACACCCAGGGGACATACCATTGAGCTTGAGGTTTTAACAGATTGGAGTCAAGATAGTGGGACACAAGGCCTATCTTATGTGCCATTGATCTGATATCACAATATTTAAAACTTTATAAGATGAGCGTTTATTTTATTTATAATAGAAATATTAATATCAATTTAAGAAAAGCTAGGGGCTAAAACAGGAGCTGTGGTTTAACAACCGAGTTATTGATAATAGTAAATTCATCATCACTTTTACTTACCTGAACAGCCTCCAGTTTTTTTAATAGAAATCTTATAGAAGATCTTGAAACAACTCGGTTAAATACATCCATGTGATCATTCGTCAGAAGAACTTTGTCCTCCACCGACTTTAGAAAAGTTTGAAAATCTTATTTTTTATTAAGAACTGAATCATCTGTTTTAGATTCTGGATGTTGAAAAAATACTTTGAGAAGTTTAGAGTTTGTTGGGATTCCATAGTTGAGGTGATGTTAGAGGATATCTTTAAGCTATTGAGGAAACCTGTTCGGTTTGAATTTTCAAAGTTTTAGATCCTATCAGCATATAAGAGTATCTGAGCTCGAGTCTCAGTTTGTTTTGAAAATCGTTTAATGAAGAACTTTTTGATAAAGTCTTTACCTTCAGCATTTATCATGGTACTTGGCCGAACAGAACTACTTTACTTGGTTTTGTGATAATTTTACATTCTTTACACAAATATGTGAGAAGACTAGAAGACACCAATTTTTGGCATTATTTACCTTAGACAGAGGGTCACAGACTTCTTTTGTCAAGTAGTATTTGAATTGATCCATTACTTCAATGCAGTAATATCCTGATAATTTCTTATCATTGATGTTATCTAAGCATGCACCACAAGTGATAGCTTCATCGGCATCTTTCTTTAATGAGTTCATATCACCAAAAACAGTAAAAAGATACAAAAATTAACAAATAAATTTCAGCCTGCCAATAGAATATTTTGCTGTACATTTAAACTAATTTCTAAACAAACTTGCCTTAAACAAAAAGTTTAAATTATTTAAGCTTTAGTTTCTTCTGAGTATTCAAATACTAATCAATTAATAAAATAAATTAAAATAAAATAAATACAAAGAAAGTGCAAGGCCTTTAATCAACAGAGGTAAGACTATTTTAGAGCCAAAATCAGAGCTAAATAAATTACAAGTGATAGAAAGAGCAATTCATCTACAAAATTGTGGATCTGTTGACCTTTTTAGCTTATAAATAAGATATATGATTGATGATATGAATTCCTTATTACCGTTACAAAGAAATTGGATTCATCTATGTAAGAATCTATCAACAACTCTTCCTAATATTTGCTAACTAATTTCACTTCAGAGAATCTGAAAAATAACGAAATAGATGCCACTAACATCAGCTCATTTCAAATTGCTTTAATTGGACCTTAAAATTATTTTTCTTTCTCGATTTGGACGATAATTCATTCTATCAAAGCTCTTTACCGCAAGCTAGCGAGCATTTAAACTTTTGAAGTTATTATTGCAAAAAATCGGTTCTTTAGTGTCACCTAACGAATATCGTTAATACTCAGTTTGTAATTTATGAGCTAGAATTATTTTAATTTTATTCCTACTACTAATACAAATGATGTCAGATATTATGTTTGACTGACATCTAACTACTTTAAAGTTTTACTTCAAAAGCTTTTAAGACTTTCATAAGCCTAACCCACAATTAAATTATATGGTTCCAAAATTTCCAGGTTTATCTAACATTTTTGGAAATCTCAGCTAGCTTTAAATTTGGTATTTAATTTGTAAAAAACATTTTGAAATATTTAGAAAATAGAATAAATTTTTTTAAGACAAATTTTTTCTGAAAATTAGAAAACTTTTTAAAAGATATTTTGCCTTTTGAAGCACATAAAAACCGCCCGCTAGCTGGCAGTAATAAGCTATACTTAAATTACAATGAGAAGATAATTTATGGAAACCAAATACTTTTGTTTGTGCTGTCTAATGGAGATTAAACAGTTTACTCTTATCTAAACTTTCTTAACTTGTTTTTGATTTACTTAAACTTTTATTTACAAGATTTATTACTTATTTACAAAAACTCTTTTCAAGTAGTTTTTAACAGTCCTAAAAAGTTAGAAAAAAATTTCTTCAAAATTTTTAACTGCTTTCAATGAAACATTTTTCAAATTTTTTATTTCAAATAATAAACAATTAAAAAAAAAACAAATTATTAGGTTTACAAAAGAACAATAGTACAACACTAAATAGTTCTTATGAAGTTTACTAAAGTAGTTTTTGAACCACAAAATCTTTTGTAAAAATTTTTATTTGTTTTGTGACAATAATTTGAAGACTGAAAAATTTTATAGTAATTGTGAAGAGCTGGGAAAATGTGAAAAAACAATTTAAAGTTTGTTCTAGTAAATAAAAAAGCTTCAAAGAAAAAATGAAGTGAAAAACGTGAGAAAGTTTGAACACTAAAAAGTTGTTTTTCACTTTGTTGCCTCTGGCTAACATCAAATCTTTTTGAACATTATAAAAAATAAATTTGAAACACTAAAACCCATCTCCATAATAATCAATTGAAGTTCGTCGATGTGGCGCCAGAAAGTCAACGAAGCGTAAAATAACGCGATTTCAACGACGATATCTACATTGCGCAAGTTAGAAGGGCGTCGCCTAAAAACGTTTGTAGAAGCCAAATGAAGAAAAGTTCAAAATATTCCATCTTTGAAAGAAACCCATCTGTTGTGTTGAAGCTCATGAATAATTGAAAGTTCCAAACTTTATTGGATTTCTAAAAGATCTCAAAAAGTTATCAATAAATCATTTTTAAAGCTTCTGGTTAAATGATGACGTCATCAATGACAGCAGTGAAGTAAACCAGTAGCGATGGTAACGTCATCACTGGCGTTTTTTAGAAGCGCTTTCATCGACAAAATTGATTTGTTAAACTCGAAAAGTTTGAATTTTTTAATCATAAAAGCTTTTATTAAATAAAAGTTCTGAATCTTTTAGGCACAAAACGTCAGAGGCAGTAACAATGACATCATTAGAAGCAGTAGTGATGACGTCATCCCACCGTTGACTAGGCGCGGATTTGTTTCAGAAATTTGAAATTAATTTTGCAAATAACTCCTCTAGTGGTCAAATTACTAATTACTAGCTTCACATTTCAACTTTTTAGTGGTTCAACTGGTGTTTGGGCCTGGTCTTATGTAACAGTGGAGTACACCAGTTGAAATTCCAACAAGGTATACCTCCACTGTGACGATAGACTTCAGGAAAGTTAAAGTCGAACCACACCCTACAGCTAAGCACAAACTACTGAAATAGTATTTGCAAGTCAAATACAGATACTGAATAACTTCAGAGGCATAAATTATCTTAAATAGCTTCATTGCTAACAATTTACAACTTTCGTTCTACTACCAGTAAGTACCAACCCAATACTTGAGATACAAGTTGTCTCATAGTAGCCCACACATATTTAATATTTCAAAATGTATTTTAAATACTCTCCAAATAAAATAGAAGATGTAGTTTAAGCAACATTAAATCATCTAACTCAAAATCCATTCGATAAACGCTCTAATGATAACTGCCTCAAATATAATTTCTAAACTTTAAGTTACAATTTCTGTTTAGGTCGGAAAATACTTTAAATAATTTGAAATATTTATCATCATAAAAGTAAATAAGTTTACTAATAAGTTAAAATAGTCTCTTACCAAACCTCAACAAGTCTTAAAGTGGTCCACAAGACATAGAAGCAGTCTCTTCATCTACCTACAAGTACCTCTGTTCTGCATCATCTCAATCCTCGAAAGACTGAAGTTCTTTTGAAACCAGAATATCTAACAGACAACTCCACTGCGCAGGCGCAAAACACGAAAAAAGATTACAGCAAAAAAAGAAAAAGGCAAATTTTTAAGCGCGCGTTTCGCCAAACACCAAATTTCCTTCTCTATTTTTTCACTCTGTTTTTGATTGCCACGTTTCAACTATAAGAATTGTATACCGTATCCTGTACTTTATTCTTTTTTATCAAATTTCTGTTTGTTAGATTTAGTTCATTTAACACACACTGGCGCGTGCACAAATGCGCGCACACACATCGGGTTTTTGGCGGGTAATTTTTCCCGCCAAAGACCTTGTCTTGACATGAACTACTTTTCTAGTGGCACAGCCAGTCGTTTTGATAAATACTTTCTATTATATATACAATGTAAATCTAAAAAAGGTTTTTTTTTAAACTTGTTGAAGTTTAAAGAAAATGTATTATGGTATTTTTTTGATAAAGTCTTTGAATAATTATCATTATTATTCAAACTTTGATTTTATCAAATTCTATTTTTGAGTTAAGTTTTTTTTTTTTTTAAATCAAAAGTTAAAAAAAATTGGGTCGAAATTTCTTTTAAAATTAAATTGAAATTTTTCGTTAATGTTTTTAGGTTTAAAAACTGAAAGTTTAAAATCTAATTTGAAATTATTCTAACTTAAAATTTGTAATTAAATAAAATTAAAATTTGCAAAAAATAAATTGCTTATATGTAGTTAGATACAAACATTAATTGTAGATGATTAAACGATAAAATTATTTAAATTTCTTTATTGGTAACATCAATGTCATAAAAAGCAAAATTTCAAACTTGAAATAAGTTTGTAAAATAAAAATAAAAATTTGAAAATGTTTTTTTAGTTAATTGATAATATAAATTATTTTCAACTTGTTTGTTTGTCATTTTGAAATATTTTAATATATAAACGTGCCCTTTATAAAATCTAAACTAAAATTGTTTTCGTAAAAATTAAGAAATACATTTTTCAACCAAAAATTTTTTCGATTTTTATAAATTTTAAAACTTCTAAAGAAAAGAAAATTAAGGAATTTTTTGGTTTTCTAAGAAATCTTCATTCATAAAATTCTTCTTTATAAAAAGAAGACATTTCGTGACGTCATCATTACAAATAAATTAACAATGAGAACAATTTTAATGTTTTGAAATAAAATTTGAAAAAGATTAATTTGAAAAATGTTGAAGTAAAAAAATTCTTTTTTATGAGAATTTTTTTACAAAAACTGAAATTTTTTGAAAATTTTTCTAAAAACAACAAATTTACATTCTAATAAAAAATATGTTTATTTTTTAGACAAATTAAATTTAGATTCTTTTAAAGAATACGAAAACAACTTTATTTTATTAAAATTCAAAACAGAAAAAACAAAAAGATTTTTTTCGAACTTTTTTTTACTTTAAAAAAAAATTTTTTTTTGTTTTTCAACAATTTTTTTGATTAAAGAATTTTTTCGAAATATTTTCAACGACTTAAAAGCATTAGATGAAAAAATCTTTTAGTTGAAAACGCAGTGAAGCGTAACTCCAATTTATTCTTGATGATTTAAATAGCGGTTCAATTTATATAAAATGAACAAAATCGAAAAAAAACAAATAATTTACCTCCAAAAACTTAAATCAAATTAAAACTAGAAAATAAGATTTTAAATTCAACCAAATTTCGAGTATAAGCGATGATGACGTCATCATTTCGTTGTTCAATGACGCGGAACTTAATGATTAGAAAGAGAAGAAACTAGCGGATTTGGTGCAAGATGAAAAAGAGCTTTAAGTGTTCTCAAAACTGATTTCAGTATGAGTCATATGAAAAATATGGCGAGGAAGGCTGATAAAAGGTCGAAGGTTTACACGCGTACTTGTGACGTCATACAGAAATGCTTTTTTTATTAACCTGAAATTGCGAAACTATTTCCCGCCATGGTGAAGTCACGTGTCCACCAAAAATGGTGTCGCAATAAAAAGGCACTTCGACTGTAACGAAAGCGGAAACCGAATTGAGGTTCCGCTATTAGAGATGACGTCATCGTAGCCAGAGGCAAGCGCGCGCCTTCAACTGACACATGCACATACACTCACAAAATATGCACGCGAGTTCTTCTGTCACACCTTTGCGTGAGCCGAGAAGTAATGACGTCATTGTAAACGGTAAATAATTTATAGATTGGAAAGTTTTATTGAAGGTTTGAAAAGGGGCAGTTTAATTGTGAAAGAAATTCAAGAAAATACCTTTTTTGGCGTTTTTAATCACCGAAGGCAATGAAGCGGAACAAATGTTTGTTTGTTTAGTTAGAAAAACAGTTTTGAAAAAAATCTGATTTTTTTAATTTTTTTTGAATTAAGATAATTATAAAGTTTTGTATTTTTAAATCAAAATATTTTCGAAATAGATGTCTTTAAAACTTTGGAAAAATTGTCGAAAAATACTTTGTTTGCTAAGAACAAGTCTGCTTTCCTTCTTATTTGCATACAAGTTTTGTTTCAAAACTAATTAAGAATTAATTTTCTTACTTAATTTGATTCAATTCAAAAATAAACAAAAATTTCAACAAGAAAACTTTTTATAGTTAAGAATAATTTATAATATTTTTTAATCATATATCAAGAAATTGAAATTTTTGTGGAATCTAAAGTTAATTAAAAGTCATAATTTAAAATTTACCTTTCTTTAAATAACTTCATACAACAAAATAAACTAAATAACTTGTTTCACAAATTTGTATCCAAAATTTGCAAACTGAAAAAATCGACCAAAATTTTCAACCAAAACATTTTTCACTTCAAAAACTTGAAAGGAATTTTTAATTCTTAGTTGAAATTTGAAGATTTTAAAGAGTAGAGATTGATTGGAGATTATTGAAGAGTTGAAGATACAAGTTGATGAAGAATTTGCTTCTAGTATATTGATACAGTTTAAGGTTTCAGACAAAAAATTTGAGAATATTAACTAATGAATATTTACGAGTATAATTGGTGACAAAAATAAGAAGAAAGTTTTTATTTGCAGGAAAATAAGGTTGCCTACAATAATAATTTACTTTTCACCAAATTATTTGTGTTTATAAAAATTATTTCTTCTATTCTTCAAATAATTAGAAAAAGAAATTTATCGAACATTTTAACAATTACATGAAATCTGTTTTTATATTTTACCTTCATAATACTCGAAGCAGCAGTCTAGGCCTGAAAAGTTACCTCAAGTTAACCAAGTCTGAGGAATATTTAATTTCAGGAAATCATGAGGTACACCGCGAGTTACAACACTCAGTTTTAGCTTTTGTCATGAAAAGTGTCTTTGGAAAACATAAAAACATCCAACCATCAACTGAGAAATCATTTAAAATGTCAAATTGGCTTGTTGAAATAAATTGAGAGATTTGCTGATTGGTTCGACATAAAAGTAGAAACAGAAAGGACTTTTGGTGAGATCAGTTTAAGAGAAACTTTTTATTTTATCTTCTAAGATTTATAAACTTGAATCTTCTGCAATAGATAAAATATTTTGAATACTCTTGATAAGAGAAGAAGCAAGATCTAAACCAAAATCTGGATTAAAGTTTTTAGAGTAACTAAATAGAGTCTTCCAAACATTTAATGAAAGTTGAAGTTATTTCAGTTAGTTTTTGTTATTTTGTTTTTATATCTTTTTCATCTTTTATATCTTTCAGTTTTCAACCAAGATTTTTTGCCGGATGAAAGCAATAAAGATTTGATAAGCATAAAAAGAACTTTATGGTTCAAAACCAAGTTAAGAAAGTTTAGATAAGAGTAAACTGTTTAATCTCCATTAGACAGCACAAACAAAAGTATTTGGTTTCCATAAATTATCTCTGGACTGTAACTGAAGTATACATCTTTACTGCCAGCTAGCGGGTGGTTTTTTGTAAACTTATTTTTTAGTTTGATTTTTTAAATCGACTTTTACAGCAAAACCGACACTTTGCTGCAACCTAACGGCTTTTATCTAAAGAAGTTAGGAAGAAAATAAAACAAACTAAAGAATAAGTTTAACTTAAAACGATTAATTTTCACAGTTTATTTCTAAATTAATTAAAAATTAATTTGCAAATTATCTGAAAATTATTTTATTATTTGAATTTGTAATAATCATGAAAAATATTTTAACTTCTAAATGAAACCTCTGAATCAAACCAAGAATCCTTTTTAAAGGTTTTTGAAATGAGAAGAAATTTGATCAATTTTTAGAAATATATTGCTTTCTTCTAATTAACTTTAAATTTAGATTAATTTGTCAAATTTTCATTTGTAGAAATTATTTTATGATTTATTTGAATCGATTTGATATTTTCATCGAAAAAAATAATTTTTTGTAAACTTTTTGTTAAACTTTACTAAATCAAAAATTGAAATAAACTTTCAACTATTTTTATCAAATTTCACTAAATTGTGCAATTTAAAAAGTTAAATTCATTTTTTATTAGCTAATCAATAAATACAGGAAGAAATAAAGAAATAAAATCTTATTTTAAATTTCCCCAGCTTAAATTGAAGCAATAGAAAAGAAAAAAGAATTATTTTAAGACAACTTTATCAAAAAATATCAAAAAATTTGACGAATTAGTTTGATTGAAATAAAACTTTTCCAAAAACAAAATTGTTAATTTTCAACCCCCCCAGAACGGCTCTTTACAATTTTGCTTCAAAAAGTTCACAAAAAACCTGTGTTCAACGATCTGTGACGCCAGTCTAAGGCCTAGGCCACACTGTAAGTTTGATTTCTTTCCAATAAAGTGTTCTAAAGTTAAAAAGCAAACTTTAAAGGCTAACTGACTGATGGAAAGAATTGTTTGAAAACAGAGAATATTTGAAGAATGTTGAAAGAAGTCTGCAAAGCATCATCAATCGTTGTGTGTTTAACGAAACCTTCAAATACTGCTGCTGAAGTGAAACGATGGGAAAATCAGTGAAGCGGAACCAAAATCGTCCAACTTCGGAAATTAAATTAATTTGAAACTATCGAAGAAACTAAATCTTTTCTGTTTCAACTACATCCGGTTTGCGCGCGACTTATGACGTCAGAGACTTGAAAAGTGAGTGAGAAAGATGTGACGTCACCGACGCGGTCTGTGTGCCGGAAGTCTCAGATATGATTCAATTTGCCTGAAGCAACGCAAAACGCGAAACTTCTATTTTGAATCTAAAAACAGAAATTTGAAAAATTTGAAGAAATAAAATTAAAAATTTGATAAATTTGTTTTTCAAATGAATAAATAAAAGAGAAACTGACTTCAAATATTTCAGATTTTTTGTTCTCACAGTAAACAGAAGCTTCTAAACTATTTCAAACATTTTTGTAATCTTTAATTTTTTATATAAATTTGAAGGTTCAAAATCGTTGATTTGAATAATTTTTTATCTTTAAGATTTAAATTTGAATAATTTGAAAATATTTTAACTCACGAAATTAATTATTTTCAAATATTAGTTTTTTCAACTATAGATCTCTACTGAAATGGCCTAAAATGTTTTTCAAATTTATTTTATAGATAATGTTTGTTCGATAAAAACCATTTTCTTTCTTATTTGTTTATAAAAATGTTTTTTGAGTAATAATTTATTTTTGTTTTACTCGATAAGATAATGTAATGTTACTCTCCGGTAAACTTATCAAAGCTTTTAAACTTTATTTATTTATAAACGTGAAGGAGGGTGCCTGAAGAGAGCACCTCTCGCTAACACACATTCTCACAAATAACATCTATCATATATAATTAGGATACAAATACAGAAAGAACAAAATATAACACATGGTATTTCAGTAGTCTAAAAAACATATAACAGTGAACAATTACATGGAATGTTAATAATATAAAAAAGGAAAAAATTCAGTTTAGAAATGACAATGTTGGCAAAATTATAACGGTTCAACTTCTGCTTGAACAACACGAGTGATTCTGGCATGACAATGTCTGATGGCAGTTGGTTCCATGTACTAATTGTGTGGTTTGAGAAAAAAATTTGCTCTGATTAATGTACTAGGTGATATGGGCTTATTAAGATGTAATGTGTGTCGTCTGAGGTGATATAACTTGAAGGAAGGACTAATGGAAAAGAAATCATCAAACTGAAGGTCAATTAAATTGTGGATAATTTTAAAAATAAGAATTAAATCGTATTTAGTTCGTCGGATTTCCAAAGATAAGAAGCTGAAACGATGTTTATAAATATCGTATTTAATATTAAGTTTCCTTCATACCAATCTCGTCAATGTTGCTTGAACAGATTGGATCTTTTTGATATCGCCAACTTGGTTTGGCATCCATGCACTGACATTGTAGTCAAGAATAGGACATACGTACAATTTGAAAAGATTGATAAAGATATATGGGTCCTTAGAAGTCTTTACTGTAGAAGATTCATGATTTTATAATCGATTGTTGCAATGTCAGATAATTTTACTAAATTGAGAAAACTAAATCATATTTTTTCAAACAAAATCTTTTCAGATGAAAAATTTCGAAATAAGTCTACAATGTTTCCAATTTATAATCTAATCTTTAAACCTGTTTCCAAACATATTTTGAAACTTCAATTGTTGGTCAACATTTCTGATGATGGTACCACCAATAACTTTTTGATTTTACTTTTTTTTGCATTGATCAGAATGTAAACAAACTTAAATTTATTTAATGAAAAAAATGAAGAATTATTAGTCTCCTAAGAAACTTTTATTAAAATGTAAAATTGAATTGTTCCGTTATTATTTTGTTGTATAGGTGACGAAAGCCAAGGTCTGCAAATGCGGTCCACATGGGCCCTTTTTTTGAAGGTCGCTACTTCTAAAAAATACCTGTCAGTTTTTAAAAGTTTTTTATAAAATTGTTTGTTGATAAAAATTACAAAAGTGATCAACTTGCTAACGAAACTCAACTAAAAGATTAAAATCGTTTAAAAAATGTGTCTTCTAAATATACTTGGGTCAAGAACATCGGTGAGACGCTATTGAAAATAACAGCAATATTAAGAATTACAAATTTTTAGAGTCTCTTTTTTCTTCTTTGAATTTACTTTACCGTCTCTATCCTTCAGTTCTTTGGAAAGTAGAAAGTGTCATTCGGAACGATCCTCTCGATCGCTCTTATTGATGTTGAGCGGTTTCACATCGCGCTTAAAGATATCTTTGAAGCGATTACCTTTAGATGGCTTTCCATACAATGGATCTTTTGAAATCCGTCCATCTTGCATCCGACGGACGTGTTCGAGCTAGCGAATCTTTTGCTTGCAAAGCCTGCTGTACATGTTGTTGCGCCTTAAGACTTTTTTGTCTGAAATCTTTTTCTGCCACGTTAAACGTAATATGCGACGAAGGCAACGAAAAGAAAAGGTGGAAAGTCCATTTTCGTCGCTTTTGAAATGATCTAAGATTCGCTGGCGTACCATAGCTTACTGCAGACAAAGGCCCTGAAAATGGTTTTGATGGATAGCTTTGAATTATCCTAGACCCTGGAGGTGAACCGTACAAACATGCCAGCTGCTTTACCGATGAAGCTACTGACCTCGGCTTCTGTTGATACTGATGATATTAATTTTGAGTCGAAATAGACGAAATTATCTACAAACTCAACTTCACAGCCATTGATGTTGATTGGTTGTGGAACGTTAACACCTTAGTTGAGAATGTTTCTCTTTTTGAGACTGATTTTCATTCTGAAATCTTTGAAGACTGCCGAGAATCAGTCCATCAGCATCTGTAGGTATTCTGCTGAGTGTGCAACAATTAACTTGTGTAACTCTTTTAGGGAGCTTTAATAAATTTGTAAAAAGACGAGTAACAACGACAAGTAATCGTTGTGATAAAGAACAGCTACTAACACATCACAGTCAGATACAGAATGACAACAGTCTATACGAGAAGGAGTAGGACTATATATAATAATTAGGGATGAAATATTTAAGTAAGCGGCAAAATATTCTTCTGATATACAATCCAAACCACGTTCTCCCACGACAATTAGTCCAAGCCTTAGTATTTTGGAGGTACTTCTTTAAATGATCTGGTCGACTGCCCGACTACACAGTCGCCGTTTTTCTAGCTCTTCGGGCTGACCTTACCACTCCTGATATCCGAAACATTCTTATTGTTCTTTCTCCATTGGAAACCTGCACACTAGATTCGTGTCTCTCTTCATCTTCTTCCTCTCTCGTCAGGATGTTGTCATCGGGATTCTCCCTTATATCACTTGATGACACCCGTCTGGGATCCTCTTGATTACCTCGTCCTGAATGAACGTCAAAGTCCTGTTCATCAGCATTTCAGTATCCATCCAATACAATAAAAAGCAACTTGAGAAAGTTTCTGCATCAAACTTACTGAGGGAATGATTAAAAAATTCTGTTTCAATTTCAATATGAACAATACAGTAGGTTTTCAGCAGGTTATCTAACTTGATAGCTCTAGCAGAGTACTTCTATATATTCATTTCCAATCGTGGTAATACATTTTCTACCTCCAATGTGGTTCCCATTTCATAACTCACCGCATCTCTCTCTTCTCACAGAAAAGAATTTCATAACCAGAAGTTTCAAACTCTCCGGATACTTCAATTCGTTTAAGGTCATATTTGTGTCTTTGACGGACTCAAGAACTGTGGGTGGTACGGAGCTGTTCTGCCAAAGATTTGCCTACTGAATAAAAGGACAAAACAAAATGCAACAATAAATATAGGAAGGAAGTTCCAGCGCTACAAAGTTTTTTGTTCCGTTTCAACTATCTTCTCTTCCACCGTAGTTGTATCAACTTCTACGGAATTCACTATTAATCCTTGAAAACGCTCATATCTCTCGCATTGCCGTTCGTGATTACTTCCATCCTGCTCTTCCTCGCAGTGAGAAAGCTTAGACCTCCTTATTGATCCCTGGTTAGATCCAGTTGATCCTATTGTTTGCTGTTTGACCCGTGTGATAGGATCACTTCTTCTACTTTTCTGTTTTAGCTTTTCTACCTCCTAATAACTAGAGCGTCCGGATGTTCTTTCATTTAGGTGAGTAGCACACAAATAATCAGTTCTGGTCTGGGCGATCATCGCAGCTCTTCACTTATTTCGTTTCTTATGCAGCTCTTTCTTAGATGACCCATTTTGAACACCACATGAATAACTATAACTTTAACCCCCATCTAAAACATTTGAAAATTTCGTGTTTGTTTCCTCTTTAAATTTTTAGTGTGTACCACTAATACCTCTTTTGGACCTCTTAAGCTTCAAGGAAGTCCCTTCCAAGCACCACCTCTACACTGAGGCCCTCCATGATAAACAGCTTTATATTTTTGTACTGTTTCTTCAACAGATGGAAGTTTTACAAAATTTACAAAATTTACAAAATCTATTTATTCTCCACATCTTAGATGACTGAGCCATCTCTACTTTAAATTTAATTTGAGCTTAGTGAATCTTGAATTTCAGAGCACCCTTTCCACTTACAAAGCTCTTCAAGGGTCTAGTATCAATAAAATCCCTTGATGCTTTGCCTACAATAGAGACATCCACCATTTCAATTTTCTGGAAGATCGATAAGCTCTAGTTCTTCATGACCTCGGCTAGTCATTGTGGTTTTCTCCATTCCTTGTCTTCCTGACTGTTTCTTAGGAGACTTTTTCTGAAGATGATAAGATCGATTATAGTTGTTATAAGGAACAACAGGTCTCGCTACGACCAACACCACAGTCAGTTACACGGTGACAACGGTCTATACGAGGATGAGTAGGTCTGTATAGAACAGCAATTCTCTCAATCAAAATACACCACATGCAGTAACAGCGTTTTTAATAAGTAACCAAGCCTTAGAATATCTTTCCCGATTGGATCACAACATCAAAATCTATCACATTTTTGAAATTTTGTGTTAAAAGATAAACGATTTGAGTATTTTCCTTAACAAGTGATATATAGCACCGCCAGATTCCTCACTTTCTTTTTCTATTTTATCATATCAGATTTTTGATTCATAATTTACGTTCTACCTATGCTTCTAGAGTTTCTATTCTTTCTGTATTACCTCATTACTCTTTACCCAATTACCTTTTTACTAATAATATCTGGTGTTTGTCTTCTATAGGAGCTGTTGAATTTGTAATTCGCAGCCTTGCATTGAATGAATAAATAAACTTTTCTATATTTACTGGAATAGATTAAACTTTTTATTTTTGTAATTATACTATCATTATTTCATTTATGAATTTTTAAAAAACACAATTATGATTTATTGCAGAAAGCTACAATTTTCAGTTTAGATCAGAAAATCAGAAATAAAATATGAAAAAAATGAATTCCAAAATTAAAGAGTAAAATATTATATTTTAGAAATTGTAAATAATTAAGTAAATCAAAAATTGGATAATTTGAACTTTATATTCCCCAACAAAGATATTTAGTTTCCATATACTCATCAACCCCATAAATAGAACCTTCGCGTCCAAGTCCAGACTCTTTAACGCCACCAAATGGACATTCACAGCTACTCATAGCTGTTTCATTGATGCCAACCATTCCCACTTCCATCTGTTCACCTATACGCCAACACTGACCCACATCATTTGAGTACATATATCCAGCTAGTCCGACAGAAGAGTTGTTCATTTGATTGAGAAGATCTTCTTCGGTTTGGAATCTGTTTGAAAGTCAGAAAGCTCATTTTAAATTTTTATTCAGTTTTTGTAATTTGTTGCTTTGTTGGTTTACAAACAAAGTTATCGGATTGCTACAAAGTTGATTATTAAACTATTTGATTTAAACAAAACGAACTTTGTGATTGGCAGAATTGGGCCAAAAGTTTCTTCATTTGAACATAACATTTGAGGTGTCACATTAGTGAGTAAAGTTGGTTGAAAGAAGCTCCCATCTCGCTTTCCTCCAGTAAGAAGACTTGCTCCTTTACTAATCGCGTCTTCAACATGAGCTTCAGACTGAAATCAGAAAATTTTCAAGATTTTTTTCAATTGCAATTTCACAAACTTTTCGAATGGCTCTTTCGTTTATCATGACGCAATGTGACGATTTTGTATCAAGTGGGTTGCCAGGCACCAGTTGAGCTTTCATAGCAACCAGTAACTTCTCAACGAAAACTTCGTGAATGTCATCTTGTACGTAAACACGATTTGCACAGATGCAAGTCTACAACAGAAGATAGATGTAGCAAGTGAAGCATCAACTGACTTCTACTGACTTGTCCTGAATATCGAAACTTGCAAGCAATGACTCCGTTGACAGCCTTTGAGATATCAGCAGATGAGAAGACGACAAAAGGGGCGTGACCCCCAAGTTCCAGTAGAACACGTTTCACTGAATCAGCTGATTGGCTCAGAAGAGTCTGAAGAGATGAAGATCAGCTGAAGATGATGATCATGTGAAGATGAGCATCAGATGAAGATGAGGATCAGATGAAGATGAGGATCAAGTAAAGTCGAAGATTTAAGACTAACTTTTCCAACTGAAGTGGAACCGGTAAATGAAATCGCAGCGACATCTTTACTTCTACAAAACTCCTGGCCGACCTCCGGAGTATTTTCTCTAGATGCTGGAAGTACATTAAGGACACCAGGTGGTAACCCAGCTTTATCTGCATACTACGAAAACTCAACATTCAATCATCAACAAACTAATTTGCATACTTTTGCTAACAACAACGAACTAAGAGGAGTATCTTCAGATGGTTTCAACACAACTGTACATCCTGCAGCGATTGCAGCGCCCGCTTTTCGCGTCACCATCGCCGCTGGGAAGTTCCACTGAAAAGAAACATTGAAATTGAAGTTTGTTGACTTGATGGTTGGAACTTACTGGTGTTATCATCGCCGTTACTCCAATCGGTTGTTTGATTGTCACAAATCTTTTAGATTTATTGTTACTTGGAAGTATCATTCCGTATGATCTTCGCGACTCTTCAGCGAGCCACTCAATAAAACTGCCTTTATCGTTTCAGTCTCTTCAATTTAGATACTTTGGAAATCCGACGAACTAAATACGATTTAATTCTTATTTTTTAAATTATCCACAAGTTAATTGACATTCAGTTTGATGATTTCTTTTCCATTAGTCCTTCCCTCAAGTTATATCAACTCAGACGACACACATTACATCTTAATAAGCCTATATCACATAGTACATTGGTCAGAGCAAATTTTTTTCATACTACACAATTAGTACATGGAACCAGCTGCCATCAGACATTTTCATGTCAGAATCACTCGTGGTGTTCAAGCAGAAGTTGAACTGTTATAATATTGCCAACATTGTCATTTCTAAACTGAATTTTTCTCCTTTTTTTATATTATTAACATTCTATGTAATTGTTCACTATTATATGCTTTGAGTGATATCGAAATACCCATGTGTTCTATTTTTTACTTTCTATACTTTTGGCTAAATAGATGTGATAATATATTTGTGAGAATGTGTATTAGCGAGAAGTGCTCTTTTCAGGTACCCTCCTTCGCATTTATTGAAATAAATAAATATAAATTTATCTGAGTTTAAATTAAAAACTCCAAGTGTTTTCAAACAAAAAGGATTTTTTACAGGGTTTTCAAAGGATTTTGAAAAAATTCAATTTAATAAATAACTCAAAAAAGTTGGCTTTAATTTTCAGATTAAATCAAAAGTAGTATCAAAATTAAAAAAAAAAGTTCTGGAAGCAACTTGGAATGATAGATTTCATTCTATATAATACATATTATACGTATATTACTTCATATTCTAACACTTTAAGCTATAAACGATTATCAATTTAAAAATTTTTTTGAATAATTGGTTTAAAGTGTAGGAACAACAATTGTAATGGAAATAAAAATTGTTTTAATTTTTATATATTTTTACTTTATCAAGTTATGAATCTCTTCATTTTAAAAAGTGATGACAACTCTCATAATAAGTACACAATTCAAACGCTTTCTCAAGAAATAATAAAGCTTATTTTCAATTACTCATTTAGTTAATGTATCTTTCACAATAACCATTCAATAAAATCACTTATCAGTATATTAATCATAAAAATAACTTATTTAATTGTTCTCAAGCTATAAAAACAAACTTAAACTTTATATAGTTAAACAGTTCACAAACTCCGTGTAGAAAGTTTGATGATTTCAAGACTAAAGGTATTTTTTTATTTATATTTTAGCTTAAGATATTATTTAGAAAATCAAATAACCGTTTATTTATCTAACAGCAAAATGAACTTACACTTAGTGATCAGTTTTTTGTTGTTATCTCTCATTGCGTGTTCACAATCCTGTCCAATTACAAGGTTAGAAGATTTATTTAACTTTTTTATAAACGGCTGAAGTCCTGGCTCTCCTGAAAACAATCTTCCAAAAAGATAATGTTCGCAACCTTAAAAGACTTTTCAAAATTTTGGGAACTACATTTATAGCTGCTATAAGTTCTAAGTTTAATATTTTGATCTATTTATTATTCGATAATTCAAAGCTTATTTTTTGCTGGTATTTAAACTATTATGCAGCCTTTAAAATATGAGTTTAAATGATAACTTATATAATTGATAAGGATTGAGCCGTTGTAAAATTATAGCTAAAAATTACAACAAAAGCAAATGATTTCCGGGAATCCAAACAATTCTATTAACTTCTAAGATATGAGCTTTTAATAGTGTGTTGAAACCATATTAACCATTTTAAGTTCTTGTAACAAAACTTTAACTTATAAATTTTGGAGATATACTTTTATGATATTCACAAATTGCTATTTTTATTTTAGTTTTCTGACAAAAAAAGGTATATCTAAAAAAGATGAAATCTTTGAATATAAGTTTTCAGATGTAAATAAGGTAAATAAAAAACTAAACTGAATTATATTTGAATAAACACAAAGATACAATTTACTGATACAACGTTTTAGATAACTAAAGATGTAATAAGTGAAAATCATATCGAAAAAATATACGATGAATTAGTTGAAGAGTACGGCCAACCGCTTATTAATAAACTAATGCGCGATTTTTATGAGGAAAGTAATAATAAACAAGGTTTGTTGTGGTTTAATTATTTATGTTCCACATTAAAAAATGAGTAACATTAAAGAAAGGTACATTTTAAAACAGTTTGTAAAACAAATCTTTAATATAAAAATTTAAATGATTATTGAATATTATTTTACAGATAACCAAGCAATTGTATCTATGTAAAGATCTCAATAAATATTATTGTTTTAAGTAGTTTAAAAACGGAAATTCATATTCGGTGTGAAGCTGAAAAGCTATTGAGGCCTACATCGTACAATAAATAAACTTGCTACTTTAAAGTTTTTTTTTACAAGAAGTTTCAGCTACCTACTGATAATTTTTGAATACTAAATTCTCTTTCCTTTTGTGTTCAAAAATTATTCATTACAAAACTTAAATTTTTAAGAACAGCTTGTTTCAAAATTGTAATCTTAATATTTAATTATCTAATGTTTCTTGAATTTTAATATGACTGAAAGAAAATTTATTCTACTAATTAAATATTTAACATTTTACTTAAATAAATAAGTTCGAAAACTCCATAGATCTTTATTTAGCTCAGAAGCGGTTTTCTGCCTGTTTTAGTAACCTTCAAAAAACCTATGATAGCTTATATGCTTAAAAGGTCATCAGCTTGATTCAGTTGTTTGTTGTACTTTTAAAATAAAGTTAAAAAGTAATTTTTACACGATGAATTCACAATTTCAAAACTACAAAATTACTGCTTAACCTTGAAGTGATACTAAATCAGAGCCTTACTCTATTACAAATTACAAACGCTGAAAAACTTATTACAGTTGGCTAAGAGTTAAAATCAAATTCTAAATACATTTTCTATTTGTACTTAACAAATTTATAATTTTAAACAAGATCTATTTGTTGAAAGTTTATTTGAGTTTAAATTAAAGAACTGAAAATGTTTTGAAACAAAAAGAATTTTTAACTTAAAAGAAATTATCTACAAAAATAAACTAATTTTTAAAACTTAAAAAATTTAAGTTAAGTTACAATTCAAAGCTAGCTCGTTGTCATTTCGTCATTGGAAACCTGCACACTAGATCCGTGTCTTTCTTCATCTTCTTCCTCTCTCGTCAGGATGTTTTCATTGGGATTCTCCCTTATATCACTTGGTGAAACCCGTCTGGGATCTTGATTACTTCGTCCTGAATGAACGTCAAAGTCCTGTTCATCAGCATTTGGGTATCTGGCCAGATGCCTCAAAGGAATGTTGGATTCCTGCCACCCGAATAGCGGACACGCGTACATCGAGTTAGCCTCCAGCAGTCCAACCTTGTTTACGATATCATCTTCCTTGCTCATGCACACAAAGTTTTGCAAGAGTACTGGTTCCGAATCCAATCTGGTAAATTATGTCCTCGAGATGTTCTTTGAATGAAGCTAAATAATCTTGAGTTTCATTAGTTGATGTAGAAAAACCGGACAGCACTTAACGCCTGTGGTAACACCTTTTCCTAATCTTTGCTTGGTAGATCTCTGGAATTTAAGGCCTACCTCACTGCCCTCCAAACTATTCCATTATACCTATCTACTTGTCCACTACCTTGTGGGTGATAGGGAATTGTCCTACTGCTTGAAATTCCTTTTCGTAATAGATAATCTTTCGGTTGTCGAGACATAGAAGCCGACCCTCGATCTGAATGGATATAACTGCAAGTTCCAAAACAAATTTCTGCAATCAGCTAACTACTGTGTAACAATCTACTTTAGAACACGGAAAACAGATAAGAAATCTCGTTAACAATGCACAAGAAAAATACATTCCTTTTACTACTCGTCATTGTTCCCTTAAATTCTACTTTAAATCTTTCCATTCGTCTTTGGACATAAGACTTTGGAACTTAATTGCTCAAATATTATCATAGAAATTACAATAAACTTATATTTTCTCTTCATTTGTTATATAAATTAAACTTACAGTTGAAAAGAGATCATAAAATTTCCTAATCTTACATTAAAACGTAAACAGAAAATTAATTTATTGTAAGTGATAAAAATTTATAGTTGTTTAAAACTAAGAAAGTCTTATTTGTAAACTTAATTTAATTATTCTGACGACTTTTTATTATGTAGTTAGATCTTGAGTAAGTAGTTAAAGACATTAAATAATATTTTTATCAGCAAACCGTTTTAGGGGAAGAAATTAAATAAAATAAAATCAATATATATAAAATAAAATATCAAGAAAAAACCATTTAGAAAGTCAATTTTGAACAAACTTGTTCATTAAATTTTTGTGTTAAACTTTAATTTGTTTTTAAATAATTTTTATTGAAACAACTTTTTTAATATCGAAGTTGTAAAACTATATTTTTCAAAACGTTAAATTAAATGTTTTAAGTAAGTAAACATTAGTTTGGAAAAATTGAAAAATTTTATTATCAAATAAAATTTACTTTCAAATGATTCCAGTAAAGTTATATAGCTTATCAAATTTTATAAATTTGACCTTCAAAAAAGTTTTAACAAAAAATAAAATAGTAATTTAAAAAAGTTCTAGAAATTGTTTAATTATTTATTTATCACGAATAAAAAATGATAATTAATTTTTTGCAAGAAAATTTATTGCTAGAAGTTCAAGTAACAATTTAATCAGTTTGCAGAGTTAATTTCTAAATCTTCACCATCTGGTGCAAAAGGAATCCGGTCGTCTCTTTCTTGCCTGATTTCTTTTTCAAGAACTTTTTTCTTTTCCGTCAAATTTCTTTTAATGTTTCAGTTGATGAATTTTCTCTTTATGATTTTTCAAATGATGTTTCAAACGGAAATATCTGTGACAAATATTACATTGATAAGGTTGAGCTTTGAAATGAATTTGTTTATGAGTGTTTAACTGTCCAGCTTGACGAAAACCTTTGCCACATTCGGGGCAAGTATGTCTCTTCTGTCCACTATGAGTTTGTTCATGATCTTTTAGGTCGTTTGATTGCGCAAAACACTTCGAACAAAAACTACATTTATAAGGTTTATCACCTGTATGAGTTCTTATGTGTCTTTTTAAATTCCCAGATTGACTGAATGATGAAAAGCAAATTTTACAGACATATGGGCGTTGACCAGTATGTGTTAGAGAATGCCTTTTTAAATTTGCTTTCCATTTAAACTTTTTCATGCAAATTTCACAAGTAAACATCATATAGTTCAAATAGAGTTTAGTTTGTTTAACTAAAATGCAAATAAGTTTTCAATATTCGTTTTAAGTTTGCTATACAATGAATTTTTACAAGGAACATAAACTAATTGTTTGCTTTTAAATAACAAAGTATAAAATTTTCTACTATCATTTTAAAAAGTTGATTTTTAAAAGTAAGCTTTTAATGGATACTCTATGATTGAAAGATGTGTTGACTTTTTAACTTCTAAAGATAGGTTTCAATAACAGATAATCTTCTGGCTTCTTATACGCATTTGATTGATATTATGGCTTTATAACAAACAGCTTTTTAAACGTGAAAATTCAAATCGCCTATTATATGGAATTAAAGAACTGTGAAAGTGAAATAAAAAATAATAACAAATAAATCAAAAAACTATTTTATTTAGCAAACTATAAAGAAAAAACTATACAGTAAAAAATTACAAAAAATTGTAAACTAGAATTTTAACTACAAAAATTAATCACATGTAAAGCTGACAAAATAGGCGAAAATATTATCTTTAAAAAATGATTCTATTTAAGCAAATCTTGATTAGCATTTATCTAACAAATTTATAAATTAGTTTTTAGAAATTAACTTAAAATTTTCCATAATTATTTGTAATATTTATCATTAAAAATGTTAATAAGTAAAATTAATCTCAAATCCAAACTAACAATTAAAAAACCTTTCAAATTAAAAATCTTACAAACGATTAATAAGTGCAAGTTAATATAAGAAACATTTTATGAAAACTTAGATAAAAACAAAAGTGATTGTTAATAGCGATCGCTAAACTCTGATCATAATGTGAAAGATTAAGAACTCTCTTATTAATAAGTTTTCCTGATGTTTGTCTAGTTTATTGTCGATGAAAAAGGTGAAACACTGTTTACATAAGAATATTTGATTTTTCTTTAATGTATCGTCAAAAAACGTTTACATTTGTTAAGTTTTATTTTAAATAGACGTTTAGACTAACAAAACTAACAAACATTGTTGCATAACGGTAAACATATTGATATTTAAAAGAGTCTATTCTTTGTTTAGCTGTTCGGTATAAAATTAGATTTACTTTTGTAAACTTGGTTTATAATCAGCAATAAAATAGTTTATATAACATTCTAGTTAACAAAATCTACTCATAAATCTACAGATATTATGCATTGTCCTGACTAATATTTAAAAATCTAAGAACAAATTATTTAATTGAATATTTAAGAGTAGACAACAATGACTAAAGTTTTTTTTATAGATGACTTTTATAGTAATTTCGACAAGCTTATAAAAATGAAAAAATGTTAAGAGAACTTTTCTTATTCTGTATAATATTATTGCAGTAAAGCAATGCTGTTTTGAATTACAATAAGCAAAAATCTTTTTACAATGTGTAATTCTGAATGTCGTCGGAGATGAAGATACCTAAGTCTTTAATATCATAATATTGGAAAATTTTATTACTGTTAAAATAAAAGCCAGATGATATTAGTTTAGAGTTTGAAGTTTTATCTATTGATATGTAGAAGTATTTGTCGGTAGCTAGCTTGATTTCTTTGGATTAAAGCCATAAATTAGTAGAATCTAAAAAAGTTTGAAGAGCAACTGGTCTGAAAAATCTGCAGGACAATTTTGTAACGAAAAACAGTTTGTTGATAATGAAGGGACAATGAAGTTGTCCCAGGAATAAAAAAACTTAATCATACAAGTTAAGAAAAATAAAATTTAAGTTGAGTCTTTTAGTAGGAGTAACTCTAAAAATGTGAAAGCAAGATGAAAGTTAGATGATTTTTAATTAAAGTGGTTAAAGTTTAATCAAGTCCAAAATATTATGCAAAAAACAATTCTGTATATTAACGATGTAAACTGAAAAGATTTAAAAAAGGAGATGGTTTTTAGACAAATGTAAAAACTGTAAAAACTTTCAGATTTGTTTAAAGATTTGAAGCAGTTTTTTTTCACTTTTTAGTTGTGTCTTCGATCTTTCTCTTAATTGAATGTATTCAAGTAGAACAAAAATAATTGTTTAGAAATTATTCTCATGATTTCATAAAGAGTTTTTATTTGTAGATTATCCTAAAAGAAATTCTAATATTTTAATTAACTTTTATTTATTCAGGTTAGTTATACAGCCTAGTTTTCAAATTTGATCAACTTACATATTATATAGAACAAATATTATCTTAAATACTTGAGTTATTTTAACAAGACCTCAACACAAAGTTTCTATTCATTCTTATGTTTAATTTCTTAATTCTTAAAATAAACTTTTAAAATTAGAAAATAAACATGGATCTTTAGTATCTTTTGCAAAGTTGCTTTTAAATGATTTTGATAATTAAAACTTCAAAGAAACATTTGATCTCAACACGATATGTATTTGCTTTGGAGCGTTTAAAATGTCAAAGGTTCATCTGTTTAATATAAAATTATTAAAACTGTCAAAGAAACTCTGAACTGTTTAACAAAATTGAATTTAGAAATTTTTTAAAACGATTTTATTATATCTGTAAACTAAGTGTTTGTAGTTTTGCTAAAACCAATTAATTGTAGTTATCTGGTTCAAAGTTAGGAATGACGTCATCTAAGCTATATTTGTCCATTTTAGAAATGTCTGAAAATTGAGTAAAACTATTTAAATGATGTTTACTTACTAAAGCTGTGAAACATATAAAATAATACATTCTACATTAAAAGATTTAGATTCTTCTACTGAAACTACTTAATTTAAAACTATCTTAAACCAGTTTCTTATAATTTTGATAAAATATTATTCATAGAACAAAGAATTGTCACCAACAAGTGAATGTTAAAACAAATTATTACTAACCTTTAGTATTATCATGAGATTTAAAAGCTCTTTCTTGGTTGTTTGCAAAATGTTGATCTTCAAACTGAATCGGTTGATCCATATTTTGGGAGTTCTGCATCAAAAGATTAAATTATAAGTTTCTCGTGGAACTTTTGTTAAATGACTTTGAAAATTTACTTTAAAGAAAAACAGTTATTTTCCTTTATTAAGAAAACATTCTAAATTTAGTTCGAGACAACAAGCAATTTGTGATCAATTTCTTGAAAAACTTGTTAACTTTTGATTGAAGAGTTACTTACCTTTGTATCGCCACAATAGTGATAGTAATGATGATGATGAACCCTGAAAAAATAGACTTCTAAACTAAAGCTGGTTGACAAATTATCAAAATCTTACACGTATTGACTCATCACTGTTGAAATAACACAACCAATTATAAACATCAAAGTTACAATCGTTATCTTCATCATGAAGTTATTTTTATAATAAATCTGAAAAGCAAAATGAGTATAAATAGTTTTATATCTTTAGTTGATAACAAAAATTTCTTCTCAAAAATAGTCTTGTAATATGACTTTGCAAAAACTAAAGGCCTGAATACAAACTAATTAATTTATGATTTTAACATATTTAGTGAAATCAACTTTTGACTCACCTCTGAGACTAGTTATACTTTGTTTTAAATGTTCAGTCTTATATACTGTTACTTCAAAAAAATAATGATTTGTTTCTGCATTATAATTATATATTTTAAAGTTAACTGTCTACTGCTTTTGTAATTGAAATAAAAAAGTTCAATTGAAATATAAATTTTGATTTTTTTCGTTTGTTTAGAGTCTTATCAATTGAGTTTATCTAGAAAGTTCTAGAAGGTATATTTATATTTATTGTTCTACGTAAGTTTAGCAATGATGCTTTGTCTTAGCATTTAAAAATATTCAACCTTTTAAAAATCTTTGATTGAATGATAATATGTAATTATGAACTGAAATTTTTCAATTCATGAAAATAAAGATTGAGCAAAATCATGATATACTTAAAAGTTTATAATGAAATCTAAACTTGTACATTTTTCTACTTAATCTTTTTATTAAGATAAAACAAATAAATCTTTTATAAAAGTTAAGTAGATAAAAAATTATTTAATTATTTGTTTCAATAAATGCGAATGAGGGTGCTTGAAGAGACCACCTCCAGCTAACAGACATTCTCACAAATAATATCTATTAAGTTATAAAATAGAAAGCAAAAGATATAACGCATGGCATTTCATTGGTCCTCAAAACATATAACAGTGGACAATTACATGGAATATTAATAATAAAAAAAGAAAAAAAAACACAGTTTAAAATTGTGGAATATTAAAACAGTTCAACTTCTACTTGAACAACACGAGTGACTCCGACATGACAATATCTGATGGCAGCTGGTTCCAAGTACTAATTGTGCGGTATGAGAAAAAATTTGCTCTTAGTAAAGTACCAGGTAATATGGGCTTATTAAGATGTACCATGTGTCGTCTGAGTTGATATAACTTGAGGGAAGGAATAATGGAAAAGAAATCATCAAACTGAATGTCAATTAAATTGTGGATACATTTAAAAATAAGAATTAAGTCGTATTTATTTCTTCAAATTTCTAAAGTATCTAAATTGAAGAAGCTGAGACGATGTTTATAACTATCGTATTTAATATTAAGTTTCCTGCATACCAATCTCGTAAATGTTGCTTGAACAGATTCGATTTTTTATATCACTAACTTGATATGGCATCCATGCACTGACATTGTATTCAAGAACTGGATGTACGTACAATTTAAAGAGATTGATAAAAAAAAGCATGGATCCTTAGAATTAAAGGTCCTTATAATAAGGTAGACAAGGTCGATTGATCTTGCAAAGATTTTGGAAACATAATTGCGCCATTTAAAGTCAGATGATAGAGTAATGCTGAGGTTTAGGACCGAAAATACTCGTTGAATAATAAATCCATTGATGGAGTATTGGTTCAAGGAATCTACCGCTGGTTTACGAGAAAAAGTTATAATTTCAGACTTTGTGGGCTGAATTCTGAGCTGCCAATTCGTAGACCAGTTTTATACAGTGTGTAGTGCAGTTTGAAGTTTTGAAGGATTGCAAGATAATAGCTTGATGTCATCGGCATACACAAGCACACTGACATCATCTACTATTAGTAGTCTGATGATGAGGTCTTCAGTGAAAATTAAAATGGGCTTTATAATGATATCCAAAGAAATACCAATTGTGACTTTACTAAGAGTAGATAAAGATCTTTCTACATGAGTTTGTTGGGTTCTACCTGATATGGTATTCTACCTTAATATGGATCTTCAATCCACTGTAAGATAAAGCTGTTGATTTTTAAGTTTTTCAATACAGTAATGAGCTTGTTGTGTGGGACAGAATCAAACGCTTTAGTAAATTCGAGATATATCATGTCACAAGGAGTATTACTTTCATAATGGGCTGTAAGCTCATTAAGAAAAGTGAGATGTTGAGTCAGGGAAGATCTCCGTCTCACAAAGCCATGCATTATGAACATCAGATATTGGATGGTTTGTATATTAGATATTAGATATGATTGTGAATGATATACTCTTCAGTTCTGCAGATAACTGAAGTCAGCAAAACTGGTCTATAATTAAGTGCAGTTTTTCTGGGACCCTTTCTATGAATTGGAGTAATAATAGCTTTTTTTCAAATTTGTGGAACTCTTCCTCGCCTCAGAGTGATGTTAAAGAGTAGCGATAAGGATAGTGATAAAGAAGAAGTAGTTTTTCTTAAAAATAAAGCTGGGATCTGATCAGGGGTGTTGGAAACTGATGACTTAAAAAAAGAAATAGCCTTAGATATTATATCGACTGTTATGTCAAGATCTATAATCTCAGAGACATTTGTTAGTATGTCTGAGTAAGAAAGAGAGGGAGTATAATCTCATTGGTTATAAAACGCTATTAAATTGATTGTTTAGCAATTCAGCTTTATTATCTGGTTCCATAAACACAAAAGTTATAAACTAAAATTTTAATGACTAAAATAAGAAAAATATTGAATATTGTTTAAAAGTGTTTATTAAAAGTTTATGGATTGCTTTTGTTTAAAAAGTTTTTAAAAGTTATTTTAAAGGTATTCTATGCAATTTTAAAAACTTTTCTTTGACATAATAAGAAAAGTGCAAACTTTATTTACATTTATGTACTTCTAATTTATTTACCTAAAGTTTACTGAGCTTTCAAATTACTTACAGAGCTTATTGATTCGTAAACTTTATTCATCAGATTTGACTAAACACAAAACATGTATTTTGTAGTCAAAACAAATGTAATGATGCTCCAACAAAGGCAGTTCAGTATTACTGAAGAGCTAATGTTAGAAAAAGATTTTTTGCAAAAGACTTAAAGAAAAAACTCTCGAAAAATCAATTTAGAAATATCTAGTTATACTTTTTAAGTTTTGCAGTTTATTTTAGTAAAACACAAAAGTCTTCCAACTTTGTTGCTATTCAACTGTAGTTGAAGATCTATTGTAAACTTTTAATTACATTTCAAAATATAAAAAAAATTTTAAACTGAAAGCAATTCTCAATGATTTTTAGATAATTAAATTTTATGTTGTATAAATAGAATGAAAAATAATATTGAAAAAAACATTAAACAAAATTTGATAAGCTCTTAGTTTCAGTTTAAACTCCTAAAACAAAATTATTTGTTTGATGGATTTATTTATTTGATTGGTTCTTTTATATGTTCAAAAGAAGAAAAACTTTTAGCATATCACATTTAAACCAAAGCTTTTAAGATATGCGCATAAAGAATATCAATATCAAGATCTTTATCATTATAAAAGTACTAGATGCTTGAATTAGCTTTTAAATAGAAATTTTAAGTTCTGAAAGTCACAAGGTAAAGTGCTTTAATTATTTCCGGACTTTTTTACTAATCAGAATTCTTTTAAAGTTTTTGTTATCTTGAAATAAAGTTCTCTGAAAGCCGTTATGTTTGAACTCCAAAACGTTTTACTGATTTTTCACATTTACAGCGATTTTTAAAAAATAGTGATGATTTTTTATTTGATTTATTTTTTTAGTTCAAACACTAATTCAAAAAAATATATAAACCAAGTTAAATTAATAAAAATATGAGCAAGTCATGTAAACTTGTTTAATGAATTGAAATAGCTAAAAAAACAAAAAGTTTTTGTAAATGTGAAACAAAAAAACGTTCTCGTTAAAAATAACTATGATGATGCTACACATTCGTTTATAAGCTGGTTGTTATTGTGTTTTCAAAGGAACTCAATTGTATAGCTAAGTTGAGTTGAAAGTTTTTACTCTTTGAAACCGTGGTAAAGCAACAAATATTTTTCCAAGTTATCTCATTTTCTTTATCTTTATTTCCAAAACAGCTATTTTACAGGAGTATTCGCTTAAGTGGTTTTTTCCAAAAAAATTCAATTACGAATTAGTTATCGTTTCAGAATTTTCGAGTCATTGGCAGCTTCATTTTTTAATTCTTGCAGTTACTTAGAGGCCTTTAATAAATCAAACTTTTTTTAACTAAAAAATATTAACTGATTAAGTCATGTAGAAACCATAAGAATATTGGACTTCAAACTAGTCAGGCGTATCAGTAGTGACCAGATTTTTGGAGCAACTAGATATTTTTGAATTTCTGTTTGAGTAAAACGCATAAACGTAGAAAAATGATATTTTTAACGTATAAAGCTTTTTTAAAGATTATTAAGCTATACAAGCAACATTTGATTGTTGCGGTTATTATAAAATTAATCAACAAATTGTGACTGTTAAATGGTAAATAACCAAAAATTGTCGAGAAATTATAACTATTTTTATTTAATTTATTAATATTTTTATTATTTTTTATCTTATTGTAAGAATAGCAAAATGTTTGATAAAAATTTTGGTATAAAGATTCATTTTTTTATTTGTTTGATTTTGGAAATATCAAATTTGATATTATTATTTCATGAATAAGTTAATTGTTATAACCAACAACTTATTTTATGTAATATCTTTTTTTGCAAAAGTTTTTTTTAATCTAAAACTCGGATATTTTAACAATTGTGTTTAAACAGAATCGACCATTACTGTTCTTTATAAAGTAAGTGAAGCAATAGAATTAATGAGGAAAATATTTTTCAAATCTAATTTAGGTTAGCGATACCAAAAGCTTTAGCAAAAAATATCAAGAGCAATTTTTTAAATCTAATACTGCAATGAACAAATTACTAGAATTGGAAAAAAACTAGAAATTTATTTAGAATTGATTTTATTTGTTCTTGTATGCGTACAAATTCTCTTATTGTTTAAAATTATTTTTTACTTTAGTAATTATTAATAGATTATTACTTATTATTTTTAGGATAATTTTATTGTTGAAACTTATTGAAAACGACCAATATTATCATAAATTCTGTTATTAGTTACCATAAACTTTCTGGTTTTTAATGTCGCAATCTCTCAACTGTGGTGATATATTAAAAAAATTAAAACATTTTTTACTTTTCTACTTTCAACTTGAAATCTTTTTATTACAGATATTTGGTTGACAGATTTTTTTAATTTTTTTGCACGATATTATCATATGTAGTAAAAATTGAAACTTATTATTAGACCGTTTTTCAAGTAAACTTTTTTTCAAAATAATAAATAAAAGTAAAATGTATTTGAAAATATTTGTAACATTTAAAAAGTCTACTATTTTGTTAAACAATTGAAACTTATTAATTGCTTTTTTTGTATAAATTCAAAGTAAATATTTTGGTTTTATAAGAAATGTTATTACAGAACAGTAATTAACTCTACTAAGTAATTCGCATTATTCTATTTTTTCATCATTTTTTTT
This sequence comes from Pegea sp. RAD2-039, assembly GCA_034620365.1. Taxonomy (NCBI): domain Eukaryota; kingdom Metazoa; phylum Chordata; class Thaliacea; order Salpida; family Salpidae; genus Pegea; species Pegea sp. RAD2-039. Next base: position 358,501 of record JAQGEQ010000161.1, read on the forward strand.
TATACTATGCAGGTTTTAAATCTAAAATTGGTTTTTAGATATAAAAAAGTGTTTTTAAGAAAATGGAATTTGACGTGCCACAAAACTCTAATTGTAAAGATTCAAATTCATTAATTCAAGTAAATAAAGAATTCAAAATTAAAGTGGTTTGTATAAGCCTGGTGATTCTAATTTTGAGCTTTTATATTATATTTTTTTCAATTTTACTGATATCCTTATTAACTTTGTTGATTTATCCAACTTTATTTGTATTCTTACCCCTTTCTCTTCCAGTATTTGTTTTGGTTTACAGCCTTATGTTTATTTATAATTTTGTTTCTCTGATAGCATCGTGTTTATTCATCTATCATTTGTATGTTAACAAGATTGATTATTTTCTTCTTTTTTCAATAACGACATTAGTATCAGAAATTTTTGTGTTTGTATTTTCTATAGTTGCTATTATATTTACGTTTAAATTAGAACAAATTATTCCAGATTTCATCACTTCTATAAAATTAATAAATTTACTAAAAGTTGAACTTGCAACACCAATTACTTCTTTATTAAAACTTTTAAAAAGTCTTTTAACCTTAGTTCCTGATGTGGAAGCGATGAAAACTGATTTGATAACTAACTTGCCTGACCTTAATCAGATTATTAACTTTGTAGTAAACTCTAAGATATTAAACATATTTTTACCCACCTTAATTACAACCTTTAAATCTACTGTAATTTTGTTTTCCTTTTTTATTAATATCGCCTTCTGTATTACAATTTATTTTGTGTTTTTGCAGTACAGATGTTTGTCAAATTATTCTTAAAAATTAAATATTGTTGAAAATTATTTTGCTGTTTTCTTGAAAATCAATTTTTTGAAGCTCTATTTGTCGTTTATAAATAGCAACTGCTTGAGATGCACATTTTTAATCTTTATTTATTCTCATTTTCAATTTGAATAAATAATAAAAATGTTGATTACATATCGTGTTTAATTATTTTCTAAAGTAGAATAGTTATAATGGTCTAGTACAGTCATGCTGCTTTAGAAATAATCTCAAAGAAACGATAAATTAAAAATACCTAGAATTTGAGGTTTTTAAAGTTTCTAACTTTTAAAACACTTTTAAATAAAATACTTTGATTATGTTAATTTATAGAACTTAAATTTTTTCAAACTTTGTAGTAGCAAAAAAATATACTTTAAAAAAAAGTAGTACTCTAGACTCTTAGGGTTTTTCATCTATCTGTTACATGTTATGGAATTAGTTATTTTTTTAATGTATTTTTACTTTGCTGTTACAATAAAAAGATATAATTTTATGAATTCTTTTTTAAATTTATTTCCTTTTATTGTTAAAAAAAGTTTGATTTATACCTTATAAAGTTTTAAAAGTAAATACAAGTTGAATACAATGTCAGTGCATGGATGCCATATCAAGTTGGTGATATCAGAAAAATCGAATCTGTTCAGGCAACATTTACGAGATTGGTTTGCAGGAAACTTAATATCAAATACGAGAGTTATAAGCATCGTCTCAGCTTCTTCAATCTAGATACTTTGGAAATCCGAAGAATTAAATACGACCTTATTCTGATTTTTTAAATTATTCACAACCTAATTGATCTTCAGTTTGATGACTTTTTCTCCATTAGTCCCTCCCTCAAGTTATATCAACTTAGAAGACATAAATTACATCTTAATAAGCCCACTCCACCAGCTACGTTAACCAGATTAATTTTTTTCTCATACCGCACAATTAGTACATGGAACAATCTGCCATCAGAGATTGTCATGTCAAAATCACTAATGCTGTTCAAGAAAAAGCTGAATTGTTATAATATCGCCAACATTGCCATTTCTAAACTGTGAATATTTCTCTTTTACAATACTATGATTCTGTGCAATTCATTATTGTCATATGCTTTTTCGTTTACACGTCAAATAGATCTAATTTGTGAGAATGTGTGTTAGCGAGAGGTGCTCTCTTTAAGCACCCTCCTTCACATTTATTGTAACAAATAAATAAATGAAATTATTTTCTAATTAAAGTAGAATCATTAAACTTCTTTTTCATCTTAAAGTTTGAATTAATGTTCTGGAGTTTAAGCAATAATTTCGAATTAAATTAATCAAATTAAATATTTGAAATTAAATTTGAACCGAGTATGGAAACAACTAAAATGTTAATCTATGTTTCTTAATAATCCTCTTTTAATTAACAAAATCCATTTACAAGCTTATAAAAAACCCAAAATTTTAATATGAAGACCAGATTTAGAGCATTGATTTGTAAGAAAGATAGACTTGATGTTAAATATCTTCATTTGAATCAATCTGATGCAAAAGTCTTGTATTTATTGAACACATGGCTGCAAATAACAGATTTTACATCTCTTATAGCGAACACAACAATGAAATAATGAAAATATCTTAAGTATCACAGTTAACATAAATTAATGTAGAAAAAATATAAGCACTGCAGAGCCATTGGTAAATACAAGTTTTAAATCAATAATTAATTTAATAAATAGAGAAACTGCAGCATTATCACGAAGCATTAACGAAACCGCTCAAATTATTTCTTTTTATCAAAATTTTAAAAGAGATGGAGTCAAGAAGAAGATTCCGAATCATGGTTACTCTATTAGAAAAGTTGTTAAAATTGTAAAGCTGACGACCTAACTTTAGTAGAATAAACAAAACATTAATTTTTGAAGTATAATAAATTCAGAATGCAAAAAAAAACATCTTCCTTCTATTATAACATAAAATAACTTGTATTCAATCTACTAAAGGGTCCTAAGCTCAGTTATGTGAAAGTTTAGATGCAACAAAATAGGTATTACAAAAAAAATTTGGCAAACAAATCTTCTGTATCTCCAGAATTTTAAAAGTCATGTAATGCGTAAAAAACAAATATTTTCTCAATTGGTTTATTTACTTTTTTCAACAAACAAGATATTTCATTTAATGATTAAACTTGAAGTAAACAGATTTTCAAGCTAGCTCACAGATAAGCTATCTGATTTTTTATTAAACTCAAAAAGTATTAGATTATGCATAATCCAGTATGTGTGGTAGTTATGAGGGTAGTTTAATGCTGAAATGTTTTTTTTTCTTTAGATAAGAATCGATGGCTAGTTGATTGCCTAATAAAAAATAATTTTCTTTTTAAGAAGTAACTTTTAAAGTTGAAGTTGAAATTTTTTCTTAACCTCACATTTAAAAACCGTAATATAAAGGTTATATTATATATCTTTTTTTTTTAAATTACAATTTAGCTTAACCAGATAACAAATTTGAAAATCCTAATTGAAATCATTATTTGAAATTTATACTTAGAAAGTCAAAGCAAATTGTATGACAACAATCGTTTCTAAGTCATGCTTTGTTTACCTAAACTGATAGAATCTATTTATTTTTTAGCTAGTATTAAGTTGTTGATCAAGTAATTAAAATAATATACTTTCAGACAAACCTTTGCAAAATGTCTAAAATTAAACCAAAAATAAATGACTTGAAACGGTGGAATACAACAGTTGCTATTTTAACTTGTTTTTTATATATTAGTTTATCTGCATTTTTAATTACTCCGCTATTTCCAGCTTGTTTCTGTTCGACAGCCTACTTACATCTTATGTACCTTCCTACTGTTTATCTATTACTGTACCTGTGTTTTCTTGTATATAACTTATTTGGCGTTGTAATATCATTATTTACTGTTTATCACAGTGGTAAATATCAAACAAAATTCCTACTGACATATTTGATTATCACTTTAATCAGTGAACTTGCTATTATATCTCTAAGTTTGTTTATTATGTTTATAACCGTAACAATAGACTTTGAGACTTATAAAACTATGTTAGTTGACTTTTTTGAACAAGTTATTTTAAAAGAAGGAGTTAAAAATTATGTCGATGATATTATGGTAGCTCTTGAAAGCATTTTTTCAATCATAAAATCTGAGATGAACTTAGATGAGAATATATCCAGTGATGGCCTATTCATGGCATTACTACATCCTCAAGTAATAACATTTTCAGAAGTTGCTTGGAATGCATTCAAGATTTGGGTGGTATTACAAATGACCTTTCTTAATATAATCTTCTTTGCTACTGCAGTCATGATGTATTTATCTTGTAAAAAGTTAAAAAAAAGGAATAAGATAAGAAAAAAACTTCCTGTCAGTGAAGTATCAATCAACCGAAGCACATCTGAAAATGAATTTGAGCTTTTGTATTCTAATGGAAAAACTATAAAGTTGAAACGTAGTTTTCTAGAATCGAATTAAAGTGAACTTTTTGGCTTAAGTCAGTTTTTCCTCAAATCAATATTTATCAATCAGTTTTAAAATTACATTAGATTAAAAACATTCAAATTAATTCTATTAATATAATATCTACTTTTTAACTAATGAGTTGTCGATTATTTAAAAAAACAAAATTGTTTTGATAAAGCTGTCTTTAAGAATGTATTCTAATTTTAGAAATGTTTTTGTAAAATTTTATAAGTCTACAAATTTTGAAATAAATATTTCTTGCTTTTAGTTCTTGTTTTATTAACTATCTTTAAGTTTATTTGTATGTATTCTATGTCCGTGTATATTTTTTTCGTTTTCGTAATAAAAATAATTATTTTGAAATATTGAAAAATTTCGTATTGAAATAAATGTTTTGTTAATTGAACAATTTATTAGTTATAAAGACTACCGAACTGTTAAAGATTAATTATACAAAAACTTTATAATTGTAAATTAGTTTTCAATAAAGTAGGTTTTGTATGATGAAAATTATTATTTAGGTATTAACTTATTGTTTAATTATTACAGAAAAATGATAAGTTTTTGTATTCACTTAAAATTATCAAATGATAAATAAAATAAAATTTAAGAAAATTATTGAAATCAGTTACTGATAATGTTTTATAAAATGTTTTTCCTTTTTAGATTTGAAGAGCATTTTAGCAGGAGCTTAAAAATGTTAAAATACTGTATACAAACTGATAAATCTAAAAAAATGTGTGATATGTTTCAATTAATTATGAGATGACTCTTATGGCTATTTTTTAGTGCTAAAAATATAATAGGGGCCTGCTTTGACCGAGAACAGTCATGTGAGATGTACTTTGAATGATGATATAAAAAACAAAGCAAAACACAGTGAAATGAAAAAGAAAGAGTTTTTAAGGTTTCTTTCTTTTCTTTAAAGCTGTTTTTTTTTCTCTATCCTTCATTTGTTTACGGAGTAGAGAGTGCCATTCAGAGTAATCCGCTGTGATATTCTTCTAGTTGCTAGTATTGATGTTAAGCAATTTCATATCGCACTTTCAGATATCTTTAAAACGGAGACAGGGACGGCTGATGTTGCGTTTGCCTTTTGATAGCTCCCCATACTCAGATCCTTTGGGATTCGTCCATCATCCATTCGACGGACATGTTCGAGCCAGCGAAGCCTTTAAACAAAATAATAATACCATAATGTATATAGTAAATAATAAATATAACATGTGTTAAATATAAGCTATAAGTATAGATAACTTTTATGGCCTAACCTTTAAAGTGTTAAACATAATAATGTAAGAAAATATACTAATAAATGAAGTAAATAATAAGTATGTGCTATAGATATAATGTTTACTGCTAATATAAAACACAAGTTTTCACATATTTATGGTTTTTAACTATATGGTGAATTAGTAATTACTAAAGTTAGAATTTAAATTAATCTCAAAAATTAAAGTTCTTATTTTTGTTGATGTCATCTATTTTATTTACTGATTTTAATAAAAAAAACTTAATTCTGTGAATTTATTTTTTATTCTTAACTGTTAAAACCAAGCTTACTGTAAACCTGTATTATTGCTTTATTAATTTCTTCAAAACATTTAAAAGTTGCTACACAAAAAACTTATTGCTTTAAAAATTTATTTATCAAACAGTATTTTTACTTCGTTCAACAAAACTCTTTCGCAATTCTTTTTCAAAAATAGCATCATTCTAAACTTAAAATATTTTTTTTACTTTTTATTTACAGTGATTTTTAAAAGACTTTATAATTTTTTCAAACTTTTCTAATAAAAAAAATTGGCTAATCAATCAGTTAGTTTTTAAGAGTAATTTACTTTATTATGTTTTTGTTTTTTTTTCTGAATTTTTTTAGTTTTCTAATTCTGTAATCAAGCCAGTTCATAAACATGACTTAAACAAACGTTTTTCCGCCAAAGTCGTATTATTGTCTGTACTTAAAACTTTGTATTGAAATTGGCAAACAGAGTCAAGATTTGTTGTTTATGTTTATAAAGTTTATCGTTTTTAATATACGGATGTTGAACAGATTTTTTTATTTTGCATCAGCCTTATATTTATTTTGTTGTTCATTGAATTTTTATTTGATTGAATACAAACTAATTATAAAATATTTTCAATATCACACTGCATTTTTTTATTAGAGTTTTATTTAATTTGCTTAAACTTCTTTTATAAATTGTAATTGGCTCATACAATATTCATAAAAATAATTATGTGAATAAATATAATTTTTTTATCTTCTAATAATACTCCAGTATATTTGTAAATAATTTTTATATTTATAAAACTTTTCCTTATATTTTTTATTTAAGCTTTTAGTATTTGTAAATCAATCTGAAAATTGTGTAATTTAATTATTACAAATATAAAGTTTTAATACTAATGATTATTTGATTGCAGTATAAAAAGTTATTTTTGAAACCTATCTACCCTATCAGAGTAGATAAAGTTTACTTTTATTTTTATCTATGATTTTGAATTTAAATTCCTTTATTCTATATACTTTGATTTCACGTTTTAAGTGTAAATTTGCAATTGTACATCTTTTCATAAATAATTTGTTTCGTAAAAAATTTAGATATTTATAATTTTCAAGTATATAGATATTTATTAGTCAATAGTTTAAATATTTTATTATAAATTAATTTAGAATGTTTGAATTATACAAGTATTGGCATAATAAAACTTAATTTGTTTGTATATATGTATTAGATTATTCTGTTATATGACAATTTAAGTTTTTCTATATAAGTTTTATAATTTATGAATATTTTAGTTTGTATTACAACTTTTATTTTATGTTTAAGGTAATAGTTATTTAATATTTTTGTTATCAATAATTTTATGTAAATGATATTGTAGTATTTTAAAATTCATTACTACTTAAAATCAAATATAGTTTTAACTTTGACAAAGATCTAAAAAGTTGTTAAAATAGCTTTAAAAATTGGTAAGAATAGAAATATCAACTTTTTAAATTGATAAGTTCTTGTAAAAAATTTTTATACTAAAAATAAAAACAAACTTGTCTTGTGACTCTGTTTTTGGTTTTGTTGTTGAGCAATAGATAAAAGTTTTTGTTTTCTTTAGAAAAATGAACTTTGATAATATTTGTTTTCATATTTGCAAATTCTTTTTAACTGAAATCATTTTATTTTATCTCTTATCTGTTTCTTGTTTTACATTTATTTAAATTATGAATTTTAATGATATAATGACTACTATTATAGAAGTTTACCTTTGTGTAAATTTTAAATTATTATTGAAGAAATTTCTTATTTTTATTTTAACATTTTAATTTGCAGTTTATAGTTTTAACATCATAAGTTTTAAAGTAAAAAAATGGGTTGTCTAAAAACTACTTTTAGAGCTGGTGTAATTATTTTAAATTTGATAATGCTGGTAAGTAGCTTTATAATCAATTTACTTAATTGTAGATATTAACTGTATCTAATAGTCTCATAATATCCAGCAATTTTAGCTACTAACTAACAATTCTGGATGTAGATTATTGGAATCGCAGTCCTTATTTTAGGATTTCAAATAATGAAGAATGATGAAGAGGCCCTCCATCATGTCAGTCCAAAATCTCTTATAGTAGTCTTTGCAACTGCCGGTGTCACAATATTTGGAAGCATTCTTGGTATCGCTTCTATGATATCTGGTAGCAAATGCTGCCTTGGTATTGTAAGTGATATTTTAAAACAAATTTGTTTCACTCTTTTAGAAGTTGATAAAATTCTATTTTGGTATTCTGCAACTATATCTACCAACCACATTTTAACTATTTTAAACTGCTGTGTCATGTTTTTTCAATAATATCTCCTATTTAATATTTTTAACAGCTTTAAGTTAACTTGCTCTATATTTTTCAGTACTTGGTGTTTGCTTGGAGCTCACTTTTAGCCTTAAGTATTGTCACAGTCTTTTTATACCTTGCACATTCACCATTACAAGAGAAAGTTGATGAGTTCTTTTTGAATCAATTCAACTTATATGGGCTGGATGCTAATGATACTGTTGTTGTTAATAATAAAACTATATCTCCAGATAAAGATATTAATTCAACTTTATTAATTGATACAATTCAGTCTAATGTAAGTTTTCAATTTTTTGTAGGATTTTAACTTAATTAAAAGTGGAAAGTTTAATTACTTTCAACATTTCTCGTGTTGCTAGCAAACTTCTGTATCTTAAAATATCGTTGATCTGATTTATGAAGCGAATAATTGAAGCTAATAATTGTTAATTAATATTTGAAAACATTATTTGATCTTTTATAGGCAAAATGCTGTGGATACAACAATTATACTGACTGGGCAACCTTACCATATAGCAAAAAAAATCTCACAGACATACCTCTGTCTTGTTGTAAGGACACCAACTGTACGGGATCAATTGAAGAACTTGATTTGATTTATAAAAAAGTAGATTACTTTTTACTTTCGTCTTGATTTTAAAGTTTTTCGTTTATTAAGTTTCACTAGAAGAATTTATACAAAATCTTGTTTTTAGGGTTGTGTGGCAGGACTTAATTCAGTTTTTAATCAAGGGTTTGATGCTTTAACTTGGATATCATTTGGTTTATCTATTGCTTCAGTAAGTATACAAACTCATCTTTCTTTAACTCTAAAGTTTCAAATTATATTTGACTTTTTTATTTCATTAAACAAAATCTTTTAGTAATGGTTTTTATTGATCATTTTAATATGTAAATAAATTATTCTTATTTGATTAGTTATCTCGTTTCAATTACTAAACTATTTATTTGTTGTTGTTGTCAATTTGTATTAATAATTATAAGAAGTTGCTTTTAATAAGATAGTTTGTTGAACATCGTTAAGTTGTTGACTATGACAATATGAGCTGTTATTGTCAGATAATTGCTCTAATTCGCTTATTCTTAATTTCAAATCATTTATAGATAATATTGGATCAATAACTTTATCTTATTTCTAATAGTATTTTATGTACTTGTTATAAATGCAATTGTAAAACATTTAATAATTTCAAAATGATTAATTCAAATTTAATTTAGAAAAGAAATTATGAGATATAAATTGAATTTATAATTTTTTCTTTCTTCTTTTCAAACTTCATAATTCTGTAATTTAGAAAAAAGTTTTAAAGTTTCAAAACAACTTATTGGAGCTTTTAGAGTATTGTGGTATTTGGTGGTTCACTTTCTATTATATATTTTTTTTCTTGATGCTTTCTAATTTCTTTTTGTTTATTCTCAAATAAATTAAACTTTCGACGAAAATGAATTTCTCTGGTAATCTGTAATTTTTGACGAGGCAAATGATTTGTAACTGATTTACATTTTTTAGCTACTTGCTGTTATTGCGACAATTGGATGGCTTTGCACCAAGAACTCAAACCCCTTCGACTACACAGGACTTGGAGATTCCGGTTTTACTACCGCATAAGCTCTTTTCACAAAGTATTTCTTCTACATGTGTCTATATTTGTCTTTTAAATGTGTCTAATTTAGCTCAGAAGTATTCACAATTCATATTTTTGTCTTTAGTTATGTGAGATCTTCTCATTAATCTTCTTTCTGATTGAGAAATTTCTCATAAACATATTTTAAAGAAAGAATTTTCTAATTTTTTAGTGTAGTTCTGATATAAGAAAAGATTTTTCTATGAAAAATGAAGCTGTCTTTCATGAAACTATGTATTATCAGAAAGATTATAAAACAACTTAGTTAGTGAGATATTATTAGGATAAAGTCTGTTAAACGAAATAAGTTTTTAATAATTTATTCAATTTATTAGATTGAAAAAGATCAGATTTAAAGAAGTTGTTAAAATTTTCGCGAATTTGATATATGATATAATTTTTGTCTAAAATAGATTTGTTTAGGTTTAGTTGCTAAAGCTTGTGAAGTCATCTGATTAAACGCCCAACTTGATTTGTTCTTAACCACACACTTCTAGAATGTTGTTGGCAAGTTAAATCAAAAAGTTTTACTTCAGGGTGTTTTCAGCGGTTTCTTTCAAAATGATCTAACTTGAAAAAGATTATTTGAATAAACCATTCAAAAATTGTTTAAAACTTTCTTACAATGGACTCTTATCAAATTATTTGAATAGCTAAAAGAAGATATTTTTTATATTTTATTTATTTCAATAAACGTGAAAGGGAGAATACCTGAAAAGAACACCTACATTAGCACAAATAATCATTTATTATATTCTCACAAAAAGTTACTTACTTTTGAAATTAAGCAGTTTACTAAAATATACATTTGTTTAAAACTATCGTACAAAAGGCTAACAATTTCTTGAATACTTATTATAGATGTCAATTCTTTGTAGACCATTCAATTGTAGACATAATTTGTAGATTATTCAATGCTAGAAATATTTGTTTGTACCAAGTAGATATTTTTCAAAAGGTTTTAAATATTTAGAATACTTTTTTGCAGTTGAATAATCAAAGACAATTTTGAAATATTTAAAGAATTAAAAGTGACGATGACTTTATAATCAATTTTATGGAAGTCGTTATCATAGAATTCTTAGGATATTTTTAAAGTATCTTGTCATAAGTTCATTAATTATTTTATAATAAAGCTAGTTGAGCACCTAGACTTGCAGAAAGTCCTCAGCCACCAAAAGTAAGTCAATAAAAAGCTTTTTACTTAGTGGTTGAGGACGTTTGTGACACGCGTATTTGAGTTCAGGAAAGAATCTATTTTAGAAGTTCGTATTCTGTTTGGGCTTTTTTAAAAAAGTATTTTTGATTTGAAAATTATCTATATTCTGACAAAAAAGGGAATAAACTGAGTATTTTAGGATACTGTTTAGAATTCGTAAAGTTCCATAAGAATAGCATTTATTTTGTATACAATTATATATTTACAAAAATAAAAATATAATAAGTTATTTCAGTCGTAAAATTAAATAATTAAACAGCTTTCAAAGTTTGTACCTTTATTGATGCTATAGTAAGGTTCTTTTTCTTCATTTTCATAAAATATATAGATTTGCTGATCAATTTTTCACAGCTATTTAAGTAACCAACTAATTCAATCAAAATTAAAAAGTTAAGTTCGAATTATTAGACTTAAAAATAGCTGCAATCTAATAAAATTTGTTAACACACTTTACTTATAAGTGCAAGACTCCGGTAGTTTACAACAATAATCAAAATCATCTTTTAGCAATGATTATTATGATCGATACAAGTCTTAAAGTCTTTATACAAATTGATGTAGCATTTAAAGTTGAAATAATGATTAATAGTTTGATAAAGATTTTTGATGACTTACATTTAAAACTTACTCCTAAAACGTTTCCTAAAAGTATGCCCTAAAACTTTAGGAATATTTATTGCTTGTAGAATAAATATTAAATTCATTAAAATAGTTATTAACAGCTTCGTAGAAAAAATCATTATAATATCTCCCAATTATTTATGGAGTATTCGTTAGTATACGTTATTCGGAGCAATCTGCTGCGATATCCTTCTAATTGCTGGCATTGATGTTGAACAATTTCATATCCCGTTTGGAGATATCTTTAAACTCATTCAAATAGGGATGATTATTGATAAACTATTGTAAATTAAATCATAACTAAGCTTATTTTAGTTTCAAGATTAATATTTGTATAAAATAATAACTTGATTCAAAACATCAAATATATTCAATACTGTTAATATCTAATAATTGACAAAATATTATGCTAAAAGTTATCACATCAAGCACATTTTTTTGAAAAACAAAAATTTTATCAAAATATGCCTTTTCATATCTTCTATCAAATAATCAACATCTTCAAGTTTTTTTGTTCCAAATTTTGATCGTAAATCTTCATAATTTGATCTTTAAAGTAAAAGTAAATTTGTTTTATCAGCTTGATGTTTATGCTGTAACAAAAATTATATTTTATTTAAATTTGATGATAATAAAGTATTAGATTAGATTATTAATTTTGCTACTTTAATATTATTTCTCATCTATTACTATAACAAATATTACCAAATCATAAAAAAGTCATTTTTTCCGACTATTAGCAATAAATTAACATTATTGCAACAAAACTTTCTTTATTTTGTTTTTCTTGTTTCAGTTATTGTAAAGTTTTTCTGATGGTTTCAATATAATTTCAGTTTTATAAATCTTTATTTTATGTGATACTAAATTTGATATTTTTGCTTCTATTTTGTTGTTATTAAAATGTTTTTATTATAAAAAGAAGTTCATATAAAACTTCTTTAATTTTTATTCCTTTGATGATAAAACGATTTTTGTTAAGAATTTTCTGTTTATTTTCAACAAAATTTTGTTTTATTATCAATAACTTACTTTACAGAATCTAATTCTTAGATTTGTATCTATTTTTTTGGATCAGATAAGTTTTTTTTTTATTTTTACAACATATGTTAAAAGAAAATAAGTTAATATTATTATTATCTTTATATTTCTCGAAAATATTTTATTATATGTTTATTATAAATAGCTTTTTGTTTATTATTTTTCAGATTTTTGCTGCTTATCACCAAAATACTTTCAAAAGTTTGAAAACTTTATAATGAGTGTTGAAAACATGACTGTTGTTCCAGAAATGTGCTACTTTTGCTTTGATGTCTTAGAAGCTTATTTACACAACAAAAACTTCAACAAAACTCCAAATTTTACAAATGATGAATTTCCGCTATTCGTAACCTGGAAAATAGATGAGCATCTTAAACTCCGTGGTTGTATCGGCATATTTAGTCCAAGACCTTTAATTGCATGTCTAAAAGAGTATGCAATCATCAGTTCCACTCAAGACAGTAGATTCCCACCAGTTACACTTGAAGAGCTGCCAAGATTAACTTGTTCAGTATCTTTATTGGTGGACTTTCAAGATTGTAGAGATTGCTTTGATTGGATTGTTGGTGTTCACGGGATACGAATTGAGTTTGTTAATGAGCGTGGCCATGTAAAGTCAGCTACTTACTTGCCTGAAGTAAGTAGTGAACAAGGTTGGAATCAAAAAGAAACTGTTTTGAATTTATTATATAAAGGAGGTTATCGATGTAATGTTACTGAAGAATATTTGATGTCTGTTAAGACAGTGAGATATAGATCAGAAAAGCTGGCTGTTGGATATCAGGAATGGATTGCTTCAAAAAATAGTCATCATTAAAACATTAGTATGCAGCAAATATAGATATATAGAAGTTGCTACTTTTCAAATCAGTTTAGATTTCTGTGTCATCAATTTATTATATTTTTTCTACCTTTTTATTTAGTTACAAATCAGTTACAAATGGTTATTTTGCTTTGTTTTATGATACATTTTTGCAAATAACTATTTGACAATAAATTCAAATGGAAATTTCTCATTTCAAAACATTTGTAAAATATATATTTTAAACATCAAAAATTCACTACAGTTATATTTTAGTAGGTTTTATGATTTTTGATAATTTTTTGACATCTTTAAAAGTATAACTAACTTTGAAACTTTTAATAAATTCTAAAGATGAAGATATAATCCTCAGAGAAGAACAATTCTTCAATTGATAGATCAACCTGATTAGGTTTAAACATTTAATATCTTCTTTCTATAAAGTTAAAATTTTAGGCTGTTTTAGTTCTGTATTTTTATATAAATTTGTAGCAGTTTAGAAATGGATTTGTATTTTAAAAAGCTATTATTATTTATAAAACTAACTCAGAAATATCTAACTATTATAATTAATCTTATTTTAATCTCAAAAACTGTTGAAAATGTTCTTTTCAGGAAAGTTGGGACAAACGCAAGTTTCTTGCCAAGCTGTATAAACTAAAGATTGACAAAAAGTTCGAGCGCATTAGAGTAGCACATGATATGTGTGAAGATGATCGCTTAGAAAATCAGCGTCTTCTAAAAAAGGCGTATAACCGAAATCAGAAGGAACAACAACCAACTGATTTCAAATACAAACTTCGAGGTCCACCATGGGCCTTGAGAATTGTCAAGGTTTTTTTTCAAAAAACTGAAGTGGCAAATAACCACTGGATCCACATCTTCTTTTTCAAACTCTCTCCACACACAATTGTGAAAAACATCTTTCAAGACCATAATATCAATTTACAGAAGCCCATCATCAAATCTCACAAGCATCAAAAACACAATTCTTTTATCACATTAGGTATGTTCTTCACCTCAAGGTCGATTATTAACAAAATTTTCCAATTGAAAGCTCTTTTGCATTCTCAAGATTTCAATTTTTTTTTATTACTGAAACTTGGTTTGAAACCGTTTTATCCTGATTCTTTTCTGGTTGACGGTAATCTTTTTTGTGTTTTGCGTTGTGACAGACTGTATGATAGAGGCGGCGGTGTTTGCGTAATTCATAAAACATCGCTTGCACCCATGATCTCTAAAATTCAGATCGATCCCATTAATCGTCCAGGATTTGAGATTATCGCTTTCGATTTTCATTACTCAAAGTCCAAATTTTCTCGTTTTATTAGTGCCTACTTACCATTCTCTAAAATTAATGATGAGGTTACTATTAAGTCCTTATTGAAGGTTCTGAAATCTCAGAATCCAGCCCACAAAGTCTAAACTTTCTCCCGTAACCCACCTGCAAATTCCTTAAACCAATATTCTTTTATTCCTTAAATCAGTGGATTTATTATTGAACCAATACTCCATCAATAGATTTATTATTCCACGAATATCTTCGGTCCTAAACCTTGACATTGCTCGATCATCTGACTTTAAATGGCACAATTTTGTTTTTAAAACCTTTGCAAAATTAATCAATTTTGTCTTCCTTATTCATACTTTTTTATCCATTTATTCAAATTGTACGTACATCCAATTCTTGAATACAATGTCAGTGCATGGATGCCATATCAAGTTGGTGATATCAAAAAATTCGAATCTGTTCATGCAACATTTACGAGATTGGTATGCAGGAAACTTAATATTAAATACGATAGTTATAAACATCGTCTTAGCTTCTTAAATCTAAATACTTTGAAAATTCGAAGAACTAAATACGTCTTACTTCTTATTTTTTGAAATTATTAACAACTTAATTGACATTCAGTTTGATGATTTCTTTTCCATTAGTCCTTCCCTCAAGTTATACCAACTCAGACGAAACACATTACATCTTAATAAGCCCATATCACCTGGTACATTAATCAGATTGAATTTTTTTCTCAAACCGCACAATTAGTACATGGAACCAGATGCCATCAGACATTGTCATGCCAGAATCACTCGTGTTGTTCAAGCAGAAGTTGAACCGTTATAATTTTGCCAACACTGCCATTTCTAAACTGTGAATTTTTCTCCTTTTTTATATTATTAACATTCTATATAATTGATCACTATTATATATTTTGTAGACTACTGAAATGCCATGTGCTACATTTTTTTCTTTCTATATTTCCATCTTAATTATATATGATAGATGTTATTCGTGAGAATGTGTGTTAGCGAGAGGTGCTCTCTTCAGGCACCCTCCTTCGTATTTATTATTTAAATCAATTATTTAAATTATTTATTTTCGCATTTATTGAAATAAATAACTTTTTGTAGATAAACTGAATGTCAAAGTGAAGCAATGATTTAAATTTGAAAAAAGTTTAAAAAAGCTTGGAACTTGATAAAGGCCATTTCTTCTAACTTTGTGAAATGCTTGAAGTTGGGCGAGAAAACATCAACTGTTTTAGCCTGGGTTCTTTCTCTGAAATTTCAATACAGCTGAAAGTAGGAAAAAGTTTCTTTGGTTTAATAAATTAATTTTATATCTTTGTAAATTGTTCTGGGATTTGTACTGCTTGAAGCTTGCGATAATTGTTTGAAAATATCGATGAAGCACCTAACTGTAACAAGCTTCTTTAAATTGCAGTTTTTGGTCGATGAGTTTAAAAAATTAAATTTGGAAACTTGATCGTTGATGTGCGTTGGAAGTGCGAAGAAAGAATCAGAAACCAAAGTAGATGAAAGTTCAGGAGTTGTTCTTTTTTGTTACACATTTTTTTAAAGGTATTTTATTAAAATAATGAATTTATTCGAATCTAACTTTAATCCAAACTTTTTGCTGTTTAATGTTAAAACTTAATCTAGTTAAGTGTCTTGACTTAAAACTCCTCGCTAAACTCGTGAAAATCTGCTAGTAAGACACCCTAGCAAATAATAGATAATATAAATATTGCTTGTTAGCTGAGGTCTATTTTTATTCAAGTGATTTTCAATAATCTTAAAAAAGTCAATAAATTTATTATTAGATTATTATCAACAGTTGTTTACAATTTCATGAAAATATTTCAAGTTAATTCAAAATCGATTTTGAAATATTTTGATTATCTTCTTCAAATTCTTTACAACTAATTGTTTGTTTAATTTTTCAAACTTCCAAATAATTCAATAAATGATTTATTGATAATATATCATTGTCGTAAATGGATTTTATTCAATTTAATTTTGATGTTAGTATTTAATTCATAATCATTTTTACGCAATATATACTTGATTTACAACAAGTCTGTCTTTGTAGTGTCGCGGTTATCACGCCGGAAGCTCCCATTCCAGCCCAGGCGGACACTCATTAGTGACAAGGAAAATTCCATACAAAACCCCGGGTAAATGGTCCTTGTTAGTCTGGTGAACGACAATTTCTAAAAGACGCAAAACTCCGAATTAAAAGCTGAAGTTGGTGTCCCATAGGCAATTTGCCGCTGTACTCAGTGTCGTTCTGGCAGCTCCTGCGACGTCAGTTGGGCGTAGTTGTATCAGTTCTTCTGTTCCGCTTGATAACCTGACTTGCGTGGAGGTTGGAATCCTACTACATTGACAAAGACTGGATTTCCATAATTTCTGCTCTGGCTTACATTCTGCCCGTTTTCTGCCGAAGCAGGCCATACTAACTACTAATAAGTTGATAAATTGTTAATAAATTATTTTGGAGATATCTTCCAAGACTTCTAGATATAAATTGAAGTTATTCAAGAAATTTATTATAAATTAAAAGTTAGAAAACTTGTTTGATTTCTAATTGTAAAATATTTTAAGAAATTATTAGGGAAAATTTAACTTTTTCTTTGGACCTTCAACAAATTATTTCACAAAAAGTCTTTGAATATTCACAAAAATTTACTCATCTGTTTGACTATGAAGATTTTGCTGGAAGATGTTCATCAGTCCCACATCTGATGAGGCATTTCTTACAAATTTCATCTTATCGTGACTTTAAAAGATATATTTGGTGATTGTTAATAAAGAATGAAATTTTATTGAAGAGATTATATTTTTTGTAGATTAAAAAAATTTCTGCAAAAATATTCTTTTTCTATAGGTATCGTCTTAGATATATCAAATATAACGTTCAATAAAATATTTAAAATGATTGAAAAGATAAAACTTTAGCCAAAAATATGCTTATTTATTGTTATAGTTTTATATTTAATGATATTTTTAAACAAATGAATACTATACAGAAGTTTGCTCTTTTACATAAAATCAATCTTATTAAATTTCATTATTCTTACAAACAACCTTTTTAAACGAAGTCCTAAAGCAGATAATATAAACAAGATTAAAGCTCACAATTTGCAAGGAAATATAATTTGTTTTGAGAACATTTATAACATTTTGTCTAAGTTTAAATTATTATTATTAACACTGATGAAATAGTACAACTAAGTTTTAGGATAACTGTTTTAAAATTCCAAAGATGTAGAACTTGTTGAAAAGCTATCATGACAGTTAAGTAGAATTATTAAAATAATTCTAATGTTTTTTTACACCTCAAACCAAGTACATTTTAATCTATCACAAACTTTAAATTATAAAAATTATCTTATGCAAATCATAATAATTATTTCGTTTTTATATTACTTTTGTCTGTTGATGATTTAATTTAGTTTAATGTAATTCAATGGAGTTATTTTCAAAACTGATCTTTTTGTACTTAATTATATTGATGAGTTTTAATTTAAAAACTTAAATTTTGAAAACATGATAACAAATTGAAATTTAAATATAAACAAAGGTCCTTCATTGGTTTTGTGAATTTTGCTTTAAAAACTAATTCTCAAATTTTCATTGCATAATAAATAGAAATATTCGATTTTAATTCCAACTGTTTTTACTTATAACTTTAATCTTAAAACAGCATAAATGACCTTTTTGAATTATCATTTTACAATTAAAAGCTAAAATTGAAACAGTTTTCTTGAAATCCTATTAAGGAACTTGGCCAAAAAATAAACTTATTTACATTTAGGTGTAAATACTATTTTTGACAATTTGAATGTTTTATTTTTAAAGAGCCTTATATATACAACCAAAGAGATGAAATCAAAAAACGCTTTTTAAGTAAAAAGATTTTATTATGTACAACTTCACCAAAATGACAAAACTTCAAAAAATAAAATAGAAAAGATAAATTTACTTCAAAATGAACTTTTCCATAAAATACTTTAGCAGCAAATAATTTCTGCAACATAATCATTTTAACTCTTTTTGAAATTGCCTATAAATCAATTTTTATGCAAATAGAAACAAAAAAGTTTATATCAACTTTTAATCAAAATATGGGGTGACATTTTGATCAATAAACAAATAAAAATGTCTTGTTTTATTGGTCTAATTGGTCTCATCTTTGATAGACACAACTTTTTTTAGTGAAAAAAAACGTTTTTTTCATAAGGATTGCAGTTGAAAAACTTTTTGCTTATTTATATATAATAGTATGTATCACAAGATATAACATGTAATATATGTAAATACTATTACAAAAAGTATTTTAGTACAGAAAAACTAACCACAACAAACAAAAAAGATTTTTTTAAATTTAAAAACATTTAGAATCATATATTTTCTTAAATAAGTCAAACAAAATTTAAGAAAAGTCGTTTAAACAATTTTAAAGACAAATTTTATAGTGAATAGTATAAACTTAAAAATATGATTTGGAGAAAAATCTATAACATTTAGAGCTAACTTTAATAATTTTATAGTTTTTTAACAAAAGACAAAAATCAGTAAGAACGTTTTATTGATAACAAATATTTTTCTTAATATCAAATTTATTTGTTTCACTAAATGCTAGATTTAGTAAACTAATTTAATATGAAGATGTTTTGTAATTAGATAATTATCTAATTTTACTTTTATTATTAACATACATTTCAATGATAAAATTGTTCTCTTGAAGGTGTAGATAAATTAATTATAAGCTTTAAAAACTTAAATTGTAATTCAATACTTGCTTAATAAAGCAAATAGTAAAAATAATTTCTTGATTAGCTTATATTTACAATTTTCAATTATAATTTTTACTCTTGTTAATATCCTTTCATAAAAATTTTTTATAAGGTGTACCCCCACATGCTTTTTAATATCAGTAAAATGCTTTTATAAATTAAGAAATATTATGTTTGTATTTTCAAAAATATTTTCTTAAACATTCTGTAAAATACAAATTTTTAGATTAGATATGATTAGTGCATTGATAAAATATTCTTTAATATTAATTCTTGCATAAAAAGATGAAATATGAGATTATCTTTTAAAGTTGTAAGTTACCAAAAAATATTATGTAAATACATTCTTTTGTGTTTGTTTTATGAATTTAGGAAATTTTTTATTTATTTCTAGTTTAAAATTTTTTTTTTAATTATTTTAATTAAATTGCATGTTTTTTAATGTGCTTCTTTCAAATTTCTGTCAATTTTATATCCTACTTATTTTATAAAAACATGATTGGTAACTCTTATTTTCGTAATTGTTTGTAAAACTCATGAGTTACTCGTGCCACTTCTGCTTATCACGGCTTCTGAAATGTCTCGGTTGCCGTACCTCTTTTGCGGTTGTCTATTTTTTAACCCTATTGAAATGCAAATAATTAAAATTTCTTAAAAGTATGAATAAAATCTAATTAATTACTTTATAAATAAATTTCTCCAATTTTGTTTTTCATTTTGTGCCATAAAAGCTGTCGTTGCTATAAAAAACTTGTTTATATTTTGAAATTATTGCATTCATATAACTTTGTTTTGTTTGCTTATATTTTATATTTTTTAACTTTTTATTTCAAAGTACTTTATATATTAGATAAAAACAATTTATTTTATCAAATATTTTATTATGCTTTCAAATAAATGCAATTTATTTAGTGATTATTGATTAGAGTATAATTTTTCATTAAATATAAAGTTTCTTATTTCTACGCATTGATGTGATTTTATTAATTTCAAAATTTACCATCTTTTCAAAGTTATGACTTGAAAATAAATTCTCTTTTGCTTCTTATCCGTTTATTAAAATTACAACATTTAGAAATGGAAACTTTTAGAAATCAAGCTTATATAAAGTAAAACGAATTCATAAAAAGTTTTTATTTTTATAACTTTTTAATCAGTTTATGTTTATATTTTACAAATATAATTGCTTTTAAATTAATAAGCTAAAGCATAATAAAATAGGTTTAGTTGCTTTTAATGGTAAAGTTTTTCCAAATTTGTTATTAAAATTATATCAAATACTTAGATATTGTTGAAGAAAATTTGTTTTTTATTTCTACTGGTTAAAGATCTGTAATTTATGTTCGGCATATAACTAAAAATGTATATAAAAATGTTTATTTTTGAAAAAGTATTTAGTTTTTTCATGCTTTCCTATAGATTTTAGTTGTGAGAGTCACCCATCTACAAACAAGCACATTTTGATAAACTTTTTTCTTTTACAAAATCAGAGAGACTTTTACCAGTAAAGCTTACCTTGCGTAGATTTTTCGTGATGACGTCATCAGTCTTGATGATGCTCATTTTATATTACTTATTTTCTTTGGTTGTTTTCTGCGTAATTTTTTTAGGTGATGATGATTTACTGACATTTCAGTTTGGTATAAATGATTTTTTAACAATATTTTTAATTCAATAAGAATAAAAACAGTTTATAATCATAAAAGAGAATTATTGAAACATTTTTTACTTTAATTTGATAGCAGAAACATAAAAAATATAGAAAAAATAATAAAATAAAGTTTTTCTATATTTAAAATCTCCAAAAGATTAACAGATTCGATTTTATATCTACCTAAGTATACAAATAAAATTATAAACAATAAAAAAAAACTACTAAATATTAGTTTTAATTTGTTATTAGTAATTAAAATGTTATTCTTTCTTAATATATTTTAAAAAGTTAATTTTTACTCAATTTTTAACTTTTAAAAGATTTAAAAAAACCTTTATTTTTATCTTGAAGCATTAGATTAATTTTAATTGCATGCTGTAATTTTTAAGTTAAATATATTGTTTGAGTTTTATTTCCACCACCGTTGAAAAGCAAAACTTGATAATAAAAATTTGTTAATCTTTAAAATTTATTTTTAATTTTTACTGAAATTTACTTAAAAAGCTTTTAGAAAATAAACAAATTTTGATTTTAGATTGTTGTTTTAAGAAATTAATTTTATTTAATTTGACTTTCAGTAATTTTGTTTATGCGTGTTTTTTCAGATTATATTTTTATGTATTTATTTTATAAAAATCAAAAGTTAGAATAATTAAAGCTATTTGTTTGTAAATTTTCTTATCTTTTTCTTAATAATTTTAAAGTTTTGATAAAAAATTTATTGTGAAATTTAATATTTTATATGCATTAACTAGGATAGATATCAAATATTATTAGAATAATAATTTCAAATGGTATTAAACTGACGAATTTTCTTCTATGAATTATAAACGTCAAAGTCTTAATATAATATTTCTAAGAGTTTTACATCAAAGCTAATATTATTTGCGAGCAAACTAAATATAACTTCTCTAATATCTACTAAAAATTCCGTTTATTAAATTAAAATTTTGGTTTTCAGGTGTTTTTTCTTCTGATGTTGTTTTAATCTTTTTATTTTTATAATTTTCAGCAATATTTTTGTGAAATATTTTGTCAACTGCTATATTATTGCTTTCAAAAAATATTAAAAAAATAATTTTTTCTGAATTGCAATTTGTGAAAATAAACAAAATCATTAACTACGATTTTTCAACCAAAGAAATTATAACATTAAAAAGTTATATTTTGTTGTATGTTCAAATATAAACTCAATTCGTCAACCACCAAGTTTTTTAATTGGTTAAATAAATTTGTATTTATAAAATATATTGTTACAATAATACTATTTAGTATCCAAATATTATTTATTTTCTTTAAATTTTCTTCTGAAACTTACCTTTAAACCTTTTCATTTTACTAAAAAATTGTTATCTAAATTAATCTGTTTAGAAATTTTCTAAATTTGACGTTTTTTGTAAAATAACATTTGAATTTTAGACAGTATGAATTTAAAATAATGTTTGTAAAAAGTATTTTACTGTCAGAAAAATTTTTTGTGAATCTGTTTTATTGTTTTAAAAGGTTTTTTTTATTACTTAAATCAAATTTAAAAAACACAAACTCTGCTAACAAGTTTTTATTTAGTTTACAAAAAGTATCTTTGACACTTTACAATTAACAACAAACTTCTTTTTAGGGTATTTCTCCTTACAGTTTAGCAGTTGTTAAAATATGAGTGATAGAAGTCTTAGACACAAAACAGTACCTGTATATGATGATGATGAACAAGTCGAAAATGAAATCGCTGGAAACCGAACTTATGATGTCACAGAAAAACTATTTTCTAGAAAATATTGTGATGTATTGATTACAGAAATGCATGATGGAACTGAACTCAGATTTGAAGATATCCAAAAAAATGGTTTCAATACACCTCTTAAGATCAAAAATAATAAAGGACTGGGTAAGTTTGTTGTTTAATAGTCCTTATTTGTGTTTTTTTAATATCTTCAAAATTATTTATAGTAAATATATCAAAATTTGTTTTGTAATTAATTTTGGTTTATCAAAGTTTTTTTTTACAATTTAACAGCTAAACATCATTTTCTGAAAAATTTTTATTTTCTTAAATAAGTATCTACTGATATTTACTGATTCATAAAATAATAATTGTTACTAACTTCAGAAGATATCTATTATGTATAATTGTCCCAAAGTTAATCATTGACCAAACTAGATGTTCAGTAATTACTTTTTCAATAAATTTGTAGTTTTTACTTTCTGTTAAATATAAAATCTCAATCATGTTGTCACCGTTTGAACCTCTAACTTCATTGCAAGAATTTTAAATAAATAATTCTTAATAGTAATTGTGTAGTATCACAACAGGGAATTTTTTATTTGCACATGAAGCAGTTTAAAATGGTAGTTTACAATATTTTCTCCTAGAAGTTTAACATCAATAAAAACTCAGCAAAATTATCATTAAATAAATTTTATAAATAGTTTAAAAAATTCAAATTATCTGTTTTTTCAAACTTAAAGCTTACAACTTTTGAACTTTATTTTCATAATCTTATTTTAGTAATTCCTTATCAGTTTTTGATGCAACAACTTTTTTAGGAATGACTTTACCAGAAGGTGAATTTACAGTTTCGAATGTGAAATCTTTGGTTGGAAGTAGAAGGATGGTTGATGTTATGGAATGTAAGACTCAAAGAGCACTTGAGATGTCAATGAAAGACTTTGAACGTTATTTTACTGGTGTTGATAGAACACAGGTTTATAACGTGATATCTCTAGAATTTTCTCACTCAAAATTAGAACCATATGTGAAACGACCAAAAGTTGTAGATTGTATGGACTGGATTGATCTTGCTTGGCCACGTCATTTAAAAGAAGATCAAACTGAACAGTCAAATAGTATGCTTCAAATGAAGTACCCTAAAGTTCAAAAGTATTGTCTGATGTCTGTAGGTGGTTGTTATACAGATTTTCATATTGATTTTGGTGGTACTTCAGTCTGGTATCATATATTAAAAGGTGGTAAAGTGTTTTGGTTAATTCCACCAACAGAAACCAATCTTCGATTTTATGAAAAATGGACCTTATCTGGAAATCAAGGTGATGTATTTTTCGGTGATTTGGTTGAAAAATGTGAACGAGTTCATTTGCAAACTGGAGATTCACTTATGATTCCAAGTGGATGGATTCATTCAGTTTATACATCAGAAGACTCTTTAGTTTTTGGCGGTAACTTTCTCAATTCATTCAATATTCCGATGCAAATCAAAGTTGCTGAGATTGAAGCTAAATTAAAAGTACCTCCTCGTTTTCGATTTCCATTTTTTAATGAGTTAAACTGGTATGTTCTTGATCGTTATGTACATTGCCTCATGGGTGTCTCTTTTATGTCTCCCGAGTATAAAACTCTTAATGGTCTTCAAATATCAGAAAACTTTGGCGACGTAAACGAAAAAACTGAAAATGGTTTCAGTAAAGTAAATTTAACTTCATTTGAACTAGAGGGTCTTTCGTTGCTGGTAAAAAAGCTGGAAAGTCTACCAATTTCAAAAAGATGCATTCCTTCTGGTATCGTCGACCCAGAAGGACTTATTCGAAACGCAAAACTGATGTTAGCTCAACATAAAAAAGATGATTTCGACCTTGCTGCAACCGGAAAAGCAGTCGTCAGCTGGCCGATTAGGAAAAAACGAAAGGAAGAAATAAAACCGCGAAAACTGAAGGCGCCATCAGCAATGAAAGTGAAACCTTTGACAGTGAAGAAGACAAATGGAAGAGTTAGAAGAGTCCGTTGCAAGAAGTGTGAAGCTTGTTTAAGAGAAGACTGCAGAATGTGTAATTTCTGTCGTGATATGAAGAAATTTGGAGGTCCAGGAACTATGAAACAAACTTGTGAAAAACGAAAATGTTTAAATCCAATCTTACCAAGTAGAATGAAAGAAGAAGTTCCTCTTGAAGTAGTTCCTCCTGTAGCTGTCCAAGTAAAAATCGAGCAGCCAGACACTTCCTTTTCTAGTCACACGGAATCTGATGTAGATGAACCTTTGAATAAAGTCGCAAAGATTTATAAAAGTGAATTTAAACAGGAAAGCTCTTTATCATCAGATGAAGATAACGGATCACAGCCACCTCTTCCACGACTTGTTGTTAAAAGAGTGAATTTGGAAGAGAAACAGCGGGTCTCAGTAAGTCCTGCTTCCTCCGAAGTATCCACTATTTCCGATTCGTCTAGTCCTATTGTGTTTGATAAAAATATTTGGATGAATATCATGAAATATCTTCCACAAGATGATCTAAGGATGATGTCTTGTGTGAACAAATCTTTACTGACTTATGCTTCTGATAGACAGTTCTGGAAACATTGTGATTATGATAATCAGCAGTTAGATCAAAATATAATGGAGTTTTTGGTTAGAAGAAGCCCCAAATCTCTGAGTATCGCCAAAACTAATATTAGTTATGATGATTTGTTGTGGTTAGTTAGAAGGTTACCTGAACTTCGAGTTTTGAATTTATCTCAAAACTCCTGGAGTTGTGTCGCAGCACTCACTGATGATTCATGTCCCCATTTGACTTCCTTGGATATCTCTTGGGTGGAAAAACTTGCTGATGAGCAGTTGAATACTTTGCTGTCCCTGCCTTCAGAAGTTCGTCCAGGTCGTTTAGTGCCACAGTTGAAAATGGGGTTTTGTAGGGACCTTAATCTTAGTGGTCTTAATATTACAAATGTTTCTTTGAAACTTATCGCAAATAAGCTTCTTCATTTGGAAAAAATCAACATCAGCTTTTGTCCTATAACAGATGAAGGGATTAAGTTCCTTTGTTCAGGTGGATCTGATAAGTTACACACAATATTAGCTAAATGTTGTGCCAATTTAACAAATGAAACAATTGTGAGTTTAGAAAACTTATCTTTATTGAAAGAAGTTGACTTAAGCAGATGTATGAAAATTAGTCCCATAAAATGTTTGATTCTTTGTCAGAAGAAGATTGGCTTACGGCAGTCAGTCGACCCAAAGCATCTCATTTCTGTATAAAATAAGCTGATGTGAATATTTTGTTTTTAACAACATAACCTTGATGTACATTGATAATTTTGTTGACTTTCAGAAGGTTTTAACTTAATTTTTACTACCTGTAATTATTAAACCAATAAAATTTCATCTAAATGTTATGGGTTAGGGTTTATACCTTGCCTATATTTTAATTTTCTTTAGTTTAACATTTGTATGTATATAAGAAGCAAACCAAACTGCTAATTTTATATTTTCTGTTTCCTAATTTTATTTTTAAAATTTTGATATGTTTTCATTCACTCACAAATGTTGTTGGTTTTATGATAAATAAAATCATGTTGAATTTGCTTCAGTTTCATTAAACTGTCTCATACAAATTAAATTTATAATAATTATATTTCTTATTTTGAAGTTTAATTTATATTTTTTAATAAAAACTTTATTAGTTTCAATTTCAACTTATCTCTCATTTATAAGCTGATTATTTTCTATTTTTATCTTTTAGATATTAGTGAATCACATTTAAATGAAAATTAATTAAAAGTTAATACAAGAAGGTTAATGATACTTCCTTTAAATCGAACACTGAAGTAAAACTTCAAAAATCTAATCTATTTAAAAGGAACTAAAATTTTGATTAATCAATTCTTAGGTTGCAAAAATTATTAGTTTAATTACAAAATATATAACTTCTTAAACATATTTAAATGATTTAAACAATTAAAATATACTTTACACAGAAATTCAGAAATAATCTCAGTTGTAGGAAATCTTTCTGAAAATAACTGATTTGATAACCAACATGTTTAAAAGTATAAAAAACACGATTTGAATTTTTTAAGAATAATAACTTTTAGTTATTTAGTCCGGTATCTTTTATATTCATTATAATTAAAACCTAATTGTAAGATTATCAAACACAAAAGTATATATTCTAAAAATTGAAGTTCTTTTTTAAAAATTATTTTATAATCACATCTCTGAAAAATTGTAGTTAAAATATTTTTAGATTAATTTTATTCAGATAAAAATTATTTATAAATTTTATAACAATGTATAACAAATCTCTAAGCAATTTAATCGTTTAATTAAAAAGATCTAGAAAAATCTTTTTTGAGTCTTTATCTCATCTTTATTGAATTTCGACATTATTATAGGCGAGACAATAATTTTAAATCATAAAAATAAGATGAATTTGTTTTATAAAGCTTATTATATAATTGTCATAAAAACTTTATAGATACTTTGCACTAGCAAAGTAGGTTTCTCGACAACAAACTTTAATATTTTCTAATTTGGATTGGAAATTGTTGAAAGTGGTTAGCTCATTTGCATGAGTAAATAGTAACTTAATTACTTTTACAGCTAGACAACCACAGCATTGACTCTCATTTCCAACTTGCCAGTTAGAAATTAAGTTTTTATTACGACGTCAGTGTAAGAAGTAAAACTCTAATTTAAATGAAGTTTAATCCAGAAAATGTTGATAGTGTTTGGAATAATCTGAAGCAATATGAGTTAGAAAACTATCGATTAAAAATATCGACAATATTTTGTTATCAGATGGAGGCAAAAATCATTGTTGGAGGCAAAAATCAACTTTGTATGACGGCATTACCCCATTAGAACCCTATCATGACATTAGAGAAAAAAGTAACAAAATTTACTCTAAGAATAAAAGAGTAACAAAAGTCTTATCATCCTGAAAGAAAAAATACTTTTTTATCTTCTAGCAGTGAATATTCTACAAAGTTTTTTGAAATAAATCGATTTTTTGCTGTCGTTAGTTGAACTTGTTGCCATGAAAACGATCGTTACTGTAAATAAATTTTCGCTGAAAAAGCCCTGTAAGAAAAACTTTTGTAGATATGTTTTCATTTTAAATATAAAACTAAATCTATTAAATAATTAAATGTAAAAAACAATTTCTGAGAAATAAAAGTTATAAAAGATATAAAAGAAATTATTAAACAATAGAATCGATAAAATTATCTCATTTGTAATTATGGTCAGCTTAAAATGAAACCTAAAAGACAAAAGATCATTTTTGGCCATATGCATCTTTTCGCGCACTGCATTGTCTAGTCTCAAGCGTGCTCGCCGCAAGTGATCAGCCTTTATACCCTTCTTTCTGTGGCTTCGTAGAGTTTTCCTACCCTGGTATTTGCATCTTTAGGTGTCAAAGTATATCATGGAATTTGGGAATTTCAATAAAAGCTATTTATTCATAAGACTTATAGACTTTGATTTAAAGTTTACGAATGGAAATACTCTGAAAAATAAACCAAAAAATATTACCCTAAAAAAGATAGATCATTAAAACACACACAAAAATGTTGAGTTACTTTTGATATAATTTGTAGTTTAACCATGAAAGATCATCTGAAATAACAAAAAACCTTTAACTTACCCCATGATTAACTTAGTTGTTTGTTTGATAAAAAGGTGAACCTTATTACAAAACTTGCAAACTAAGAGCTATTATTTAGATAAGTTGTTTGCTATAAAACCTAAATCTTTAAATGATCAGGTTCTGTCTGCAAATAAATATATTAAGAAGTACATACCTATTTTATTTAGATAAATCAAAATATCTTTCTTTCGAGTTCTAAAATATTTGTTAGTTTAATACTTTTAGATAATTTTTTGACAAAGCCTGAAATTAAAGAAAAACATGAAAGCACTTTCCTATAAAGAAAGGAGTTTTATTATACAAATAACTTTTTACTCATACTTACTAATCTTACTAGCAAAAGTTTTTTTTTGACTTGGTTAATTATTTAATGTTTTATCAGAATTAGATACTGTAGTCATAGGAAATATATTTGATATATAATTAAGAATTAATTGATGAAGCTTATTTTACTTTATGAAAAATGATCTTAAAATTTATTATCATAACCCTAACCTGCATTTTTGTAAGAGATAAAATCATAGACGAAATGAAAAAAGTTAAAAAGGAGAAATACTTTGGACAAGGCTGAAAAAAAAAAGAAAAAAAGAGTTTTCAGACAATAGAGTAGTCTTTGATTTTGAAATACTTCTTTACAAACGTTTTCAATGAAGTAAGTTTTGTGTTACAAATAGTTTCATAATTCATACATTCAACCTTATGACCTGAAGCACGCTTGTTACTTAAAAATGTTAAAAAGTGCAATAATTCTGCATAATGGAATAAATAACTTGTTTAAGATTTAATTAATATTTTTTAGTTCATTTCAAATTTTGTGAAATTTAAAAAAAAGTAAAAACAGTTAATTTATGATAAGGTATTTCAACAGTTTGTAAGCATTTTTAATAGTATACGACAAAAACAATAATAATTTACGAGATACTTATATTTAAGAAGATAAGAAATTTCTAAAAATACTTAAAATTAAGTTGAAAATATTTAAACAATTTTGAGTTTAACTTTTACTCTTATTAATACATGTATAGTGTAGACTATTTAAAGAGTTATAAATGGCCTAAACATAAAAATATACCTCACTAGATATTAGCAGTTATTTATGAGATTTTGTTAAAAAGAATCATCATATGATAAAAAGACTCCAAGTAGTAATAAGATTATGCGTATTTTTGTGCTTACTTTTTGGTTAAAAGTATATTTTAAAAGATGCATTACGAAATAGTGTACATCTTTTGCTTTCTATATTTCGAACTTAATAGATATTATTTGTGAGAATGTGTGTTAGCGGAAGGTGCTCTCTTTAGGCACCCTCCTTTGCATTTATTGAAATAAATAAATATAATAGTTTTTCGAGTTATTTGCAAACTTTTGAAACAAATAGATTTTAGTAATATTCTTCGGCAGTCAAGTCAAATAAAGTTTGCAGCTATCTATTTTTAATTATTTTATTAACATCAGTTTAGTTAAATTATTTTCTCAAATATTATGTTAAATCTGTATGGGGGATATCAAAGTAGGATTTTAAGCAAACTGTTTCACATCACTTGAATAATCTTTTTCTTTGGCTGTACTATATATCCTTATATTTTACTTTGACGAGATAATCTATTATGGCCTAAAATATGTTTGTCTTATAAAGTTATTTATTTAAATATTTCATAAAACAGCCGTAATGTAACTTTTACTTGCTTTTATATCAAAATCGGCCAGAATTTAATCAAAGTATTAAACTGGTTCTTATCATAGTTTCTTTATTTCTTATATTTGAAATACCAAATAAGAATTATAGTATTCTGTTTTATATTATTCATATTTTTGTTATAAACTTATCTATTAAAAAGATTATAAGGATAAAATAGAAGATTTTAAATTTTGTATGACTATTATACATTATATGCGTTATATATTAGATTTTGTATATACATAGCTGTTATATATTTAGTTATAAATTTCTAGTGTAGTATCTACAATTCAGCATGTTATTTCTATCTGATCTCAAATCTTAATAAATATTTAAGTTTGACTAAAAACAAAACTTTCTGTTAAGTTTTTTGCTGGTTATTTCAGAAAATGACTTTAGTTTTTTCTTTTATAAAGAATTTCAATTTTTTAAGTGATTAGGCTAAAACCGATTTTAATTATAAGATTAATTTTATTAATTTGACAGCGCTGATGTCTAAAAGGTAAATTAATAAAATTTATTTAATTTAAAAATAGTTTCAATTTATTTTTTCTTTAAAACTAATTCTATGTTTATTTTAAAGCAATTCTTTATTGTTTGGATTTAGTTTGCATAATTTTTTATAATTATAATTTTTTGAATAACATTTGCTGTTAGTTTAATTAAATTATTATAATTTGTTTTCAATTATATCTTTGTACAAAAATTTAATTATTTTTTTTTAATTTAAGAAATTTACTTTATTATCATTATAACTTGTTGTTTTGTATCATTATTTCATTTGAATTTCATGTAGCTTTAACATTTTTTACATGTAATAACTTTAATATTAAGAGATGTCTGCAAGGAGTTTGAGAAATAACAACGTGTTTGGTTATGACATGGATGAGGAAATTGATAATGTCTTTTCTGGATTAACATCATATGATTTAAAACAAAAATTGTCTTCTCCTAATTATGATGGTTCTTTTGTTAATATTATGGAAAACGGCACTGATTTAAAGTTTGAAGATATACAAACAAATGGATTTGAAGTACCAATTAAAATAAAAAATAAAATAGGCCTAGGTAAGTTTGGCTGTTTTCAAAATTGTCGTATAATTATATTTTTTATCATTTTATTATTATAACTATAGAATGTTATATTAAAGATTATTTTATCTTAAAATTATTTTAAATAATATCTTCCTACATAATTTATATAAAGACTTATTTTTGTTGTATATAAGTTTTCATCTTTAGTATTCTTTAAAGCTAATTTAACAACAATATTTAAAATTGGCAAAAATTCAAAAATATAACTTTTCAAATGTTGCAAATAAATAAACAAAATTTCTTACGTTTTTATTCAAAAATATCTTATCTGTGAATTTCTTTGTGAGTTAATTAACTTTTAATGAACTTTCTTATCATAAAGTAATATAACAAAAATTCTTTGTTATCATTATTC
The DNA here is from genome assembly GCA_034620365.1 of Pegea sp. RAD2-039. NCBI lineage: Eukaryota > Metazoa > Chordata > Thaliacea > Salpida > Salpidae > Pegea > Pegea sp. RAD2-039. The sequence continues at coordinate 390,160 of JAQGEQ010000161.1, forward strand.
TTTATTCGTTTAAAAATGATATTTATATAAATAATTTAAAAGTTTTTAAATTTATTGTAAAAATATTACTTTAAATGTGATTCACCATCAGCAAAAACAATTAATTAATAAATAAATCCTGTAAATAGCTCAAAAATTTTGAATGATAAAATAATAATCGTTTTTTAGTAATTCCTTATCAGTTTTTGATGCAGCAACTTTTTTTAGGAATGACTTTACCAGAAGGTGAATTTACAGTTTCGAATGTGAAATCTTTGGTTGGAAGTAGAAGGATGGTTGATGTTATGGAATGTAAGACTCAAAGAGCACTTGAGATGTCAATGAAAGACTTTGAACGTTATTTTACTGGTGTTGATAGAACACAGGTTTATAACGTGATATCTCTGGAATTTTCTCACTCAAAATTAGAACCATATGTGAAACGACCAAAAGTTGTAGATTGTATGGACTGGATTGATCTTGCTTGGCCACGTCATTTAAAAGAAGATCAAACTGAACAGTCAAATGATATGCTTCAAATGAAGTACCCTAAAGTTCAAAAGTATTGTCTGATGTCTGTAGGTGGTTGTTATACAGATTTTCATATTGATTTTGGTGGTACTTCAGTCTGGTATCATATATTAAAAGGTGGTAAAGTGTTTTGGTTAATTCCACCAACAGAAACCAATCTTCGATTTTATGAAAAATGGACCTTATCTGGAAATCAAGGTGATGTATTTTTCGGTGATTTGGTTGAAAAATGTGAACGAGTTCATTTGCAAACTGGAGATTCACTTATGATTCCAAGTGGATGGATTCATTCAGTTTATACATCAGAAGACTCTTTAGTTTTTGGCGGTAACTTTCTCAATTCATTCAATATTCCGATGCAAATCAAAGTTGCTGAGATTGAAGCTAAATTAAAAGTACCTCCTCGTTTTCGATTTCCATTTTTTAATGAGTTAAACTGGTATGTTCTTGATCGTTATGTACATTGCCTCATGGGTGTCTCTTTTATGTCTCCCGAGTATAAAACTCTTAATGGTCTTCAAATATCAGAAAACTTTGGCGACGTAAACGAAAAAACTGAAAATGGTTTCAGTAAAGTAAATTTAACTTCATTTGAACTAGAGGGTCTTTCGTTGCTGGTAAAAAAGCTGGAAAGTCTACCAATTTCAAAAAGATGCATTCCTTCTGGTATCGTCGACCCAGAAGGACTTATTCGAAACGCAAAACTAATTTTAGCAGATCACAAAGAAGATGATTTTGGTCTTGCTGCAACCGGAAAATCAGTTTTTGGTTGGCCAGTAAAGAAAAGACTCAAAAAACGGTTGAAATGTTTCTCACCGGAAAGGATGAAGAATAAAAAAGTTAAAGTTGTTCGTGAACGAGTCCGAAGGGTCCGTTGTAAGAAATGTGAAGCTTGTCTAAGAACAGATTGCGAAAAATGCGTTTATTGTCTTGATATGAAAAAGTTTGGTGGACCTGGTAAGATGAAACAGACATGTGAGACTCGAAAATGCATAAGTCCTATTTTACCAAACAGACTGAGTTTTGTTCCAACATCTGTTCAAAAGAAAAATAAGAAAAAGTCGAAAGAGAAACTACTTGACAAAACTGCTGAGGAAGTAAACACTGAAGAGCCTGAAATCATTGAACAATTAGAAGATGATCTGATAGAAATTGAAGAGGAATTGATAAAAGTTGATCGGATTCCGTTGGATGAGTTACAAGTTGTGTCTGTTTCATCATCAGTATCACCAAAAACTATTGATAATGTTGATTATCCTAAAAATATTTGGATGAATATCATGAAATATCTTCCACAAGATGATCTAAGGATGATGTCTTGTGTGAACAAATCTTTACTGACTTATGCTTCTGATAGACAGTTCTGGAAACATTGTGATTATGATAATCAGCAGTTAGATCAAAATATAATGGAGTTTTTGGTTAGAAGAAGCCCCAAATCTCTGAGTATCGCCAAAACTAATATTAGTTATGATGATTTGTTGTGGTTAGTTAGAAGGTTACCTGAACTTCGAGTTTTGAATTTATCTCAAAACTCCTGGAGTTGTGTCGCAGCACTCACTGATGATTCATGTCCCCATTTGACTTCCTTGGATATCTCTTGGGTGGAAAAACTTGCTGATGAGCAGTTGAATACTTTGCTGTCCCTGCCTTCAGAAGTTCGTCCAGGTCGTTTAGTGCCACAGTTGAAAATGGGGTTTTGTAGGGACCTTAATCTTAGTGGTCTTAATATTACAAATGTTTCTTTGAAACTTATCGCAAATAAGCTTCTTCATTTGGAAAAAATCAACATCAGCTTTTGTCCTATAACAGATGAAGGGATTAAGTTCCTTTGTTCAGGTGGGTCTGATAAGTTACACACAATATTAGCTAAATGTTGTGCCAATTTAACAAATGAAACAATTGTGAGTTTAGAAAACTTATCTTTATTGAAAGAAGTTGACTTAAGCAGATGTATAAAAATTAGTCCCATAAAATGTTTGATTCTTTGTCAGAAGAAGATTGGCTTACGGCAGTCAGTCGACCCAAAGCATCTCATTTCTGTATAGAATAAGCTGATGTGAATATTTTGTTTTTAACTTTGTAACATAAGACTACTTTTTTATATTTAATCTCTTCTTCGAGATCACATTTTTTGTTGTCGCTGAATATCAGGTCGTTCTTAATAGTTGATCTCTTTTTCTTTAAAAAAATCTAATCTGGTTTAACTCAATTTTCAAATTTCTTTCTATTTTTTAGCTAAATTATTTTCTGAAATCATTAAACTAAGTTTCAGGTTAAACTGATCACATTTTTTGTTTTTTGATATCTAGAACTTTTATAGCAAATTTTAGTCAAGTTAGGTTTCAATTTAATTATTTTTTAGCCTAATCATCAGTCTAAGTACAAGAGCCTTAAGAACATCAAAAGTTTCTCAACATTTCTAAATTCAATTCTGATGTTTGTAAACAAAATACTAAGCTACAATACAGAAATTTTATTTTGTAATAAAACTTTATTCTTAATGTAATTCAATGAAATGAAGATCTAAATAGTAACAAAATAGTAAATAAAGAAGGTTACTTCAAAAGAAGATTATAGATAAATAAACTACTTCAGCAAAAAAGTCATTGGCTAAATGATCAACAAAATTATCTCTATTAAAAATCTTCACAGCAATTTTGATATTCTTGAATAGAGTTATAATGTTCCCCAAGACTTAACTGATGTCTATGATATGTCAAATATATGGGCTTAGTTTGAAATTCATCTCCAATGATAACATCTGGAGAATAAGCTTGGATTACATGAATCCGTTGCTTATATACACTTGAAATGGCTCGTAATTCAATCTGTCCGCCCCAAACTCCATTCATTTCTGTTTTACAGCAGTATTCCTCATATTTTTGACTATCAAAACAATCTCCAGAATTAGTATCAGTTAGAAAAAACTTTAAATTGTTATAATTTTCTCGTAAATAGTTTGCAACTTTAAGTCTAATGGATGAAACATCATCAGAACTTGAAATCTGATCTAAAACAGCATAATATAAGCAGTTGCCATCAGGCTTCATTTCCTTTATTGCTAAATTATGAGGTTTTAGTTTTTCTAAAATGGCAACCCTTTCTTTATGCTTTTCAGCATTGGAAACATTTTTTTCAGCTTCTTCAATTTCTTGATCTCTTAATCTTGTCTTCTCTTCAAGCTTTTTTCGTCTTCTTTGAGCTTTAGATAATTTTATTTCAGACTTGCTCTCATCTTTAGCAGAAACTTTTTCAACTTGCAAAATATTAGCTGGTTTTTCGAAACTGACCAGTTCACTATTTTGCTTTTCTTTCAAGAAATTTTCCAATTCTTGAATTTGCTTTTTAGCTTCTTTATCTCGTTTTCTATCTCCTTTAGGAACAGATTTTTTTATAGCTTGAATTTCAACTTGTAACTGCTTTTTTTCCAGTCTATGCTTTTTTAATAAATCTTCCTTATCCATTGAAATAATTACAAATTTGTTGTAATAAATAATCTAAAAAAAAGAAAATTATTAAATAAAACATCAATTTAATCTTTGTTTGAATTTTAAAGTTAACAAAAAGCTTGTTAATAGCAATAGGTAAAAATAATATATAAACCAATAAAAAAAAAGTTTGAAATATAAATAATGTAGCAATGTATACTATATGATAAAAATGAGTAAAAGGCTTATTTTATTAAAAAATACATTCAATTGACTAGAAAAAGATCTTTTAAAATTGCTTTATCTAAATTATAGAACTGAACTAGAATAAAGATAAAGTTTTTGTTCATTACAAAATAGTTATCTTAAAATTAGAAAAAGTTTAAAAGAATAATGTTTAGTTATCAAAACTAAAAGTTATTACTATAAACAATATAATATAACCAAAATAAATTGATTTTGTTTTATGAAAATATCATTTAGTACATATAAATGTTAATTACATATAAAAGGTAATTCTAATTTCTGCATTTATTTTTATATATGCTTTCTAGTCTTTTTAAAAATATTAAATTCATTGCAAATAATGAAAAATCTTTTATTTAATTCTTTTTTTTTTCAAATATTATAATACAACAAATGCAAAATAATCCATTTTTGTATAAATATTTTTATTTGATAACTAAAAACATTACTACTATGTAACTAATCAATTGTAAACTTAAATATTTTAGTTATTAAACAAATAAGTTATAAATATTCAAATACTACAAAGTAGTAAATAATGATAAATAAATTTTATACAACATACATGCGTAAGGTTATTTAAAACAAATAAATCAGTGGCTTGTAACAAATTTGGTCGTTTACTCGTAAAAAACGTACAGTCACATCTACAGCGAAAGTAACCAACGATATTTTAACAAATCTTACTTTTTAAAGCCATTATAAGTGATACTATAATATATTAATGCTCAAAAAGTTACAACAACTTTTTCATTAACAGTTTTTCAATAAGAACTCATAATTAATTTCTATTTACGAGAAGTTTTGCTGAATATTATTTCCTAAAGTCGTTCATCAATAGCTTCTTAAGATTTCACTAAAACTTAAGCAAGGAAATAATTATGGAAACTTATTGGTATTCTATATATTTTTTGGAGATTTCGATTAGACTACAATAATTCAATAAAGTTTATACGTTTTTTAGATGAATTATTAATGCTCAAAGATTGATTTTGTCTCATCAATATTAGAAGATGATTAAATTTGTTATAAAACTCCTTTTGATTTTAGCTAGCAATAAGACAATAAAAATTAATTATTTTTGACAGTACTAATACGTTTTTTGCTTCAATGAGAATTTCAACGTTAAAACTCCAAGCAAATGGAATTTCTATCGTGAAAATTATGATGATATTAATAATTTTCTATCAGGTGTTGACTGGATTTCTGTTTTCAACTCTTCTGAAGACATCAATACTATTTACTCAAGGTTTATTAACATCGTTAAAGAGTCAATTGAGAAATTCATACCCTCTTATAGAGTCAATAAAAAACCACATTTTCCAAAATTTTTAAGGATTTTATAATATTTAAAAAACTTATACAAACAAACTAAAGCAGATCCTTTCATCAAATCTCTATATAAAGATTTTAGTACGTTTTATAAAAAAACTATCACTCTAATCGCTACTTAGGAAGAGAAAGTGCAAATCTTCACCTAAAAAACGTTTTTAGGCTTCATAAACCACAAGTTTAAGTCGAGATCCCAAATACCTCCCTTGCTTGATAACAGCAACCAGCTTGTGATGGAACTGAAAAATAAAGCTGAATTGATAAACAATCAATTTAATAGCGTTATTATAACCGACGATGGCAACACTCCTTTTCCTTCCTACTCCAAAATGTTCACAAATATCCCTGAGATGATAGATCTTGACATAACTGTCAATATAGTATCTAAGGCTATATCTTTTTTAAAATCATCAGTTTCAACACTTCTAATCAGATATTTGCTTTGTTTTTAAGAAAACCTATTTCCTCTTTATCACTATCTTTATCACTACTCCTTAACATCACTCTAAGGCGAGAAAAAGCTCCACAAATTTGAAAGAAAGTTATCATTACTCCTATTCATAGAAAGGGTCCCAGAAACGCTGTACTTAACTACAGACTATATTCGCTGACTTCAGTTATCTGCAGAACTGAAGAACCTATCATCCACAATCATATGACCAGTCATTTAATGATGCACCATCTAATATTTGATTTCCAGCATAACTTTGTGAAAGGGAGATCTTCCATAATTTAATATCTCACTTTCCTAATGAAATTACAGCCCATTATGAAAGTAATACTCCTTATAACATCATACATCTTGATTTTGCCAAAGCGTTTGATTTTTTCCCATACTACAAGCTCATTATTGTCTTACAAAATATAAAAATCAACAGCTTTATCTTAAAGTGAATTGAAGATTACTTTTTAGGTAGAATTTAATAAACTTGTGTTAAAAGATCTTTATCTACTCCTAGTCAACAAACCAGTGGGGTTCCTCAGGGTTTCGTTCTGGGTCCCCTTCTTTTTTTACTTTTCATTGAAGACCTCATTTGAAGACTAGTAGCATTAGATAATGTCAGTGTGTTTGTGTTTTCAGATGATATCAAGCTATTATCTTGTAATCCTTCAAAACTTCAAACTGCACTACACACTGTAGAAAACTAGTCTATGAATTGGCAGCTCAGAATCCAGCCTACAAAGTCTGAAGTTATAACTTTCTACCGTTAACCAGATACAAATTCCTTGAACTAATATTTCATCAATGGATTTATTATTAAACAAATATATTCGGTCTTAGACTTTGGCATTACTTTGGCTATCATCTAACTTTAATTGACACAATTATTTTTCTAAAATTATTGCAAAATTAATCAACCCTCTCTACCTTATCATAAAGACCTTTAATTCTACAGATCCATACTTTTTACTAATCTCTTCAAGTTGTACATCAAACTCTTAAGATTTGTCTCTCAAATCATGGGCGATTCTTAAAAGATCATTATAGACAAAAGCGAAAACTCTAAACTTTTGAATGCTTGTAAAACATAATTGTTTATGCTTAGTTCATACTAACTGTTCAGAGTTCTTCGTCCATGTAACATTTCGATTCGACTGACAAGCAGTTTATTAGGAACTGATTTGTCATCCTTAGATAAGAAATGTTTTGTTTCTTATTCTTATTCTTATTTTAAAATCTTAGAATAATTACTAAGATGATTTCTAAAGTATGTAACAGATTTTAAAAACTTATGATATAAACCATAAATAAAAAGAAAGTGCAAGTAAATAAAAATGCTCAACTTTCTTCTAAATAATGAAATTACGAAGTTTGTGTAATTTAAAAGTTAAATGATAATATTTTGAGCATGTTCAAATTTTACTTTCAGTCTACTCAGTAAGATACCATCTTATTTTTTGCTGTTTGTGGTCTTGTTTTTACAAATAAATACTAATTAAATCAGCAACTATTCATACATTCTACTCTATTTATATTTTTAACTTTGACTATTTAAAAGAATATTTTTTACCAATAGTTTGAATGGTACAAGATTTTTTGATAAGTTAATTTGAAAAGTTTATTTTAGTATTGAATTTTCAAAAAAAAGCGTGGAAGATGTTGCTTTTATAACTTGCTTCAAAATTAAACGATAAATTATAATTATAAGTATTTATCGATTTGATCACTGTTTATGTAAATTGATAAATTACTCCTAAACGGCTAAAAGCCATAATGTTACAACTTACTGCCCTTCATAATTATTATAAGCGTCATTTAATTGCGATAATGTTTAGGTTTTCACTATTTAAGGATTTTTCAATACTTTGTCAGGACTGTCTAATTGTACTAAATTTATTAAGAATTGTAAATATTTTCAATATAAATTATAAAAATTAATAAACTTGAAAATTTTAATGAAATAATTTCAACTTATATTGTGAGTTCACTTCAGGTGAAATAATTTGTTTCTAAACTTTTTTATAAAAACTTCATCCCAATACAATTTATTTGTTTTTAAAAATTATTTATCCAATTATCTTTTATAAACTATTAAAGTTTATTGAAATAAAAATATTTTTAAATTTTTATAAATTTAAACCTGGAAAAAAACTGTTATGAAAATAATTAAATAAACTCTGAAACTATTTTATAATTTACAAAATGTTTTTCATTCAAAAAAGATTCAATCATTAGGTTACTTTTAGTTTCAACTTAAACAATTTCTGTTTTATAATTATCTTGATTTCTTTTATGTTATTAAAACTTGATAATATCAAAATTATGTTTTTAGCTTCAAATCTTTAAAATTTATAGTTTTTTAATTCACAGAAACACAAAGCATTTTGAAAATGGCTTTATCATCTTTTAATAAAAATCTTATGCCTTTCATTACTTCAAGATTTCGATGCCAACTCTTTATGAGATCATTAACAACTTCTATAAGAAGAATGACAGATGAAGAAGATTCAATTACATGTGATCAAACCACTGAAGACCAGCCATATAACTTTAAAGAAAATGTTCCAGCTTATAACATGTATTCTTATTATGATATCGACGCAGACTGTGTCCCACATAGACAGATACAGCCTGTAGCTGATTTTAAAGATAATTGTACTTTACCTTTAATTCAATAAGTAACTTTTGCTGCTTTATTATTTAATAAACCTGTTCAATCTTATATAAACATTTGAGTGGTTTATTAATAGTAGCAAGTGTGATAAAATATATTGATGATAACTTCTATTTTGTTGTAATTTTGAATTTGTTTTTTCAGATGTGCTTTTTTAAAATTAAACAATGTTTCAGTTACAAACATCTTTGCTTGTTCAGTTGATTCTGGTTTCAATAAACTTTGGTTTTAAGTACTATTAAGCACAAATATTTATTAAAAGCTAATTATAGTTTTCATTACTTGTACTCTCTGTAGCTCCACTATGAATAGAAAAACTTCCCTTATGACTGAATCTTTAGTTTAGAACTGGCCAGCTAACCAAATATTGAATTGCATCTTCTGAGCTTGTCAACTAGAATACTAATACTTTAAAGGATTCTTTTATAGTAAGACAGAACAGTTTCTTCAATAAAATAAAAATTACTTTTTTATACTAAAGAGCTGAAAATGTATTTAAAAAGAAAATTTGAAAATTTTATATCTAAGTAATCAATGATTAGGATATTTTCATTCTTTCAACAAAAACTTTAGTTTGAAAATATTATTTTTAACAGATTAAATCCACTAGTAGCTGTCACCTGTAACTAGCCACTAGTTAATTAACTTTTGTGACTTTAAATCTTTCTTAACTTGTGATTAAGCTTTTAACACCTGTAACTAACCACTTTCATAATATAAACCAACAACTGAATGAAACCACAAGATGTATATTCAGCAAGATTTTAATAAATCAAATAGACTTCTAAGAAATAAAACTTCACAGTACATAAAGACAAATCAGCTTCATTGAAAAATATCCATTTTTAATGGTAAAAATAAAAAAAGCTACAAAAAAGTGATAGCGACAATCCATAATAAATGATATTTTGAATGTTTGAATTTAACAAAATCAGATTTGTATTAAAAACTAGAAGACTAACACTAAATTGTATAGGCTAATAGAAAGAATTACTTTTAACAAAACATCTGTAATTAACAAAAGCATAACATTTACTTCAAACCAAGAAATAATTGCATACTATCATCAAGATGATAAAAGTACTGATACCTTACTTTAAATATCACTTAGTGAAATTTCATCAACTTCATCATCAACTTCATCATGTACAGGAACTTTAAACGACAAGTTCTTTCGTGAATCTGTATTAGTTGCAACTAATTCAGACGTAAACGTCATCATAGGCTTTCCTGTATCATCTAATGAATCAACTGGAATAACTGAACCTGTTGTTTGATAAGATTGTCCAAACTGGCTACTTAAAGTTGGATTACGTTGATGTAAAACTTCTGAAATATCTTCATCAGCAGGAGCAACCAAAATTACTCCCGGTGCTTTAGAGATATCTTCTTCTGACAAAATTTCTTCAGCATCAGTAGAACTACTTCTATATTCACCTACTGAAGCTGTTTCATCAAGAGATTTCTTTAAACGCGAGTTTCTCCATTTACTGAATCTTTCTCGTTTCTTTCGGTCATCAACAACTTCACCAACACTTATTTCATCTACATCAATTGGTGGTCCGGGTAGTGGCTTTCTTGGACGAGCATACACACTAGGTACATGGACAGGTAGACCAGGTATTCTACGTGATAGGCCTTTTGGATTGATCTCTCCTTCACTTCTACTTTCATTATGTTCTGTAGCATCAAATTCATCAAAGGTAGCTTGTAGAGCATCATCCTCATTATAAGGCATCAATTTATTGAGATAGGGAATTTTTTTTGGTTTAATTTCACCATGACTGATTACTAATTGACCTTCTGAAATAGTTTGATCTGTTCGTGATTCAGTTACTTCATCAAATGATGATTCAGAAGTATCAACCTGTACAGAAGCATTTTGAGGAGTTGGGGTAATTTCACGAACAATTATATCACAAATATCATCACCAAGTGGCTGTTTTTGCTTACGAGGATTATACTGCTTGACATGAGGGATTGTATCTTCTGGTAAAGGAAACTCAAACCCATGCCAAGGATTATCAAACTTAGGTGAGATTTTTACAGAACGAGACTTATGGAGTATTTTTGGAGGTGTATTAGAGGGTGTAGGAGGTTCAGGTGATTGTCTTGGAGTATTTTTAGGTGTTATAACTTGTGTAGCTTCAATATCTTGAGTTAAGTTACAAGGTAAACTATCAATAGAAGATAGAGGTTCTATCTCATCAAGTACTGTTGATTCTTTGGCTTCAGTTTCAGATTCATGTGATGTTAGTGAAGGTGTCTTTGCTCTTTTGATCTTTAACTTAGTCACTCGCGGTGAAGAATTTGGTGGAGTGTTGATTGGTGTTCGCTCATTCACAATTAGATCTTCATTTTTATCAATATTTTGAGCGGGACAGAATGTTTGAAGTTTAGGAGGACTTTCACAAATACATCTTTCACCAACCATCTGACGAATTATTCCACGCAACTCTTCTTCAATTAAACGCGCTAGAGTTTGTTCAGGAACATCAAAATCAGCATCAATCACGAACGGAAGTCCTCTCTCACTCAAATCCTCATTTTTAAATTCTTCTTTCTCCTTATTTGGTACATTCCACCGACTTTGACATGGATAAATTTCACTCAAAATACGAGCCATCACCTCTTGTTCCACCCAATCACTTGCTTGTTCTGTACATTGGTCACGTGGTTTAGGTTTCTCAGCTACACGAACAGTTTGTTCATGACAACAAGGAGTTGGAGGTTGAGGAATAGGATTAGGAGGATTACAAGTACAAGTAGCCTGTAACCGTGAAAGTGCGTCAGGACAACATACTACAAATGCAGGATGCTTTTTCTTAGTTCCAGTTAGTTGAATCCGTTCTGGAAGACTTTGATTTGAAACATCAGAATCATGATCTGATAATTCTTTTCCAGGAATTTTATCTTCACAAGGTTTACCTGGTGGTATTGGGGCTTTATTCTTAGTTGATGGTTTGGGAGTTGATGATAGTTGTAAAGAACTTTCACTTTCTGTGCTTAGATAACAAGATCTTTTTTCAACTGCAACAACTAGAGGTGAGTTTTTGTTATCCATAATTATAGGAGGACCAATAGCAATAGCAGAACATTGGAGTTGATGATTGATTGTTTTTGTAGTTCCTAAAGACTGTGAAGTCAAAATTTCAGTTTGACATTTTTGAGATTTAACTCGATTTAAATTAACTGTTTCAAGTACACGCTTAGACCTATATTTAGCTTCCTTTTTAGGTGATGTAATATGAAAATAAGGATTAAAAACAGTTCGACGTTGGGCGCAATGAGGTCCAACTCCATAAACATGATTTAAATAATTTTCGGTTTCATTTCTTTTTGTTGCTACTTTCTTAAACTTCTGATTCGTATATGATTCTTTATTAAGTTTTCCACCAATTTTTTTAATTGGAATATGTGACGATTTTGTATCACCTGATTTTCGATAATTTAGTTTACCACCAATAGGGTTAGATTTTGCTTTTTTGCTTGTAATTGGTTTTTGTGATTCAACTTCATTGTGTACTTCTTCTGAAAGTGCTTTTATAACATCACCAACCATCTTTTTTGCACGAATTTCTTTCATATTTTGATTACTAAATAATTGAGGATTGATATGAGGATTGGAAAGATGGATTCCAACCCCAAATGCATCTTTATTTTGTCGCTGTAGAACTTCTAAATTGTCATCCAATATACTTTTACTTAATTTTATTTTTTGTAATTTAGCACGAGCATCAGCAACCAGAGCCATCAAAAACCTTCTTAAATATTTTGTAAGGGCTATCTAAACAGAAAATATAAATATTTAAAAATAAATCTAATAAAAATGTTATTATGGAAGTATTTTTTAAATATAAATTAAAATATGAAATTATTTTCTAAAGAATTTTGATAAAAGTGAATTATTATTTAAATATTATACTTGAAGAAAATTTAAACATAAATTGTTTAAGTTAAAAAAAAAATCAAATAATTTCTTAAACATAAATTGAGCAAAATATTTGTTTTAATTAATTAATTAGAAAAATCCTTGTAAAGTTTAACAATATAATTTAGCAGATATTATAATTAAAAAAACTAAACTGAGAAAAAAAAACAATCTTTAGACTAAAATTATAATGAAATTATTTAGTGATTTATTTATAAAAACACAAAGGTATTTGAATACAAATTGTTCAGATACATTCTAAAAATAATTAACTTACACGTTAATTAAAAACACATTTTTTTATAAAACTTAAACAAAATAATTGGTTTTAAACTAATCTACTAATTTAACAAGATAAAAACGTTTTTGAGTACTTTTACAGAGTACTTTTTATCTAATAAACTTTTTATTTGATGTCAACATTCAGTTATCAGATTTAAACCGAAAAATTCAAATATTTACAACAAGTTACCAAACTATTTTTTTTTAATTTTATTCAAGACGGTTTTTTTCTAGTTTTATAAAATAAAAAGTTATATCTAATTAATTTTCTTTTTTCTACATTTTATATTTAAAAAATTATTCTTAAAAACCTTTAAACTCATCACAAAAGCTTGTTGAGTAGAGTTATGAGCTCTAAAGTAAGTTTTCATAGCGTCTTATTTAGTACTTGGGTAAGAATAAATATCATTATATAGCAGGCAGAGCCTGTGAGATTTTAGTCACTGTCAGTAATATGTATTTTACAGTGAGTTTACAAAATCAAGACTCATTTGCAGAAGCAGTAATACTACAAGCGATAAATCGACCCAGTAAACTTTTGTTCAATTGTTCTGCTTCAACACGGAATCAGCATTTTAAAAAGCGAACTTAGAAGTCATTGCATTGCAGATATCTAAAACTTATGCTAGATTGACCTGTTCTGCTAATCAACTAATTACTTACCGTTATAGAAAGTTTTTACATCTATTTTATAAGATAAATGAGAAGGTCGTTTATCTTCTAAAGATGTTTAAGTACCCTGATTTTAATATACTAAGAAAATCAATCAATTAAAAATAATGTTTTTATTGTTTATATTAAATCTAGTTTTAGTTTTGATCATATTCACAGCAGTCTGGATTTTTCGGAAACTATATTTCATGGAAAAAAATTTTCTTGAATTCATAATATTATCCAGAGAGTTATTATTTATTAGAGGCACCATTTAAAGGTAAGCGTTTTTTGTTTGACAAAATTTGGTAACCATTTTAAAGTTTAGATTACTAAAAGTCATTGAGATCTAATAATGTCGTGTTACGATCTTGACAAATAATACAACCGAGTCTTGTGAAGTACACCAAATTGGTTGTAGAAGCTAAAAGTTCTTCTGCCTTAACAAGATTAATTTGAAATTTTTTTGAGGCTTTTAAGAAGCATCCAACCTTCAAACTATATTCACTTTCAAATATAAGTTACAAAACACACGAAGCATAAGGAATATATTTTATTTCTTTTGTAACATTTACACATATTGATGTTTACAAAAAATAAATCTTCAAACACACCAAAACCGCAGTGAATAATCAGTTTAATTATACAACAATCTTTCAAAGTATTCCTGTTATATACAAAAGAAATAAAATTGTTGCTCAAATAGTATCTACTAAAGATAAACTAACCGAACTAACTTTTATCAGAATTATCTAACCATTTAAAAACTTACCCTGGTGAAAATTCAACGGATTTTAGGGTTTAATATTTCAAAACTAAATATCAAATGTAGATGGGGCTACACTGGAAATGTTTGATATTTACAAGCTATTTATGCCATTTACAAATAGTGGAAAACACAATTAGCCTAGATAACCCATGATTTAATTAAATAGAATTTGGTGATAAGAATAAACTTCAATTTAGTTGTTTTATCTAATTGTGTATAGGGTCGGTAGTGGCTGTGGTTGGAGTGGAAGTTGGTTGTTGTACCACATTAGATGTTGTTGGTTTAACTTCAACACCAACTTGTTGTGGGTTTTCAGATGGTTGAGGTGGATTTGATTGTAAATGTGATTGATGCTGATAACCAACAGGTGCTGATGCTGCTGCTGGAGCAGCTGCGTAAGTAACTTGTTGTTGACCAGCGAGTGTTGATGGATAAATGTTTCTGGTTGGTGGTTGAGAAATAGAACCATTTGCTTGCATCGAAGGTGCTACTGAAGAGAAATTGATAAGTTGAAGAGAAGTTTTGCTGATTTGATCAAACCTGATTGAGTGTACTGAGCAGCTTGAGGGTAAAGAGGTTGTTGATGAACAATTTGATTGTAAGGGGATACTTGTTGTTGGTTTGTTGCTTGTGTAACTGCATTCTATAAACAATTTGCAATTAAACACTAATTTCGTGAATTAATTTCACTAAATTCAGTTTATTTTGGTGATTGGTTGTAGACCACCTTACAAATTGTTGAAGGAAACTTACAAGAACTTTTGGGTCATTAGAAACAACCTGAGGTTGTTTGTCGACAGCGTGCGGCATTTGTTGTTGAGCAACTGGTTGAGGTTTGTTAATATTTGATGAATAAGTTGGCGGTGTTTGTTGAATTTGATTTTGAGGGATTGTGGGCGGAAGAGAGGTTGATAAAGGCTGAGGCATCTGTCCAGGGACACTAACAACTTGCTGATGTGGTGGAACTTGATAGGTTTGTTGAGGTATCATAGAGCCAGTTTGATGTTGTTGGATTACTGTGTTGTTAGCTGCTTGATATGCTTGTTGCTGAGAATGTTGTTGTGGAGCTGGATATTGTTGTTGTGTCATGACAACGTTTGTAGTAAGTTGTTGTTGAGGAGGAATCACATTTGTTTGAGGCATCGCTGTTGCTACTGGCATTCTTTGAAGTTGACTTGCGTTTGCTGCCTGCTGTTGTTGAAATAGGATTTTTTAGACAATATTTTAGGTATTCTTTTGATAGATAAACAACTTTTCGAATTGGTAATTCGATCACAACAAATTGATCTGTAACATGCTAACAAGACTCTGTGAGTTTTAATGAACTTATTTCTGGCTTTAAAAGGTCTAAGAAACAGTGACACTAAAAATATCGATTTTAGAAAACTTGTTCAACTGATTATCAGAAGTTTACAACAGACACCAATTCAAGCTCTCCACAATCAAGAAAAAGATTGAAAAAAGTGGTTTATATCTTTGGTTCGCGCCAAATCAACTCACAAGTATTGTGGCAGCCAGAAAGGCTTACTTACACACATGTGATAGATAGAAAGCCAACAAAGCTGTAACTATTCATGCAACCAAGTGAATTGTTGCGAGTGACAAACATTGAGATGTATTGAGTTGGCATACATCGAATTACTTACAGTTGATGCATGCAAGTTGGCACCAGGTGATAAGACTGTTGCAGAAAGTGAAATGCTACTAAAAGCTGAAGCCATGGTAATGTCGTATGGCTGTTTTGAAAAAGTTTTTAGTTTTCAAATTTTATAAAAGTAAGAAAGCAAATTAAATTCGAAAACTTAACAATCAGATCGATGAATTGATATTTTCAGATAGATTAGATGATATTATTAGCCAAGATTATTTGAACCAAACGTTTGTAGATTGAATAAATTTCAAGGTTATCAAGATAAGAAAATGGTGAAAGAAAAACTCCCCAAAACAAAATCGAAAATAAAATTGTTTAGATCTAAGTTGACTGACTCGACAAAACTTTAGTTAGAAACTCTAAAAGATGAATTTACTTGTTGTTGAGCAGCAGCTTGTTGTTTTGCTCTTGCTTCAGCAAACTTGATCTGTTCATGCATGAACATTTGTCTCTCAGATACTAGCTGTTGTCGTTGAAACTCTAGTTGCTCCTTCTCTCTCTCCATTATTGTCTCAAGCTCTTCAAAATGTCTACAAACAAATATTACAACAAGCAAGTGATTCAACTTCAATTATACCTCAGTTTTATCTCCAATTTTTTCATTTGAGTTTCTACCAGCTGAGCGACTAAACTCTTAATCCTCCGTTCTTCAATGTGAGCCAAATATTTGGCTTTGACAGCAGCAGCTCCTAGCGCTGACGCAGCGGCAGTAGCGAGATTGCCTTCGGGTATCGACCTCTCTAATAGTTTCTTTTCTTTCTTCTTCTAGAAGATTGATGATAAAACAAAGAGATAAATGAAAGCTGGGATCAACTGACCTGATCTTTTTGTTCAGCTGAGTTCCCGTTCTCAACTTTCATTTCTACATCTTTTTTTGTGATGCTGGCATCTTTCTTTTCATCATTTGACTGCTCTTCATCAACTTCCATCTTCTCTTCCTTATCGTTTGTCGCTTTACTTTCACTTTCTTCACTTTCTTTTGCAGCAACTTCTTGTGTTGGCTTGTCATCTTGCTTTTTAACATCATCACTGGTTGCTGTGGAAAAAATCTTTCAATTGTCAATGTTTCACCTACGGGGCGGTTTCTCCAAAACAGAAACTTTCATAAAAATTAGTTTTATTGAAACTTAAAGATCTAATTGAATAGAAAATTATTTAAAAAATCAAATGTATTTTACAAATAGAATAAAAAAAACTAAATTTTTAACATCTACAAAATGATCTTAAATTTCAACAAAATCATCAACTTCATCAAAGACCTTCTTCATCTTCCTCTTTTTTAGCTTCACATCCAGCAATACCACTTTTATCGAGACCATAGGACGGGTCGTAATGACCTAATTTGGCTTGTTCTTCAACCTACATTGACATCAGAAAATAATTAAAAGAATTCAACAAAATTACTAATTAACATTCAAACTACATTTTGAAACAGTAAAAAGACAGTTGATGAAGTGAAGAACTAACCGCTTTAACATGAGCATCAATGATATGCTGAGGAGGCTGATCATTCATTTTAGTAAATTGTTCAATTGCAGCTTTAGCAGCCGCAGCAGCCACTTGTGGATTAACAACTGACGACAAAAAAGCGACAGTGCTCATAATAGGGTTGCCAGCCTTTGAAAAAGGGATCGGTTCTTCTATTAGTTTCGTCCCATTTGTAGAAGTATTCATTGTGCCTTCATAAATTTGTATTTATAAATCATTTACTGATGAGCTGATTACAAACCTTCGATATAAGGATCTGCAATCGGCAAACGAAGAAATTGGAGAATACATTCATCTTGATTACGACTTCCTACATGTTCAGAGACCTTATTCCAATCATCCTGTAAAAGTACATCAAATTAATTTCAGAATCTTTGGGTAGTGAGTGAAATGAAAAACTTCTTACTTTATACATCTCAAGAGCCTCTAATAACAGCAAGACTTCCTGATCAGTCCATGATTTTGCCACGGCAGCGGCAGCCGCCGTCTTGGACTTTGGTTGATATTTTAAATGGGCCGTGTACATGTCTGTTCGTAATCCAAAGTTGTTTAAATCATGAGGCTGAGGTTTCACTTCCAGTTTTTCCTTTCAAATAAATATAAAAATCATTTTCTGCCATTAGACTTTTCATAATTTCAAAATCTTTTAAGACAAAATCAGAAAGAAATAAACAACTTTTAAGAACTTACTTTATTTAAATGAACTAAGGCATCAGAATTGTTGGAAGGCTTGCCAGGGGCGACACCTTGTAAACCTGATGGTGTATCAGCAATAACATGAAAATGAGACGTTGGTGGTGGACCCATGGCTGATGGCTTTGAATCAGGGTCAACCTGGTAATTAATCAGTCCCCACTGTTCCATGAAAGCATGGACTCTGTGAATAAAACAATTTTCAGAGCTGAGTAGACTTGCTGAGGTATTACAGAAGAGATAAAAATCTGAATTTATTGGTAAAATTTAGTGAAAGGAGTTTTAATCACATTTAAGATTAAACGCAACTCAGTAATTGAAAGATGAGTTTTCTTACCGTAAAATAGCACATACATCTCCAGCAAGATTTCTTCGGCATCCAGTGGCACTTAAATATTCAACAGGATTTAACCGATAAGTATCAATCATAAAATTACGGTAGGCCAGATAAATTTCAGGAGTTTTTGAGCGATTTTTAGTGTTAAAAAACTCTGGCAAAGCTCTAAAAAGAAAAGAATTAAGTGATTTAATTTATAAAATTTCATTTTTAAGCTTTTTCTTATAACAATGATGTTATCTTAAACAAATTAGTTGGAAAAGAAAATCATAAAAAACCTTTTTTCAACTGTGTGAATAGAGTTGTAATCAAACCAGGAGGCATAGCTAGGAACAATGATATGGTGAGTCTGCTCCGTCAGAGTTTCATCTCCTCTTTGATCTACATTTTTTATTGAAGTAATAAAAGACGGCAACTACTTCCTACTTACTCTTATTTTCACTATTTTCTCCAGGCTCATTACCTGACTCTATCTCATCATTATCACCTATCTCTTGTAGTGTACCACCTTTTATAGGTTGAGTATCTATATCTTTTTTAGAATACATCTATAAATAAAATATAAATAATTTATAATCTTTATCTTCAAATAAATCTGAATCAAAACAAAAAATGTTATAATCGTATTTTTCATGGCACTAACATGTTTTGGAACTATAACTTCTTCAACATTTGGGACTACTGGAGGATCGGGAAGATCTTTAGTTGCATCTTCTTCTTCTTCTCTATGTCCTCTTTTGCGCAATGAGGCTGGAGTACTAGCTCTGTTAGTTCCTAAATTAAATTTTTTTATATATATTTGGAATTTCTAACAACTACTTAAATAATATATAATCAATTTTTATATATATAATATTTATATACTTTTTATAAATAGGATTTAATAAAAAAAAATTATACTTTAACTAAATCAAAAATTATATAAAAACCTTGAACAGATAATTAAATTTATTCATTAATATCTATATAAGGTAATGAAAGGCTCTTTAATCCAAATAATAGATAGACAATTAATTCAATAAATAAACATGAAAATGAATTAAAAACTGTTAAATTAGCCAATATTAAAATTATTGAAATATTTTTTGTATTAAATCAAACCTTTTCGAACTTTCTTTTTAGGAGGCTCTGGAGAGCTTGGTTTCATCATTGAAGTTTTATCATAAAATCAAATAAGAACTCTTAAAAAATAAATTTATTTAATTATTTTATATCAGTTTTGGTTAGTATATAGTTATTGATTTCAACTAAGTTTGAATTTTAAGGAAATAGGTTTAATTAAAAATCATAAATTTATTAAAGATTTTTAAGTAAAAACTACACAATAAAAAAACTATGTGGAAATGAAAAAAGTAACATAAAATATTCTATTGGTTTTTTATTTATTTATAATTTATATAAGTCTGCTATTTTAATGGCCATATAAATGTGTAACTATTAAAAATGAAATAAAATTCATAAGTTTTTTTGCTAATTAAATATCCAAGGCTGTTTTGATAATTTTATCTGTACTTCTTCTACTTCCTGATTTACTCATACAACAGCTTGAAACGGATAAATGTTACTTTTATCTAATGATACTCAACAAACATTAAAAAATTAAATCAATGCTGTCTGTTCTTAAATATCAGTAATTATTAAATGTTTTTGTAACTATTTAAAACTGGTAGCTTTACAAAGTCCTGAGTTTAGGTTTCATAGTTAGATAGATATGCAAAATGGCCAAATAATCAACGAACTAAAATTTATCAATTTGCTTATATGTAAAAAATTTGGATTTTAAATCAAGTTAATTATTAAGTTTAGAAAAATTATTTAGTTCAAATGTCATGATTTATTAACCGGTTGAACTAATTTAAATATTTAAACTGAGGTGATGTCAAATAAACCAGCAATAATGGAAAATATTAGTGAAATATTTTATTTCATATTATATATCCCCAAAAACTAATTTATACCATCAACCTTAGTAGTTAAAGTCATATATCTTGGTTTGTGTGTGATAAGCGCATTTCTTATTGCCGAGTCTTCTACAGGTCTAGCTAATTTAAAACTATTATTTTACTAAAACCCTTTCAGCTCAAGCATATAAAACTATTTTAAATTGTTAGTTAACTGCTTGATAGCGTACTAAGTTCAGCAATTTTTTTCTTTCCTTATTTAAAAATGAAGCCTTCGAACTTTATCATTTAGAGTAGAAATTAGAAGATCGGTGGAAAGTGTACTCGATTATAGATACCTTCTATGCTGCTAAGCACTTAGTCGGTTAAAAATTTAGAAAAATAACAAATAAAACTATATAAAACATTTATTGTAAAGGGCAAAACAATTTGTTAAAAAAAACTTTAATTATTAAATTTCTGGAATATTTATATCACGCCTCAATAGAATTTTTGTATGTTTGTATTTAAATACTTTGTAAAAAGGTGTTCTTATTTATGAAAAGTAATTTCAAATATCAAAAAATTTTATTGTATGTGGTAGGATGGTTTTAAAAAGCACACATTTCTTATGAATTCTAAATATGATTTAAAAACTGATTGTGATGCATAGTTTTGATATCAAATTGTGAAAGTAAGCAGCAAGTAAGAAAAGAGGTTAGAAAAATTTCCTGGCTGAATTAATCAGTATATTTTATAGGTTTTATCTTTTAGAATAATATCTGGTCTGTTGGCTTTTATTTCTCAGTCTATTTTGATAAATTTATACATATAATCTTTATTTTCCATTACCGCTCAATAATATTTAAACCTTCCAAAATCGAAGTTTTGTCTCTAATCATAAATTACTATTTGAAATTATTTATGGCTTCTACGACCTTGATGATTTTTTTAAAGATTGTAATCTTCCATATGTCTTCTGAGGTTCATTAATACTATTAGACTAATTAGTCTGTAACTAATAACATCCAGTAAACTAATATCTTTTTCAACGGTGTAATTAAACTTTGAAATCTTCTTTTTGACCTCATCAAATTATGTCACCTCTTTAAAGACTAGAATAAATAAGGCTTTCATATTCTATTTTGTATTCTATTTCTAACTTTGTTGTACTTCGCCTTCCTCTTTTTTCTACATTACTAATGTTAACTGTCACATTTTTTTCTTTATAAATACTTCTTTATCATTCTGTGTTTGTTATAAGTGCTTTACTGTATTAAACCACATGTTAAATAAATAAGATCCTCAAACTTTAATCATCTACAATTACTAAACAAAATTACTAAACAGAATTGCTAAACAAAAGCTTCAAAATAATTGTTTGTTTATCCATCAAGAGTTCAATAGTTTTTAACAAATTGTAAGTCAAATTAAAAAAATGATTTGAAGTTGAAGTTTTTTATATCATTATTTTTTTACATTGTTTAATGGAATCAGCGAATAAATTGATAATAAAATTATCTTTAGAAATATTCAAACTTTCCACAAAGTAATTTTGGATATCTAAAAGTTGCACAAAAGATTTTTCACTAAAAAGTTGTCATTTATATTTATTTACTCTTAAATTTGAAATTTTTCATCAATAAGTTTACACTGCGTTTGCATTATTTTGCAAGCCTTCTAGGAGATTTAAACAATATAAACTAACCATACAGTTAGTATCTTACAGTTTTTTAAAAACTAAATACAAAAATAACAAAAAAATTTGATATTTTGTCTATAAAAAGGTTAATTCTTTAAAATTTGTCCTAAATGTTATATTTTCAATTTAAATGCAATTTTCTTAATTACACTTGTAATCAAATTAGATTGTTCTCATTTAAAATGGGAAGGCTTTCACGACTCGAGCAGAGACTAATTGCTGCCCATAAAGTTGTTTTGTTGAAATGAGGCAGTATGAAAATGGAAAGTTTTGATGTTTAACTGAATTTGAAATATTTTATCTTCTTTCTAATAATGTCGCTTACTATCTAATGTTATCTACGACCTTCGCTTCCCAACCAAACTCCAACTGCCATGAAATATTTCCATCTCTTACCTTTCTTGTTACTAGTGACTGTTCGTGATTTGCTCTTTACTTCCATCACTGTACTTATATAAGCTTGCGAGCCTAAGTTACCGGAGTTGGTAACTAGCAAGCTGGTTCTGTAATTTCTGAGAAACAAATAATCATTCGTACTTTTGGCTAAACCAACTTGTAAAGAATAAATCTTTTATCTTTATCCTAGAATAAATAATATAATTAATCAATATAAATAATTCTTAGAATGAAGCCGGCTCTGTAATTTCTCAAAAACAAACGAGCATAAAAATTATAATAAACCCTTAAATAGGTTATTTGGAAAATAGTTTACATGTTACAACTATTGTTACGTTTACATCATATTTTTGATTTCATCGGTAAATTTAATTGAAAAACGACAATATGACAATTTTGTGTACATTTAATTATAAAATCATTTGCTGTTCTTTTTTACAACTTAAAATTGTAAACATTTTAAATTGAATAATGAATTAGTATACTTTAGTCAACATATATCTTATAAAAATAATCATATTTTTTACATAGTTACAGTATAAAATAATAACTTCAAAAAAAGGTACTGCTTCACCAAAGATTATGGGAAAACAAGATTTAATTTTATAAAATTAAAAAAAAACTGTTATTATTCGTAAGACTTTTTATTTCTTATTGTCAAATTTAAAGCTAAAAATTTGATTCTGCTTTATACACTTAATTGTTGTAAGCATTAATATTTCTTACTAGAAATGTCAGTACGAAATATATAAACTAATTTTGTAAATTTTTATAACACGTGATGACTATTTAAAAAAAAATCACTATCAAACTTTAAGGCATATTCAGTTATTTATGTTTTTACAAAGTAACTCAATAAAAAATCGGACAAAATCGTAGAAGTCACTTTATCACTTACAATCAGCGGTTATTAACTTTTACTGGCGAACAATTGGAAATCTGAACACTTCGATAAACATCATAATTTTTTTCTCATTTAAGATAATAAGATTCTGTAAACTTAAGTTTTCAAGTTTAATCTATGTTGACTATTATTTAAATCATTAAATAGTTAAAGTATATCCCAAATGAATATCTTATATATGAATTTTATATATTTCTTTATTTTTAAAAACATTTATTATAAAAACTATCAAATTTATTGAAATATGTTTTTTGCCTAAACTAGGTATAAATTTTGCTAAATAAAATACTTTTAAAATTTATAATATACTTTTTTTTGGAATAACAGATATTCTATAAGCAAATATATATTAATAGTTTTATTAATATGTAGCAATTATTTTTAATTGAAATTGTGATTAATTGAATTTTTATCTAATTAATAAACCATAAAAAGCTCTGTGTTTGAAAAACTAAAAATAAATTTTATTGGTTTTTAAAAATATTAATTTGACAGAGATTTTTAATTAAAGATAAAAGTTTTCATATAATATTTGAATTGATCCAAGATTTTATATAAATAAGTTTGTCTTGAAAATTTTTCAGTTAAATTTTTTTGTTTTTGTCTTTTTTGATGATTTTTATAAATTTTAATGTTGTTTGAAAATTAAACAAAAAAATATTTTTGATTATAAAATGTAATTTGTGTATTCTGAGTTTCATACCTTTTGTAAAAATATTAAATATTGCTTAGCTTATTAAAACTTTAAAAAAATTATTAATATCTTTGATTGTTTAGTTTTTCTTTGAACAAATGATTATTATAAGTTTTATATAAAAAATAATAATAAAATAAGTTTAATAATAAAGTTTTTGTCTAGTTTTGTATCTATTTTTCTATACTTTATTAAAGATTGTTAAACTTCTAAACTCAATTTTTTCTTAGAATTTTTTTTATCTTGTATAAATGATGCTTTTTCTTTTCTTAAATAAAAAAAAATACTTATTTTATTCTATATATATAAGATTTGAAAATATTATGATAATAAGTTTTATTGACAATAAAATTATGAGTATGGACTTTTAAAAATGTTTATACTTCGGCATATTAAACAAAAAATTTGTAGGTATTAATTTATTTTATTAGATTATTTTTCTGTTTTATTTTTAATATTTATAACTGTAAATTAAGTGCTGCTAAAATAAAATACCTAGTTCTTACTTTTAACCTTAAAATCAGCTTTTAATTTTATAATTAGTTTGTTAATAGTAATAAAACTATTAATTAAAGTTATTACAAGTATTTTTATGGTTTTTATTTATGTATATGAAGTATATGTTTGTATTTTATCTCTTATGTATTTTATCTCTTATCTTGAGCATATGTAAGACATATATATGATAGAAATTAAATATTTATAATAATTAATTATTTTGTATTTGGTTTTAGTCAATTAATTATTTAAGAAAGCATGAATAATTTTTATGAATTATTTGGTCTGCCTCTTTTTTCATCTTATGAAGATTTGAAGAAAAAATATCATGAATTGGTAAAACTTTATCATCCAGATAAAGTTCATGCTAAAAAAGAACATACAATGGATAAAAACATAGAACTAAAGAACTATTATTTATCTGTTGTTGAAGCCTGGAAGATATTTCAAGACCCTATTTCAAAAGAGCAGTATGACATTGATCTTAAACAGCAACAATCTCAGCAACAATTTTTATATTTTTGTAATGAAAATGTTGCTATTGAGGACTTATATATTGATGATAGTTATTTTTATCATGATTGCAGATGTGGTGGACGATATTGCTTAGATAAAAGTGAAAATGAATTTCCTGTCTGTATTGAATGTGATAATTGTTCTTTATTTATTGAAGTTACAAATGATCCAAAAGTAGATTAAATTATTTATTTTATTTTTTTCTTTTATTTATTTTGCTAACTCACATTCTCTCAAATAATATCTATTAAGTTAGAAATATAGAAAGAAATAGATGTCATGGCATTTCGGTAGTCCTCAAAATATATAACAGTTAAAAACTAAATAGAGTGTTAGTAATATAAAAAGGAGAAAAACATCATAGTTTAGAAATGACATTATTGGAAATATTAAAATATAATTATGTTTCAGTTTTTATAACTATTTGTAAATTTTGTCAAATTATCAATAAAATGGTAATATTTTTTATAGTCGAAATTTTTTGCTTTTTTGTTGTGATTTATAATTTTTTTATTTATAGAGTATTGTAGATAAAATTTTTAAAAACATGAGTTTAAATGATGATGTAGATAAACTAGTTGCAGTTAGTCAAAATGAAAGTTCAAAGTAAGTTGACCTAATTTAGAAAATGAAATAAGTTTTATCACATTACTAATTACAGCTTGAACAAACCTGTTAAGACTGAAGCACCAGTTACTAATGCAAAGAAAAAGAAGAAGAAAAATAAAAATAAGAATAAATCACAAGAATTGGTCACTTCGAAAAGCTCAGAGGTCTGTTTATATTAATAATTATTCATATTCACAACTAAGTGAACTATTTTTCTACATTTATATAAATACTTACGTTTGATTTATATTTATTATTGTTAAAATTATAAAATTTTTAAAACTTAAATACAAATTTATGTGAATTGTTTTTTTTTGGTTTAGGAAAATTCATTGAATTTGGAAATGTTGAAAGCTTTAAATGTTACTATAGATCAGCCAAATCAGCAAAAAGAATGGAAGTTTTGGGATACCCAGCCAGTTCCTAAACTTGGTTAGCACTTATTATCAAAAATATTTTTATTATGTACAATTTCTTTGTTTGTAGTTACGATAACGCTTTGGTTATTTCTCTTTATTTTAAGTATTTGATTTGAAAAATAGGAGATTAGCTCTGGCAGACCATTAAATATTATGTTTATTATGCGTATTAAATTATTATTTAAATAGATTATCTTCAGAGTTCTGTCAATTTTATTTATTCCGATCGTAGATAAAAAGCAAAATCAACTTGCTGTTTACTTTTTCTGATATTTAATTGCAGAAATAGTTAATTTTTCATCATCTGTTTTTCTAACTTATAAATCAGCGATTTCATCGAAATTTTCTGCTTTGTTTTTTAAACTCTTTGCTGGTTTTCAAATAACTTCATAAATTATTGATTTCTTTTATCTTCAAAAACCCCAAAAAGAAGATCTTCTCGTAAATCGAAATTCATATTTTGTTTTCAAAGATTTTTCAAATATTTCGGACTTTTATAGGTGATAAAGTTTGTGAAATTGGCAAGATAGAAGCTGATAAAGTCGAAGTTCGACAAGAACCTTACAGCTTGCCTGCTGAGTTTGAATGGAACACTCTTGATCTGAATAATCAATCAGAAGTAGGAACCACTAACAATTATTATTTCCTAATTTCTTCTTCAATTTACAGCTAGAGGAAGTTTATAAATTATTAAATGAGAATTACGTTGAAGATGAAGATAATATGTTCCGGTTTGATTACTCTTCAGAATTTTTGCAATGGTCAGTATAAAAATGTCAACTCTTCTGAAATTTAAGCCCATATCCGCAGGACCCTAAGACCACCAGGCTGGATTCAAGACTGGCATTGTGGTGTACGTGTTAAGAAAAGTCGGAAATTAGTTGGTTTCATCAGCGCTGTCCCGGCTTTGATGAAAGTTTACAATCAGTCAGTCTCACAACATAATCTTCATCTTTCTTCACCATCAATCATCTTTCAGTCATCAACGAATGGTTGAAATCAACTTCTTGTGTGTTCATAAAAGATTAAGATCTAAAAGAGTAGCTCCGGTTCTTATTCGGGAAATCACCCGACGCGTGAACGTTCGTGGTATCTTCCAGGCTACCTACACTGCTGGTGTTCTGCTGCCGACTCCAGTTGCTAAATGCAGGTTTAAAGTTCTGCTGCCGAAGTTCTTCAAATTATTTATCACTTCATCTTTCAGATACTTCCACCGTCCACTCAATATTAAAAAATTAGTTTCAGTGAAATTTTCGCATATCGGTCGAAACCAAACCCTTCAACGTTTACTGAAGTTAATGAGGCTTCCAGAAGTGAGCTAGCATTTTATAAGCTTTATTAAACCTCAAAATCGTTTACTGCTTTCGTAATTTCATGTCAGTTGATAGTTAAAAAAAAACTTCCTCTGACTGGAATCGAACTCGGACTCTTCGTTTAATCAAATTTTTTTAGGAAACTCAGATTAAAGGATTGAGACCCATGGAAAACAAGGATGTCCCTCAATGTCATAAACTACTTGTTTCTCATCTAGAAACATTTGATCTTGCACCAGTCTTTAGTCCGGTTTGTATTTAACAACCTCCAACTCTATGTCGTAAAACTTTCATTGAAATTCAGAATGAAGTTGCTCACTATTTTATCCCAAGAAACGGAATCATCGAAACTTATGTGGTCGAAAGCGAAACTGGTTTGTTTTCTGTTTGTACCTAAACCTGTTGACAACAACTAACATCTCCAGGTGAAATTACGGACATGTCAAGTTTTTTCACTTTACCTTCTTCTATTATGCATCACCCTGAATATAATTCTATGAAAGCTGCTTACTCCTATTATTCAGTCACCACCAAGCACTCTTTAAAAGATCTTATCAAAGATATGTTGATTGTTGCAAAACAGGCAAGTTTTCTTCGCTTTATTTTTTTAACTGTATTTTTTTAAAATCTAAATAAAGGATGTTTCGACTAAATTCTTCATTTAAAATTTCTTCATGTAACTTTTATCGGGTAGCCCCGGTGGCCTAATGGATAAGGCATTGGCCTCCTAAGCCAGGGATTGTGGGTTCGAGTCCCATCCGGGGTGTAATTTTTTCTTGCAATTTATTTACACGCGCATAAAATTATTTGTAAAAGAACAAGTTTCGACGACTTTATTTTTTGCGGTCTTTATCTACGGGTGGTCAAAGTAATTTTCTTAAATTTATCTTAATTTCCACAGAAAGGACATGATGTGTTCAACGCACTTGATTTGATGAATAATCAAACATTTTTAAAGGATTTAAAGTTTGGTATGGGAGATGGCAACCTTCATTATTATCTCTACAACTTCAAATGCCCGGAGATGTCGGAAAATCAGGTCTGTACAAATCGATTTGTAAAAGTTCGAAAAAAGTTTTCTCAACCGTCAATATCGGTTGAATTACAAATTTAAAAAGCAAGATGACTCAAGACTCCATCTAACGGATGAATTTTATCCTAGGTTGGACTTGTTTTACAATAAACCATTTTGAGTGATTGACACGAAGCTGGCATCAGTTGATATATAAACGGATTTTTCGAGAAAGTTTTGTTCAATGTTGCTTCTATATAGAATATTTTTGGTTTTAATTTTATCTTTCTTTTAGTTAAGTTCATAAATACATTTTGTTGTTGAGCGCTTTGTGTAAGAACAAATTGAATAAACTCGAGCTAGACATACGGATTACACAATTATTCAAATAAGTTGGTTTCGTAAATATTTTTCGATTTTATAAATATTCATTTATAAATTGAAGTATTTGTGACTTTATTACAATAATGTAATTGTAAAGAGTTGTTCTCAAGAAGCATCTCTTTATCAAGATGTTTGCTTTTAGATAACTAAATACCAAAAACTTTTTCTGTTAAAACTATCAAACAACTTCAAGTTTCAAATCTTTTTCAAATCTTATATTATTTAGATGTGAATATATTTTAAAATGAATTTATCAATAAAACTTTTTTTAAATAAATTGATTTAAAAACTTCTTATAAATCAAAGCAAGCTCGAAATATTTCTATTATTTTCCTCTATCTGACAAGATAATAAATACAAAATTCCTTTATCAAAAGTTTGAAAGTAATTTTAACTGAATAGTTTTTAAACCAAATTTATTTTGTCAAGTTAAATCTAATAAACTTACTTTATATAATTAGCAAATATTAAATTCACTTTCTGATCAAATACATTTGTTTATTTTAGTTGTCTAGAACTCCAATAACTTGTTGAACTTTATTATTATATTGATAATTCTATATTCAAGTTATAAAAAAGACATTAAATAATTTAACTGAAAGTTGCTAACTTCAAATATTTCAATTTACTCGTCAAGTCATGAAAGTCATTTGATAACAACTTTGGTATTTGAGAGTTATTTCTCTTCAGTTATGTTGTGTTACTAGAAGAAGTTGTACAAGATGTTGTGGACAGCTATGAACAATTCCCAAATAGATGAGTACATTGGTATAAATGATGAAATATTAATCAATTGTTTTAACCTGAGAAAGTAGATGAGGTGGAATTTTGAAAAGCATTTTCAAACAAAAACATCGCAAAGTATTCAAACTTAATAATCAATATTTTTCGAATTAAACAACTTTACTTTAATTATTAAATATAGAAAGCTAAAAATATGAAAGTTTTTACTTTACAGTTCAGTCATTCTCAAATAGGTGAATTTTATAAAAGTTATTTATGTTTTATCCAAACTAATTCTTGGTTTTTATCACTCTTAACTTATACAAGTTTCGATTCTACAAATAAATTAAAAATTATTATGAATTAAACTTTGATAAAAAGTTGAACGTCATTTAAACTTTTTAGAAGCCTGAATTATTCATATTTTTCTTTTCTACTATAAACCTATATTAGGGTACATGAAACAAATTCAGTTTTTGAACCTTCTAAAACATTTAGTTTTAAATCTAATGAACAAATTTCTAGATTTCTAAATTTCTTTTATTTTTTGACTAAAGATTTTGTAAAAATATTTTCTAAGAAATGAGATATTGAAATGTAATTACTATTCAGTCTCTAGTCGAAATTTAAAGATATTTTAACCCTAATTAAAGAAACATCTTTTAAACTTGAATCACATCAACTCATGAGTCAGACATAACTGTTAAATTATAAAACTAGATTAGAATACAATTTTTTATATAAATAAATTGAGTTTTTTTGAAACTTGTAAAGAAAATATATAAGAATAAGAAAATAAAAATGTTTGCCTTAAGGTGTTGAAATATAACTCAAATTAAATCAAACATATAACTGTCATGGTTAAAGCCACAAAAAAATTGTGTAATTGTGGTGACAAGGCTTAAAGTTATTTTCAAATAAAAGTTTATTAGCAGATAAATTGAATAAAACAGTTCAAAGAAATCAATTATTTATAAGGATTTTCAACTTGAAGTGAAATTACAGAAGCATTTCACTAATGTATTTTGCTTCTTTACAAGAAATATTTAGATGTTTAAATTAAAATCATACTTAAGTCACAGGTAGACTTAAACTATAAAACGGTTTAGGAAAACTTAAGTAGTTAAATTTTTAAGTTTATGCACAACTAAAAAATTAAAATGTTTTATCTATTATAAAACTGTTGGTAAAAACTTTTAAAACTAAAGTTATACATTTTTTATTAGATCAAATAATTTAATTGTAATTTCAAGATATCTAGACAGCTGTTGCAGAAAAGATTAATTGATTATAATGCTTTAATTTAAAGTCAAAACACAAGTTCTTACAGTTGCTTACTTGATCAATTATTTAATCTAACTTAGCTTTATTTGTTTTGTGATCAAATATCATCAGTGTATTCATCTGGGTTTAAAGCTTTAATAACAGGAGGTAAAAACTTTCCGACATTCTGTGATTTATGTCACGCTAAGTTTACTTCATGAATATATTTTGCTTAATCTAACACCAATTAAAATCTAAACCATCTTATGGAATATATAAAGATGATAATTGTCAACTAGAAATCTGTTCATTATTTAGTTCTATAGATTTAGAATTGCTACGAATAATTGTAACTTATTCTCATAATACACAACATTAAAGAAAAAGTTTTTGTTGAAAAGTTAGATGATAAGGATTTGTAAACAGCAGTGACTAATACTTTTCTAGTTGGTAAACAAAGTTAATCTATTTTAAAATTTGTTACAAATATTCTTTACAATGATTTTGAATATCAAAAGTAAAAATTGATCTGTTCAAATATCAGAAGTTTTATTTCTGATAGGCATATGATTATAAAGTACAATTTTGATAAAGTTATTAAAACTTAATTTTTAGAAATAAATAATTTTTTACTGATTTTAGTGACTCAATAGTCAATAGTAAACTCAATTTCGAATAAATTCATATTTCTGAGAAAAATAAATCTTTTTCAACTTTACGTCAAAATATTTTCTTTTTTCTCGCTGCAAAATCTATATTTCCAATAAGTTTCAAAATAAGTCAGATAAAGATTTGGTTGAAACGAAAGAAATCAACATCGTAAAAAACTAGTCAACAAGAATAATTTCAAAATCAAGTCACAATTAAACCTTCTCATAATATATGTATTCTTGGTTTGAGATAAAAATGAAGTTAGATGTATATAATTTGTGACAATTAGATGGAAACTAAAAGAAAAATAGTTACCAATAGAAACATTAATAAATAGCAATCTTTAATTTTTCATCATTTTATAAAAAAAGTATTTTTAATTGTACCCGTTTCTGGTTAGATAAAACATTTAATAAACCAAAGTTTAAAATGTTGTAACAATTAAATTATTATTGAAAATATTAGCTTAAAAACATTCATATATGTGTTGCTAAACTAAACTTTGAAAGTTATTTTGAAGGCAAGAGAGTTCTTCTTTCTCGACTTATTGATTTTAATTTAATTTTGTATCTTGAACATACCCGTTTTGACAGACAAAATCTTTTTTTCTTAATAGGTTTATTAAAAAATCTTTGGTTGAAATAAAGGCAATGGTAGAAATTACATAACCTCTA
Organism: Pegea sp. RAD2-039; assembly: GCA_034620365.1. NCBI lineage: Eukaryota > Metazoa > Chordata > Thaliacea > Salpida > Salpidae > Pegea > Pegea sp. RAD2-039. The sequence goes on from JAQGEQ010000161.1 coordinate 422,235, forward strand.
GATTTTTATCAGAATATATTAAAACATCAACCGATTCGAAATTTGATACACAGAAAGCAAAATATGTGATTAAAAGCAACAACATTTCATATTTTCATAATTTGTGATTTAATCAGAAATGTAAATTATTTGAAATAATTATTTACTTGTGAAGAAGAAATGAATGAGTTTTCTAAATAAGCTTTAAAAGGGATTTTTCATGCTGCCGTCTTCTGTCATCAAATCTTGATGGTTTTCAACTCATACATCAATAATTGATTGTCTGTAAATAGCTTGCTGACTCCTAAGAAGATTCCTAAAAACAAGCATTTATGAAATCATTGAAATAGTTTTTTAGATCAATAGATTTATGTTGAAAAATATTTTGGAATTGTTTGACAAAAATCAAGAAGTTATCAAAATATGTTGCCTCATTTTTTAATCTTTTATTTATCACAAAAAACTTTTGAGCTATTTTTAAGTTGTTCGATTTAAGTGTTTTGTGTAAAAGCTATAAATTGAACAATTAAAGTTTATAGATCAATACATCAGAACAACAGTTGGCAAATTATTCAAAACTTTTTGCCGAGGACTAATTTAAGTTAAACGATTTTCATGAAGTATTTCAAAACTAAAAAAAATTAAACTTATCGAATTTTTAGAGCTTTCAGTGGTTTGTTTGTAAAACAACCTTATCTTAATTAAGATTCTCTTTTTGTGCATAAAGAAGATAGTACTTTCAATGGTTAGAATATCTTTATTAAATTTTTCAATTAAAAAATAATTTTTTTGAACTAATTTTAATTAAACCTATTACTTTCAATTATTTGTTTTCTATATACTTTTTTTAAATTCATTGAAACATAAATTTGAAGCAACAATTTATTTAAATTAGCTAGTTTTTGTTTCAATGTATTTTTAATGAATTTATGGAATGTTCATCTATTTTATTTTTTAGCTAATTAAAACTTTTTTCTTAACTTTGAATTTACATAAATGTTATAAAGAAAATGTTTTTTGTCTAATCGATACAATTTTGCATTTAGTTTGATAAAAATCTAAAATTTGTCTGAAAAATGTATTACCAAAAAAAATGTAAAATGCTTTTTTCTAAAACCAAAAATCTTGAAAAGAAATAAATTAGAACAAATATCGAATCTTTGATTAGCTTTAATTGTAATCAAATTGTATGAGAAAATCTTTCTTATCTCAAATTACATTACTGTAATACTTTGCAAGTTAATTTGATCTTCTTCAAAACCTTTAGAATCAATTAAAAAGCTTTCAATTATTTATTTCTTATTTTTTGTCACTATTTTATTTGTAGTAATATTTAAAAAATAAATCTCACAGTTGTTATAGAATTTAGTATTAATATAGTTTTAAGAATAAATTTTCCCCCATAAAAACAAAACTTATAAAAAGATATTTATTTAAAACAATTCGATTGAAATAAACAACTTTTGAATTTTTTGTACAACATTTTTTGTGTAAAAATAAATCAGAATATATTCAGGTTGAAGCCTCATTGATTGTAACGTAATAAGAAACTTTATAAAAAATTCAGTTCAATATTTGCCCAAGTAGCTTTCTTCAAGAATATTTGATGAATCATATTCTACATGCACGACTTCTGGTATATAGAACTGAAGAAGACTCAAGGTGGCTTCTCGAATAGTTGAAAAAGCATTTGAAGATCTTTTGCAAGTCCCAAACGGCACTACTTTTACAACTCCGGACTGTTTATCAAAACTCTAAAAAAAAAATCTGGAAATCTATGATAGATATAAATAACCCTAATGTTGATATATCTTGAGTGAATAATTGACAACTTTATTTATGAAATCAAAATTTAATGCATAATAAAGCATGCAAAATTTTATGTTATATAACGTAAGAAACATTTGGGTAAACATACATAAAGCCTATAATTAAATTAAAAGTACAAGTCAATATTTAATTTTAAGTAATCAGATTTGACGTGAAGAACTAATATTCTTTTTTTATCAATTTCTAAAATGCTGTAAAATTTTTTCATCCAGAAAGATGTTTGTCACTACAAACCAACTTTAATGTTTAGTTTGTAAATATTTCAACATATATAGTCAAATAAGAAAAACTTGAACAATTTTGTGCTGATATTATTCTGTTTAAAATTCAAGATTAAAAGTTTATTTATTAAAAATTTGTGACTTAAAAACCTTACAGTAATGAAATAATAAATTATGTAAGTATAGGACACCCTAAATGATTTCTCTAATGTCTTGAGATCTCACAAATTTTCTTAATCATTAAACTTGATAATTATCTAATTTTAAAAAAATGGTCAGTTATTTCTTATCTATACAGTTGTTATAAATTTCTAGTTTTATTTTATTGTACTTGTCTATTACTTTATGTGATTTTTTTTTATTAAAAGTAATTAAATAAGTTATGTTTAATGTTGGTTAAATGTTTTATTTAAGAAGTAACTTTATAAAAACTAAATTATTTAATTATAACTTTTTAATTTATTTTGTATCTTAACTAACGATTTGTAGTCAGTTTTAAATATAAGAAAGTTTAAAAAGTAAATTTAATTTTAGTATTTTTTTTTAGATGCAAATATCATCAAGTTATGTGGAATTACTTTAAAACATAAATCAGTAAGCTAATTTAGTTTTTTTTAATGAACTTTAGCATAAGATAAAGAAACAAATATTTTAAAATTTTAGACTTTTGTGCAACTTAAGTAGTTTGTATTTGATTTGAACCCATTAGTGTTTAATGGAACAATATTTTCTTTTAACATTTAAAAGGTACAAGACAAAATGTCTAAGTAAAAGGTCTAAGTTAAAATCTTTTTTACCTTAAAAATAAAGTCGCCGTTTTCATCTAAGACGACGGGACGAATAATCTTGTTTATAAGGTCTTCGATTGCAGCTTCTGTTTCTTCCTGTTGAGGGATGGTAACGCAGAGTCCTGAAAATCTTTTTATTATGTTTATTGCAATGAAAACAACAAAAACAAATTTGTTATCATTCGCATGTGCAAAAGCTTTGATATAAAAATGAAATTATCTACCATCGTTGTCATGGTAATGTTGTGCACCAGATTGACAAGGCGTGACAGCTGGCACTTCAGAAGTTAGAAAGAAGTACAACTTTTCTAATACTTTTTGCCAAATTTTTGAAATATCAACTGTTTCATTAATCTATTTAAACAACAAAATTGTTAACAGATTTTACTGATTTCAAATATATATTTAAACAACTTTATTTATTTGTGAGTTTTTTTTGTAAATTAAAAGAATTAAAAATGTGTTTTACATATACGTAAGTTTTGCTGTTATTAGCAAGTATTAAAAATTTCAAACTATATAATTGTAACAAGTTTACATTTGGTTTAATCTATTTTATAATATCCTAATTGATGTGGATTAAAATTTTGTTACAATTACATCAATAGAGAGGAAACTATGAAAATAATCTTTAAAAATTTGGTAAACTCTTTCCTGACAACATGGAATAAAAAAGGAATAAATATTTTATTCAAACAATTGTTTTACAGAAGCCATATAAGCATTAGCTATTAAATATTTAAGAAGTAGAAAAACGTCTTCGGAATTTTTGTTATCAAAGCTAAATAAACTATTTAAAAGAATGAATATGAGTTACTTAAAATAATTTTGCAAATTTTCAATTGTAACAAAATGAATTAAATTTCAAAAATGTTTTTAAAGATTAAAAAATTCAAAGCAATCATTTTTGTTTGTTTAAACCTTTCAATTAGTATCATTATTTAACAGCCAAAAAACTGCAATAATTTTTAATTAAATTTGCTTTTAACAAATCTAAAAAAACTTTTATATAATCAATTACAGACCTGAACATTTATTCGACTTCTTGTCAGAATAACAGAAACAACTTCTTTTATATCAAATAATTGTCTAAAAAAAGTAAAAAAAAAACTTTTCAAATTAGTTTTGTATTTTCTTATTCAAACTCAAATATTTAGAAATTTCAATAAAAGTATCTCTTGTTTAGTTTATTGACAATGTACAATTTATATTTGGATCATTAAAAGAATAAAAATTTATGATACAATAAAATGATATAAGTTGAATTATTAAATGTTTTTCCAATAATAAAAGAATTTTTTAATCTTTATAAAGTAGTGCAAATAGAACTGCACAAATCAACACCTTAAAATTTCATGCAAAATCATCATATAACTAAGTTTACTATATCAACGTTTTTCTGTTCTTTGATAAGTTATGAAAGTTTTACGTACAGCAAATGCTTCATAATAAATATAAATAATATTTATATATATATATATGTATAACAATATTTCGCTGCTTAAAAAAAGCATTTGAAACCAAACTGTTGAATTGAAGAGAACCTCTCAGAGTTTCATTTATGTTTGATGATGGGAAGGGAAGATTTTTCTTAGAAAAATTTTCCAAATATTTTGTCTGCTATTCAATTTTTCGAACGTTACATTAAAAACTGATGAAAAGTTTAAATTAAATGAAAACTTAAAAACAAACCGAAGTTTCTACAGATTGCGAACCCATTAAAACACTTCTAATCAATATAATTGGACAAAGTTGGTCAGTTTTTGTAAGGAATTCTACCGTAAAATTGTTTGACTTCAATCTAGTTTTTATGTAAGCAAACGTTAGAAAACATTTTCAATGGTAATTACCTTGCTAGAAGTGAGTGCACACAAGGACTTTCTCGAACAAATTTTATGGGTGAATCAGACAGAAAATAGATCGGATAATCTGGTTGGAAAGACATTTCGTTGCTAGATATTTTCTCAGAGAAAATTATTACTCCAAAAGCTGTAAGTAATAATTTAATTAGTTAAAATATGAGCTAAAAACGATAAACATCTAAAAGTTTCAAACTGTTTTGTAAATTCTTTAAAAAGGTTCCAATTTTTTTAATTGAAAAATTATTGAAGTTTTTGATTTTAAAAAATCATTTAGTTAGACACAAATCTCACTTCTGAGCTTTAAATTTTGCTATATTGAAATGTGGATATTTACTTGGTTCAACAGATATAACTTCTTAAAATTTATTAGTCAAAAGCTCGATATTGATTCCATATAATACACTAGGGTAAAAATATGAAAGTCTGTATCAATAAGGTCATTCTATTCTAAAACATGAATTAATGATATGTGTCATTTTAAATCGATTCCAAATTTTAACTGTCTTTTAAATAGAATTTAATTGTTTTAAATTTGTTAAGTGAAAAGATTTACTTTATCAAAAAGTTTTAGATTTCTAATATTTTGTTTATTTTCTAGTTGTAATCTTTATTTTTTTTATTTATAGCCATACAATATAATAACTGTTATATATTACGTTGTAATTACTAATTTCAAATCAGTTAATACTTGAATATATTTATCTAGAATAACCAGTTCTGTTTCAATTTTATAAACTATTAGTATTATAAAACAAAGATATTTTTCGAAATCAGTAATACTTGCAGAACAATTTTAATAAAAGCATCTCACCGCTTGTAATAAATTCTGAATTTTTATTGCAGTCCATTTATAAGTTTGAATATTTCACAAGAATTTATTTATCAATTTCTATACCAAAAAACGTGAAAGAACACTTTATTATAAAATTAAAACTGTTTATTAACAACTAAAATATATTAATCTTTCTTCGATTTTTTATATCTACTTCATAAAAGTAAAAACTATTGTTATACAAAAGACCCAAAAACAAAAATATGAGATAAACCAATTAATTTATGAGGTAAAAAACTTGTTTTAAGAGAATATTAGAAAAGCAAAACAAGTTTAATGTTTAAACGTTTATTTTAAACTAATATATTTTTTAATACCACACTATTATGAAGTAAAAACTATTTTATAGACATTTTTTCTAGAGCTTCAAAAACAAACTTTATAAAAAACAATTTTAGCAACTAAATACTTCTTTAAAATATTTTAAAATGTAAACTCTTTTTCTTTCACTATGTTGACATCTCTGTAATATTTGAACAATTTTTTCGACAAGTCATTTTGAATTAGTTTTACTTAAATATTTTGAAAAGCTTGAAATTCTACAACGCTACCTAGCGGATATTTTTTTTTAAATAGTTTTGTATTTTGCTAAGTTTAGAAAGCTCTTAATCAAAGTATATAGCTTTCAAATGTTTCAGTTTGCAAATAGATATTTTTGGCAAGTTATCTAGCAAAATTAAATTAGTACTTACAGCTATGTTAACAATAAAAATTGTTTATTCATTAAAATATTTTAGTAATTATAATAAATTAAATTAAATGAATTCAACCTTAAAAAAATTCTAATTCGAAATTTCTAAAGAGATGAAAATACTACTGAGTTAAATTGTAGCACAAAAAACGTTTAATAAGAGATGGAATTCTAAAAATTATTTGTGGAGTTGTTTGTTTTCCAAATTTTCTAAAAATAAATTTAAACAAAACTATAACACAAAATTTGAAGACAAACCCTTAAATCTTTTAATTTTGCACTCCAATGTATTTTGCTTTGTTTTTAAAACACCTCTTGAGCACAACCAGCCGTTCTATTAATCACCAAATAATTCGGTGTTTAGAACAAGAAAGGTTCGATTTTGAAAATTAAGTATCCAATTTTATTTTTAATTTTGTAAAAAAAGATTTAAAACTTAAGCCGTTAAGGTTTTTTAAGTAGTTTTCATCACTAATTATTTGTTTTATACTTAAAAGTGACGATTTATTTAGTACCAACTTTAGATAACTCATTTAGTAGTCGTTAAAGTTGTTTTAAACAAAATTAAAACTCAAACATTCAAAATATAAGTCTTTTCCAGTAAACTTCAAGTTTATTTAATAAAGAAATAAATTTCATTTATAAAACAAAATTATTTATGTTGATTTTGTTTTCTAACAAATAATTTATCGATTGGTGAATTAAAGTTATTCAGATCAATTTTTTGATGACTACTAGCTTCAGATGCTCTTAAACTTAAAAATGATTATTAATTCAAAATAATTCAGAAACTGTTTGGAAGAGAACGGAAAGTAATTTGTTGGGTTTTTAAAAATTTCTTAATTAAATAAGAATAACAATTTATAAAAATATGAAAATTTCATTTCATTTCAATATTTTTGTACGAAAACAAGATTTAAGTATTCATCTTATCTATCAAATATTTTTGTTTATTATGCTGGATGTGTTTATATGATCTAGCGGTAAGTAACTTTTTGATAAAATATCATCTTAAATTGCAAATATCTAAGAATAAATTATTTATTTCATTATTTTCTTCAAGATATTTTACATTAATCACTCTTAATTTGACGTATAGTGTAGAGGTTACCATACCACACTGGAAGTTTCGGGTTCAAGCCCAGGTGGACACATATTGGCGACAATAAAATTCCATAAGTCTGTTTTATGACAATACTCCTAAGAAACGCAAAACTCCGAGTTTAAAGACGGAGTTGGAACCTCGTAGGCAGCTTGTCGCTGTACTCAGTGTCGTTGTGACTCCAGCTGGGCGTAGCTACATCATTCCGTCTGAACCGCTGCATTACCTTGTTGGCATGAAAATAGAACTCTGCTGCGTGGACAACAACTGGATCTCAATAATATCTGCCCTGGCTTAGAACATGACAGTTCTCGGTCGAAACATGCCAACCAAAAGAAATTTGAAAATAATTTGATTTGAAAATAATTTGTCAATGAAAACCAGCCAATGAACTGCATTTAATTAAGTTGACTTTGATTTTATCTGATTGGCTTTTTTCGGAAGTCAAACTGATTAACTGAAAATATACAAAGTTTGGAAATACTATTATAAAAATATTAACTTTTACAATGCTTGTTGTTGTTAGAAACGTTTTGATAATTATTAATAAAATATTTAATATATTTTTTCGTCAAATTTTCGATAATCAAAAGTTTCTGAACTGTTTGTAACTAATGCGTATAATTCAAAATAGCGATAATCTCATAGAACTTTAGATTCAAAATTTCCCTTCTAGGAAAAGAAGTATCAAACAAAGCAACTTTCTTTGAAGTTAATCTTTCATTTATTAAACACGAGGCTCATCTAGGGCATATTTTCTGCAAATTTTATATAAAGTTGCATCTGTTTTATAAAATCAGAATGTTTCATAACTTAGACAATGACAAATTGAAGAAGTTTTTTTCTTGTGTATAAGAAGAACGACAATATCTCTAAGCTTTAGCTTGTGGCTGCTAAAGGATCAAATTCGTGATTTTTGATCATATTAGTTATTTAATTTATTAGTTTATTTATTTCTTTATTTATATACAAATAAGTATTCTGAAAACTTTACAGTTTTAGTAGCTCTACTGTGTTTTATACATAAGTTATGATTTCATTAAAAATCAACCTTTAGAAGTTTTGCATGAAACTTTTAGTTTCTATCTTTTTCATCTGATTCAAAAATCGATATTCTTGTAAATGTTACTTGTAAATAACTTGTAAATTTTGTGAATTAGTTTTTGGGACACTTCAAAACATATGATTTGCTTATAAAATTGTTTAATGTATGTTATGATTTAAGAATATTATATCAACAACTTAAGTTTAGTTTTGTATAAATTTTTGAATCTTAAGTAGCAAGTAACAATTTGTTTTATTATATGTAAGAAAATAATTCTTCTAACTTAAAATTTGCTTTTTAATAGAACTAACTCTAGTAAAAATGTTCTTCTGCGTATTTACAGGGCAATCTTTGTTTTCTATACGTATAAATGATGAAACTAAGGTTAGTTCTACTGGTTGTATTAGGTCTTTCCACTACTATAGAAGCAAACAGCATTTATTCATCTACAGATATCAATGGATTCAGACTTCATTGTTCAACTAATGAGCAAGAAACTAAAAATATGAAAAAACATATTATAAGAGAAGCAAAAATAATTATTGATTCGTTATTTGAATCAGACATTAAGGTGAGAGATTGTTTATAGGTGTGTGTGTGTATGCAGATGACATCAAGCTATATTCTTGTAATCTTTTAAAACTTCAAGCTGCACTACACACTGTAGAAAACTGGTCTACGAATTGGCAGCTCAGAATTCAGCCCACAAAGTCTGAACTTATAACTTTTTCTCGTAAACCAGCGGTAAATTGCTTGAACCAATAATCTATCAATGGATTTATTATTCAACGAATATCTTCGGTCCTAGAACTTGGCATTACTCTATCGTCTGACTTTAAATGGCGCAATTATGTTTCCGAAATCTTTGGAAAATCAATCAACCTTGCCTACCTTATTATAAAGACCTTTAATTCTAAGAACCCATGTTTTTTTATCAATCTCTTCAAATTGTATGTACGTCCAGTTCTTGAATACAATTTTAGTGCATGGATGCCATATTAGGTTATTGATATAAAAAAACTGAGTCTGTTTAGGCAACATTTACGAGATTGGTTTGCAGGAAACTTAGTATTAAATACGATAGTAAGAAACATCGTCTCAGCTTCTTCAATTTAGATACTTTAGAAATTTGACGAATTAAATACGACTTAATTTTTATTTTAAAAATCATCCATACTTTAAGTGACCTTCAGTTTGATGATTTCTTTTCCATTATTCCTTCCCTCAAGTAACATCAACTCACACATCAACGACACACATTACACCTTAATAAGCCCATATCACATAGTACATTAATCAGAGCAAATTTTTTCTCATACCGCACAATTAGTACATGGAACCAGCTGCCATCAGACATTATCATGTCAGAATCACTCGCGTTGTTCAAGCAGAAGTTGAACCGTTATAATTTTGCCAACACTGCTATTTCTGAACTGAATTTTTCCCTTTTTTATATTATTAAATTCTATGTAATTGTTCACTGTTATGTTTTGAGGACTATTGAAATGCCATGTGTTAAATCTTTTACTTTCTATATTTCTAACTTAATAGGTATTATTTGTGAGAATGTGTGTTAGCGAGAGGTGCTCTCTTTAGGTACCCTCCTTTGCATTTATTTTAATAAATAAAATCTTAACATTGAAACCTTGATTTTTTGGAAATATGGCAGCTCAATATATCAAATACTATAAGTTCTAAAAGCTTAATTGTAATTAATAAACTCTGTTCTTTGCTATTAAAAATTAATTAAAGTTTTTTTAAATTTATGACTGTAGAAACGTTTAAACTTTCAGCTTTTAAAAAGAATTATTTATATTTTTATTATTTGTTGAAACTTTCACAAGATTTGCAAATAGATCATTTACATCATGTTGTTAATATTCTGTATGTATATGTGACTTGTAACATTCAGCCATTTGAACAATTTTTTATGAATTAGTTTTTGAGAGGCTCTACAAACGTAAGTAAATTTTATAATAATTAGTTTTAATGCATTAAAACAAAATTACCATATTTCAAAAAACTTTTTTAACAATAATATTTTTTTCAAGTTTGTTTTTTGTATTTCGTAAGAGGTTTCTTTTTTCAGAAGTCCATAAGATTACAAAAGATAAAAAATTCTTTCTAATCATCTTCATCTAAAGATGACCAAAAATTTTATGAGCTTGATCTTGTAGAGTTTATCTATTTTTTCACAAAATCTTCTAAACTAAGGTCTAAAAGTGCGTTTACTAAATTTTATCACATTCGTTTAGTATAATGATGAAGAGTTGGCCAAATAAATCACAATTTAATATAAAGTATTTTTAATCTTGGTGTTTTGTTGTTGTAAAAATATAAATAAGATTTCATCTGGTAAGAGATATAAGATAATTTTAGCAAATTTCACTAAGAGGTAATAATCTTATATTACTTCATAATTACTCTTAAAAGGAATTCACACATTTGATAAAAACTTGGGTTTGTAATCATTTTTGCTTAGAAAAGATATTTGAAGTATGCTGAAAGCATCTTTTGTTATGCTTCTGCACCACGTTTTATTATTTCGGACGATTAGTTAGGATTTTATTCTAACAGCTATATTTGTTGATAAGCTAGTAGTTTACAATTCGTAAAAGTTTTTATTAACAAAAAGTTACAAAATTTAGTAGTCAATTCACGAAACCATCAAATTTATTTATTGTCTGAAATACTGAAGTAAGGAGTTAAAAAGCTTTTCATGACGAGGCCACAGTTTTCAGTGTTTACAAGCTTAAAAACTTTAAATTTTACAAAAAGTTTGTTATCTTGTTAATTAATTCTTTAAAAACCTGAAATTCAAAAATCATTTAGTTTATTTGATAATTTCAATTAGGAATTCATATGATTGTGACTTTTATGCATTTTCTTTGAAAACTTTAAAACACAAAATTAATAAAAACAATTAATAAATTTATCTTGAAAAAAAAACAATTTAAGAAAAAGGGTGGGTTAGTGAACAAAAACAATATTTGAATAAAATTTGAATACTATATAAATGCTGAACTAATTTTGTAAATCATTTGCTTGAAAATCTGAATAAACTAATAAAGAAACTTTCACAGAAGATTATAAAGTCATTATTTCAGTAGATAACCTCCTTAACATGATACAGTTTGTTCCAAAGTTTACATCATACAATAAATATGTAATCAAAGCAATTTTGAGTAACTTGTATATGCTCAGATAAGATGAATAATGTCCATGTACTTTTGTTTAACTTGCATACATGATCGTCCATTGTTTGGCTGTATCGTTGTACTTTTGACGGTCACTTTTAAACGTTCTAGCGATATCAGGAACTAACGGGTCATCAGGGTTTGGATCATTTAAAAGAGAAATGATTGAAAGTAAAACTGAAAATAGATGAAATTATTAATAGAAGAATTTTTTGTACTTATATAGTGTTGTGTTCGAGAGCTTTATAATTTGTTATCTGCAGACTTATTCCATTAATAAATCAAGTTAGTAAATATACATTTTTTGAAATTAAATTATTGAAATTACCTTTTGTAATGGTTAACGCCGGTGACCATTGGTCTTTCAATATATCCAAACAAATCCCTCCGTTACTATTGATGTTAGGATGATAGATTTTAGTCCGGAACGCAACCTGCAATCAGAAACTTCAAAACTTTTTCACAAATGTCTTTTTATCTTACTTTTGGAGGCTTAAATGGGTAATCAAGAGGAAATACGACAGCAAGCTCAAAAACTCCTCCTTGATAAGGACTATCTTTCTAGAAATATCAAAGTTGTGTTTTATGAAACGATACTTCACCGGCGGAGTTCAGTTTTTTATATTACTGGAATTAGATAAATTGATAAAAACACAACTTGTTACAAACTGGTCAAGTTGAGAAAATTATATTTTCAACTTAATATATATTATTTGTGAGAATGTGTGTTAGCGGGAGGTGTTCTCTTCAGGTACTCTCCGTCGCATTTATTGTAATAAATAAACAAATTTTAAATAATTCTGTTAGGGGTCAAAGATTGTTTATGCTGAATATAACCAACTTGTAGTAAAACAAACAAGCTTTATACTTACAGGTCCTTCGATTGAAGCTTTCCACTGGTATACTGTAATAACAAAATTACATTTAAATTCAAATCATATTTGTTGTCAAAGAGGAAATCTTATTTGAAAAAGTACTAAAATTTACAAGAAAATGATAGAATTTAGAAAATGATGTGAAACTAAATAGAAAAACTAAAATTAATTACTCTAGTCTAGTTACTTAAACCATAAGTCATCAACTACTATTAGTAGTACTTATTAGTATTATTATGATTAGATTTATTATGTTGTAAATTAAATAGAAGATCAGTAAAATTACTTACAGTTGGTTTCCACCAAAGGCCCAGCTGAGCATAATGGCAGAGGCTCATTTCTTAGCTTCTGTAATTCCTATAATTCAAAATTAGTTTTATCAATTTTTATAAATTCCAATTGAAGACAAATGAAGCATAAAATAATTGAAAATGATCATTGTGTAAACACAGTCATCTGCTTAAAGCAAATATTATCAATGTTCAGTTTTAAACAAATAAAACTATAAACACTGATGAATACAGAGATATAAAACTGAATCAAGATGTTTCTACAAGGAAAATATCTTGTAAAAGTATTTTGAATATTGTTTAAATCCTCTTTTGTTTTAAACTTTTCTGATACTAGTTCTAACAAGAGAATTTATACATTCTATAACGCAACTTTCGAAATATTACGCAGAAAAAGAAAGTTTAAAAAACCAAAGCATAAATATTTTCTTAAAATAATTCAAATTTTAGAAGCTTTTAAATTGAGAGCTTTCAAATTGGGTTGAAATTCTATTCTCCTAATGGTAAACATCTTTAAAAAGAAAGTTTAATTTTAAATTTAATAAATATTTAGCAGAATATAAATGGCCAAAACTACAAAAACAAACTACTAAAAAATATTCTTTTAAAACTTGTCAAATTTAAAAACAATATTAAAAATTTGTCATTTGAGATTGCTTTAGTTACAACATAAAATTTGATTTCAAAGAAAACTGTAAGTTTAAGGAAATTATTTAAACTCTTTTTTAGGAGATATTTACATTAAAATTATTTATTGTATCTTTAGAAACAAGAAAATTATAATATCAAAATGTTATATGAATTTAAATAAGATATGAAATATATTTAGATGAATGATTTATGAAACTATTTTATTTAGCAGAATTCTTAGATAAAAAAATAAAGATAAAAACTTAATTATATTTAAAATAAAATAGAAGCGAATAATTTTTATCATAAATTTATCGTAAATTGTAACTCAATTTAGTATAAAAGAAACAAACAATTGTCAAAGTTCAAACAACAAGCATCTAAAAACCAATTTTCTTTTTAAATATCTTAAATAAAAATATGAAGTAAATTGTAATCACAAAATTATTAACTATTAAGAATAAATCGATACAAAAACTAAAGAGAGGCTGTATATAAAAATGAATAAAATGTAAAAATTTCAATAATTACCCTGCTAATTCGTTTGACTGCCATAATCACAGTTTAATAAGTTATTTGAATAACTCTGAAAATGATAAATCAAAGATTACTTTTAGAGTTACAGCCACCAAGCTAAAAGTACTTTGCTGCTAAGAGCAAAATATAATTTAGGCCGAAAATACATTTTGGGTATTTTCAAAATTGTAATAAGATATAAGTAAAAAGTTTATTACTAAACCAAACTTTCTAGATTATTTTTTGTCTTTTGAAAAGCTGACTTCGCTAAAATAAACTTTATCTATTATGAATCAAGTTGAGAAAAACTTTGCTGGAAATAAAAATGGTGATACAGTTGCAATAACAAGCGAAATATTACTCACAAAGTATTACGTTTGATGACTAAAATTACAATGAATTTATTTTTAAAGTTCTTATTAGATATTTGAGTGAAATGATGTATTAAAATGTAGCATAATTTAGAAGAATTTTGGTTGAAAGTTTATATTTTAATTCAAACAAATTAGCTTCAACTAATTGTGTAAGATATTACTTATTAATTTATGATTCAAGTTCAATATATACTCTTATGTATAAATTACAAAGAGTTTTTGTAAAAGTTTTCTAGATTGTAGTTGAATGTTGTTTATTTTAATATAGGAAGCATACTGATAAATAAATAATATTTTTGACGGTTAATATCTTACTCGTAGGGCTTACTTGAGTTGTTTTTAGTCGAAATAAAATAAATAAGTAAAAATTAACTTTTACTGCATCCTAATTAATTTTCAAATTAAACGAATTTTTAGATATATATACGATTTGAGTTTGACAATAATTTATATCTTGAAAATCAACCAAAGGCTTCTTTCAGCTCTTAGCTAGTAAGACTTCTGATACAGTTAGAAGATTAGTCGTAGATAGGGTGGTTTGAAATACTAAAAAAGTAACTTCCAATTTAACGTACAACTAATCATTTATCAGCAATGATTGAAAACACTTTTTGAGTTTAACTTTTAACCAGTTCAGCTATCTACCTTAATTAGGTTACATAAACATATTCTACTTTTATTTCAATTAGTGCTAGTTGCCCAGTTATTGTAAAAAGTTACAAGTTGTAATAAAAGTAGGAGTAGCAAAAATTAACGTTCGCCATTTTAGAGTTCTTCATTAACCTTGAAGCAAAAGTCTAATTTTTTTAAAGCCGCTGAGACTGTATATTCTGCGGTTATATTTATATATTAAAATATCTAACTTAATGTTTGCTTCGATGTAACTGCTACAAATCACTAGGCCGTGTAATCAAACAGCAGATCTAATATCAATATTATAACAATCAATTCTTGAAAATTCTTTATTGTAAACAATCAACGGGAAAGTCAAAGAAACATTTAAGAAGTTTATTAAAATATGTGAAACTACTACCGTGAAGACATCAGCAGATTGTTAAGCTATGTAACAACTTCTGATGATCTGCTTAGAGTCCAAAAAAGTTGTACTTCAACTATTTCCGACAATACAGAAATGGTCTTCCCTAAACTGAAAAATCCAAATAGTGGATCCTTATTAATCATTCGAAGAGCTAATTTTTGGTTACAGTAAAGTATTTATTTCAGGTCTTTTAGATGCTCTATTTGATACATATTCAAAATACTATTGAGTTTTTGTTGGCCTAGTGATACTATTTGTTTATCTATGTAGTGGTTACAATACCCGCCTACCAAGCTGAAGGTTTCGGACTCGAGCCCAGGTGGACATATACTTGGGACAAGAAAAAACCCGAGTAGAAGGGCCTTGTTAGTCTAGTTAATGACAACACTTCTAGGAGACGCAAAACTCCGAATTTAAAGCCTCGTAGGCAGTTTGTCGCCGTAGTTAGTGTCGTTCTGGAAGCTTTTGCGACGCCAGCTGGGCGCAGCTACATCAGTCCGTCTATTCCTTTTGCATAGCCTTGTTAGCGTGGAGATTGGAGTCCTATTGCATGTTTAGCAACTGGATCTCCATAATTTCTGCCCTGGTAAGCATGCACGGCCGTTTTCGGCTGAAGGAGGACAAAAAAAGTGATACTGTAGTTATGAACGCGCAAAATTAATAGAGCATCTTTAGTAACAAACTAATTCTATTCGAATTAGCTTCATTCTTCCTGAATGGTGGGGTTATTTCTTTACATTTCCTTTTTTATAACCAACAGCTCTTATGCTAAGTTTTCAAAGCTTTCTTCAAAATGGGTTTGATGGCGAAAAACAAATTTCTTGTAAGCTCAAAGTAATTAGGTTGAGAGAAAGTTATCAAGATCATGAAGAGTGTTGAATGCTTCAAGAGAAACAATCAAATCTAAGTGATTTTATATATATAAATCTTGAGAATTGCAACTTACAGACTTTGGTGAAATTATATATCCGAGGATAAGTTGATGAATCTCTTCTGATTTTATTGAAAATATTTTTAAAACTTAAGACATACAAAATAATAGTCAGTTGTTTATTAAAAAAAGTGCAAACCCAAATTCAAGTCAAATAACCCTTTTTACTTCATGCTACTTCTGATTTTTTTTCGAAATTCTTGCCTGAGACATACTTTTAAAAGTCATTATTTCAAGCACTTCAAATCAATTTACTTTAAAGAAACAAAAATTATAATAATAGCTGTTGTAAAGCAAAGACTCATTTCATTTTCTGTGTAAATTTTTGGAGGATTTTATCAAACAATTAAAAAGAATAAATGGGTTAAAACAACTAAAAAAATTAACTTTTCATTTCAGAGCTTATTGAGTTTAATCCTTCACTTAGATACTTCAACATTTCTTCTGAAGGTTTATCCTGAAAAAAACATTTCAGTATTCATCATCATCTATCATTCATTCTAAGATTATATAATCAATTTATTTTACTTATTATTACTATTTATTAAAATTATTCAAAGAAGTTTATTTCTTAAGTCAATGTCCTAAACATAGATGACGATAAAGATGGAGAAAAAATTAAAGTTAATGTGAAATTTCATTACAAAAAATAAGTTTTTAGTAAGATTTAGAAAATTGAGTAACACCAATATTATCCAATCTTGTTTTATTAAATTTTTTTAAAGTAATAAAAACTAAAACATACCTTTTCATCTTTGACGCCATCTAAAATCAAACTCACCAACTGAAATACAATTTATTTTATAAAACTGTGGATTTTAGATGTCTATGTTAGATTTTAAGTAAAAAATAATATTTCAAAAACACTAAAGAAGTTTTCTTTCAAGAACCAGTAGATAGCCCTAGCCTGGCCCCTAAAGATGTTTAGAGCATTAGCTAACAAAAAATCTTTTTAAATTAAAAAGAAATACTTTTTAAAATTAATATTTAATACTTGCACAAATCTTTTAGTTTTACTATCTTAAAATAACTTTCAACAAACTTTTTTCTAAATACTTTCATTAAAAAGTTATATAATGTTTACAGAAAGTTTCATTATACCTTTGAAGCAGGCATGTCACTTGCAGAGGTGCAAAAATCTTTCACTTTCATGTTGGCATACTTTTCAGAAAGATTAAGGGCAATACCAATGCCCTGAGCTCTAATTTTATTTGCAAATGTCTCACACTCACTGACCATATTTGATATAATTTCATCAGCTGTTAACAAAAATAAATTAATATTAAATGTTAAAATATAAAACCATTTATTTGCTAAATATTAGCATAAAATTAAGATAACTTATATCAAAATCATTATTATTGAATTTAATTATGAATTATAGATATAAACACAAATATTTAAATGAAATAAAAAAATAATTTTTATTCATAAGTTTAAAACTGTTAATTTAAAATGTGTCCAATTCCTTATTTTAATTTGAAAGTAGATCAACTTTTACAAGAAAAGAGCAAATTTACATTCAGTTTCAATCTGTAGCGAAACAGCTTTCATTTCTGTCTTCTTTGAGGAAACTTTTTTAACTGTCCCTTTTGACTTCAAGCTACTTTCACATTTACTTTGCTTTTTGGAATGTCTAGCCATTGTCAGTTCTTCACATAAACCAACTTTAATGTAAAATTCTGAATTAAATAAAGATTATAGTTCCCTAATAATTAAATTTACAACAACTAAAATTAGCTTAAAAGTAAATCAAGAATAATAAATTGATGAACACTTTAAGCTAACTTCTGAACATTTATAAAAGATTGAAAAAATCTAACAGCTAATATCAAATAACAACTACTAAAAAAATGATTCAGTAAATTAATAATTCAAACTTTATCCAACTTTATATATCGTTTAAATCAAACAAAATATTTTACAGATAAGTAAAAAAAGTTTAAAAAATTGTTATTATTTTTAAAAGTCATAGAAGCATTCACTTTGCAGATAAGTTATCAATTAAATCTATATTTGAATAAAAAATAGTAATCCAAAACAACTACTTATTTATAAACTAATATATATGTCATGCATATACAATACTACGATATTATGAAATAAAAAAAACTTATTATGAAAAGTTTTGGAATATTTTTCCCCAAAATCTAAGCAATAATTTTGAATTAAAAAAGCCGAATATGGCTTTTTATTTTATAGCTTTCAATTGTAATTTAAAACTTTCTAATTTAACATTTTACATATCAAGCGTACCTTGAGAAAAGCTAAAAGATTAAAAAGTCAAATTCATTACCTTAAAATGAATTAATTTCAGTTGATATATACCTTTACCAAATTTAAAGTGCTTGTATCTTGAGTTATTTGTAATTCAACTACACTTCTTTCTTGATAAAATTTAATTTATAGTTCTAAATAAATTTGGATAGCTATAGTAATAAGCATTTTGATATTTTATCATAAATAAATGATCCAAAGCAAAAACTATAAAATACTTATAATCTAATTATAATTCTTATAAGGTCTTGGAAATCAATAAAAACCGAAAAACTAAAGGTAACCAGATATTTTCTCGAAATTCGAAGAATGTGGAGAGTAAATAATGAAATGATTCATTTGTTATTGGTACATTAGGAATAACATCAAAGGAATTCGAGAAGCTTAAGTACCAAGAAAAATTCAAGGAGCTAAAATTCAAAAGATAGCGATCTCGGGAACAGCGCACCTACAATTCAAAGTTTTGATGTTTAACTGAATTTTAAATATTTTATCTTCTTTCTAATAATGTTGCTTACTTCTACTGTTTAATGTTATCTACGACCTTCGCATCCCAACCAAACTCCTACTGCCATGAAATATTTTCCATCTTTTACCTTTATTGCTTTTAGTGACTGTTCGTGACCAAAAATAAATCATAAATTTAACCGAAAAAACTGAAACAAAATAATTTGTTTAAATTATTAGTTTTCTTCCAGGTTTTTCGAGTTTATTAAATTCTAGGATTTAGTTCTAGAGTTTTGTTGATTGTTTTTAAAGTAATTATAAAAGTTTAGAAAAACATTTTGGGTAGATAATTATAAAAGATAAAATATGCCTAAACTGATTTACTCCTAGAAATATTTCCTAAAAATAAATTGAAAATTATAAAAATTTAAAAATCGCTGTGTCTAGTTTTCTTTCTCATCTTTCTTCTGTTTACACAATTCGTTTGGAAACTTCCGAAACCTGCTCAGCGTATTCCTAAATTAAAATCCTAAAAATTTTGTTTAGATTTAGTTGAATAAATTTAATGTTTCATTTACTTACCTTACGATAAAGTATCTTTGAAGTCAAAATTATAAAGATAAGCACTTTCAAAAAATTTGAAAAGAAGCAAGATTATTTTTAAATTTCTAAATTCAGCTAAGATAGGTTCATCGACAACGAGTTGCTAATTTGAAACAGTATATAGTAAAGTTTGTTGGTATAAAATTGATAGAAGGTATGATTAAAAACCAATTAAATTAAAACTATTTTTAACTAACTTTTTAAAAATTCAAAAAAATGTTGTTCACAAGCCTTGTCAACTTTTACTATTTCATTAAATCTTTGAAGAATAACTTTGATACTAAATATCGTTTGCTTATCAAGTTTTCCATTTATTTATTCCATTTGAAAGACTGACAAGTACTGATTGTATTGAAACAATTAAATATTTCAAAAGTTGTTAAGTGTTCTGTTTACACATGCTATCTAAAACTTTCACTCGACAATTTTTGTATTGTTTTGTGAATGATGAGAAGTTTTATCAAAGTTATTATCAGTTACTTGGGTTAGTTGTTTCATCTGATTTTTGAGTATTTTTTAATTTGGAGATTTATTCAATTTTTGGACAGTTTAATATTTCGAAATTCATTAATTTAAAAAAATGTTTTATTAAAAAGTTCTTAACTTAAATTTTTTTTATGAACATTTTTTGCAATATTTTTTTATAATTTTATTATACATTTTACCAATTGTCACTAAAAAACTTGTTTTGAAATTGTTTACAAAGCAATGATGTAAGAATTAAAATTCTGAGTTTGTACTTTGATAAAGATAACTTCCATAAAAGTAACCTCTTCTATATAATAGAGAATAATAGAGAAAACCTTTTACAATTGTCTTAAACACTCGATAAATTAATTTATTTTCAAAAATTAATTTGTATTCCAATTGATGGTAGTTTACTGTTTTTCAAAAGCTGTGATATCATTTTTGACAAACTTGCTAATTAACTTTACAGTAAACATAAAACTTAAATCAAAGAGAATTTTAATATTTTAAATAACGTTTAAAGCTTATATTATATCTCATTTCATTATTTGGTAAAACTTATTATGTGTAAAATGACTAATATTTAAAATTATTTAATATTTCTTTGTCAATTACAATACTTCTGTATACATACACATGGTAAAGCTCTAAAATAAAGTTTACTACCTTTACTAGATATGACCTAAACATTTTTTCTGTCAACAAAATATTTAGAAAAATGCATTAGCAGTTTTTCAATTTGTGATAAACTTAATAAATTATATAAAATGTTACTTTTGTAATTACATTAAAAAAAGATTAAAAAACTTAACTGAAATCATCACAGGCTGCAATCTAATCAACAAATTTCTACTTTTGTAATCAAAACTTTATAATTGTTTTTAAATATGAGCAAAATCAGAACTTCAAGTGATTCTGATGAATTAAAACAAAATGATATTTATAACTTCAAAGTGAAATCAGAAGAGCCTGCAGAAGAAAATAATAAGAGAGATTTACCAGAGACTGTAGGAGCAATCGTACTTGCCGCAATAATTATGTTTGTGTTCTTTTTTATCTTGTGGAAGGTAAACAAATTATCAGAATGACTTTTAGCTGAGATTTTTTTAAAACTTTTGTTGAAGGTTTTTCAGCGCAAAACGCAGTCTCTTCGTAATCATATTCAAAAAGCCGCGTTGTCTTCTGATGAAGAAGCTAATGATTTCAACTATAATGAAAATGAATCAAACGTAAAAACATACAATGCCCAGGTACTAACTCTTCCTCACACAATACCTGAACAAGCAAACGTCAAAAGTCGACACCATCAAATATCAGATAGATCTTTAAAGAATTCATTGAATAAAGTCAAAGAAGACGAAAAAAGAAGCAATAAAAATATGAACAGGTTCTTATGAAGACTGTTTATCCAAACAAATATCTCTTCGCTAAAATTCAGAGGACTTGATTAAACTTTTTAGAAGAGACCGGAGCTTTTACCTTCGTCATCCAAACAAAGATTTTGATAACATCTTATCGAGTAAGGAATCGGTTGACTTGATTATGTCACTGAAGTCAGAACGAATAAATATACAGAAGAAAACGCAGGAAACTACAAAAGCATGTTTAAAAGCATTTAAGGTGATATTTTAGTTGAGAAATGTCTTATTTAGATTTATTTGATGATACAGAATCTCAATTTGTTTATAAACTTAAATTGTACCGAAGCTTCAGACATTTTTTTATCAATCAAAACTTGGTTTGGTTGAAAATAGATATGCTACATTGACCGAATGCTTTTCTAATTTTTAGGTGTTTCAAACCTTTTGTAAAAGTTTTTCAAATAAAATACAAACTATTAAATGGATTAAAAATCATAACTTCGAAGTCACGTTGACTAAATATATCTGTCGATTGTCTTCATTAAACTTTTCAATTTTTTTTCACTAATGTCTTTGTTGTCTTCCGATACATTTTTTATCTAACTTGAAGGTCCTTGAAGATCAGTATTAACAATTATGTGTAGTATTTCAAAAAAGACTGTTGTTGATTCTGTAAAGATACCAATTCTGATTTGAAATCTTTTCAGTTATTAAGAGATTGTTCAAAACTCTTCTTGAATATCCGGCAAGCCGCCAAGACTCCTACAGTTCGTTCTATTGATCCAGTTACTCGTCAAAACCTTGCGGAAATACGTCAAAGATGTCGACAACAGAGATTAAATGGTCACCGTCATATTTGGCGTCAGTATGAGAAGAATGAACAACGCTTGAAAAAAGAAGCTTACCTAACAATGCATGTAAGTGTTTTTTATGATTTTTCATTAAACTTGGAGTTTTTAGGGTATATTATATTAAATCAAATATATATTGTTCATTATATTTAGTTTTATTTCTTTAGGAATTTGTTCTCAAAGATTGAAAGATTAGACAAATAAAACGAATAATATTCTTAAAAGAAGCACTTTGTGCTCTTAAAAATTTCCATTAAATTCTGTTAATAAAAGTTTTTAATTTTACTTTATAAAGCATCATCCACAACTAAAACCTAGTTGACTTATTTCTCATGTTTCCAATAAACATTTCCAAAATTTTGTAAATTTTTCCAGTCATGGCTAAACAAGTTTCAGCTACGACCCGAGCTACGACAAGCTGTTGAAGAAACTTGTTTGCTGCAGTCTGCTCATCGTCACGAAGAAGTTTGTTACTATAGGCAACAAGCAACCATCAGACGAACCATTAGTGAACTTGAGTACAAACCATTCTTACTATTTACATAAATAATATTTTCAAGTAGCATCATTTAAAAAAAAAGTATTTTCTATCTAAGTTCAAAAGATTCATTGTTACTACAGCAACGCCAAAAATAAGGTTCAAAGCATCAAGAGGCTGGTCTGTGAGGCAATTTCTCAATTTCAAATTCAATCTGATGAAGAGCCGATCCTAGAATTCGATGATCTCTATAGCAACGCGTTTAAAGAGTTCGCGACGCCAAAGCATCAAATGCCAATAAAAAATGAACCAAATATTACAACTGTAAATAATTGTAAAAAATGTCGCAACCAAATCTGCTCTTGTAGTCCAAAAAGACCCAGAAATGATCCTAGAAGTCTAGAAGGTGCCCATTCAGTAGCTTTACGTCTTGCAACAACCAAAGATAGTCCGTCTGTGGCAGTGGACCATCCTGAGTTAACCGAACACGAGGTTCATAAGGTTCTGAAGCAGATTACGTGTGTCAAATCTGTGGCGAGTATGACAAAATGTGGAGATGACGAATGGGAAGTTGTGGTGATTTCAACGCGGCCAAGAATTGGGGTCATTAGGTTTGGATGTAGAGGACGTAGCTACTCGATTGAGCTTCTCAATGATGCAACCTGATCAATTTAGCGAATATGTTTTGTTGGTTTTTATTTTTTGTACAATCTAGAAATATATTTTGAAAATTCTCAGATAAATTTGTGAATGAGACATTTCATTCTTCAAGTAGCTATTTGTACCTCACTGTTGATTAAAATTCAGTAAAAGTGTTTGCAGTGTTGAATACTATATAATTGTGTTTAGATATCAGTAAATGTTCCCAAGTTTTATTTCTTAGTTAAATCAATTTTAAGTATATCTCTATTATTTTATGACAAGTTAATGAACACAATAAAACTTACATAAATCAGTTGTACAATCAACAGCAACATCGTTTTGAAAGTGACTCATTTTATAAATCGATGATTGCTTCTCAAAGTCATCTTTAAGTTCTTTCTCTCTACCTTCTGCCTATGTTGGTTCAGAGCTTCCAGAGTATATAAAATGACAAAGAGGTTTTTTATTGTATATCTACAATGATTATTAGCTGTTGTTATTCTATCAGTTTGTTTTTGTAACTAATTATTGTCTGTAACTTTATGTTTGGACAGAATACATTGCTTTAAAAAAATTTGTATTGCTGAATAATATAAAAATAATTTTTAGTGATAAATGAAGACTTTCAGGTCTAAAATTTGATGAAGTTTTTCAATCAGAAAAATTGTGTAAAATTTCAAAACTAGAAAACTGAAAAATCATTTTTCATAAAATTAATTTTCACAAGAAAAGCTTTATGAGAAATATTTTTGAAACTGTTGTTATAGATAATTTATTTATTTCAATAAATGCGAAGAAGAGTGCCTGAAGAAAGCACTTCCCACTAACACACATTCTCATAAATAATATCTATTATATTTACCAAGTTAGAAACACAGAAAGCAAAAGATGTAACACATGGCATTTCATTGGTCTTCAAAACATATAACAGTGAACAATTACATGGAATGTTAATATTATTATAAAAAAGAAAAAAAAAACACAGTTTAGAAATTGATAATATTAAAACGGTTCAACTTCTGCTTGAACAATGTGAGTACTTCGACATGGCAATGTCTGATGGCAGCTGGTTCCATGAACTAATTGTGTGGTATGAGAAACAATTTGCTCTGACCAATGTACTAGGTGATATAGGCTTATTAAGGTGTAATGTGTGTCGTTTGAGCTGATATAACTTGAGGGAAGGAATAATGGAAAATAAATCATCAAATTGAAGATCAATTACATTGTGGATAATTTTAAAAATAAGAATTAAATCGTATTTAATTCGTCAAATTTCCAGGGTATCTAAATTTAAGAAGCTTTATAACTATCGTATTTAATACTAAGTTTTCTACATACCAATCTCGTAAATGTTGCCTGAACAGATTCAATTTTTTTGATTTCACCAACTTGATTAATGAAAGTGATCATTCTGTTATAGCTATTTTCAAATAGTTTGTTTTTTATTATGTGTATTCTATATAATAGAAGCACATGATAAAGCTTTTGGTTTAGATAAGCTAAAAGATTGTTTTTATAAGTCATCAACACAGTAATCATTTATCATTTGTTCTGAGATGTGATTATAGCTGAGTAAGTGTGAAAGACATATGAGGTTATTGCCTTTGTTGTTAAAGCCTAAAATAAACACTATAGACAAGATTTCAGATAAAGATTGACAAGCTTTAAGTTTATCAGACTAATAAACAAAATTTAAAATTTTTATCAATTGGTCTTTAATAAAAACCTTTTTTTTCTTTAAATCATTTTACTATTCGAAAGTACTAATAGAGAAACTGTTAAATTCTGTTTTATTCATTTTAAGAGTGTTGAGTAAACATTTTTCTTTTTTCACTTTCACACGGCTTTGTTCAAACAAAGTAAGGAAGATGACAACAGTGTGAGCTAGAATAAGTTTCACAACAAGTGAAGCAGCTGAGGCAATGGAAGTGGCAGACAACCACGTGTTTGATTATTAATTGTTAATTTGAATTACTAATCAAAATTGTTCAAAGTTTTTCAGAAAAACTAAATTATTATTTTTATATAAGCTTTAATTTTCAAATAACTTCTGGAAGGTAGATATTTTCAAGTTCAATAGCGATGCCGAACAAGCAATCTCCACAGCAGTCTCGTAGAAGTTCGCTGGTTGTTCTCGAATCAATGTTACCTCCACAAAGTGGAAACTTTCTGTCAGTTCCTGACTTTGAATCTCACGTACTTGAAGATGTTCGCCGAACTTCAGGTAGGAAACTACATCAATGCGTGTTTAATCTCTTTCTAGTATAATAGAAATTTTCACTTTACTAAAACAACAACAATTATTTATATGAAAATAAAAAGAAAATTGTTCAATCTCATATTTTGAAAATACTTTTCTTGAAACGCAAAATTGAATTTATGAAATTATAGAATTTGTTTTAGATTAAAGCAACTATGAGTATTTATCAGATGTCTACTAAAATGACTATAAACTTTAATTGAATCACAATTTTGGCTTAACTAAAAATTTTTTTAGCTTCTTTAATCCGACCAAAGGTCCGTAAGAGACGAGGATCCAGAACGAGACATAACAGCAACAAGCTTGAACTTCCAGCTGATGTTTTACACAAACCAATCACTGTAAGTAAGAAGCAAATTATCAAAATTTGTTTAATCATCACTCATAATTTCGATGAATGTTTGATATCGTGTTAACACATTAAGCAGCTGATCACAATTAGTTGTAAAATGTTTAATTTTTTGAAGTCAATTAGTTTGACGCCGATAAAGTTTTTACCGAAATTAAAAAGTTAATTAAAATTATTAGTAAATCAATGACTTTAAACCTTCATTGGTTAAATTGTTTAACGACTAATTATTTTTAAAAATGTATCTTAACCGATTTCTATTTTACGATTAAACAATAAATAAAAAGAATTCTTATAAAAAGTCAGTTTTATTCCCCTGATAAACTATTCTATTATTTTGACCATTTTTAACTAGTGAATGGTTTTATAAAAATATATTTTATTGACAAACATCTGGTTATAAATGCTTTATTTAATTGAATAATGTTTAAGTTTGAATTAAATATAAATCGCTGTTTTTGTGTTTACTTATACCTTAAATCCTCATTTAATTTGAGATTAGTTGAAGTCTTGGCAATGGAACTTATTCCACTTATACTAAAATCCAGAAGCTTTCTATCAGAAGATTATATAACAAAAGAGCAACATTTTAAGGGAAGAGTCAAATGTAGTCTGTTACTTTAAATCTAATTAACTTAGTGCTTGCAGCAGCATCTAATAAACCAGGTTAACTTTACTGGCAATTAAGTTGTTATCTTGTCAGTTGTTTAGAACTTACATTTTTGAGTTTTATTTGTTTATGCTTGACTCGAATTTTTTATGAAAAGTAGAGAATGGATAAAATATTATAATGTCCTATGGTATATTACCGCAAATAAATTTTAAAGAAAATGGAAATAAAAGTCTTGCAACAATTGATTATAAATTCAAACTTCCGTCTTTAACGTCAGAAAATACTGAAATTTGTCAAAGACGAAAAAAGTTTTCTAGTTATCCTGGTACAAGCTCTTCTGCTAGTTTTAGTCTAAGTCAAGAGCTAAGAAGACCAAAATTATTTGAAAAAAAGTCATTTTTGTCTCAACATCTTTACAATTTGCTAAAAAAAAGACATACAAATCGAAATCAACGAAAAGATGTCTACAGACCAGTCTCTAGTTCTTCATCTCTATCCGTAGGAAGTCTTTTGTACTTTGACCAATTTGAGATTTTACCTTATTCACCGGTAATTATCATCATATTTTTATTCAACTTTGCCGACTTAGATAAGTTTTTGATAAAAAACAATTTGAAATTTAAAAATCCTAAATATAAAACTCTTTTAAGTATATCAACTAATTTGTTTTTATATTTAGGCAAATAATTGTTTGAAAGAAATCGTTCCACTGATTAACTTATTCATAATTTTATAAAATAAATAAATAAAATAATATTCAATTAAATAAAAATAATATTCAACATAAAAATCGAATATTATTTATTCACTAATTTTAATTTTTTTAGGTTTAGTACAAACTAGGTAGATATTCTTATAAGTTTTTCTAGTTCATTCTTTTGAATCGTCACGATTTGATACGATTGGTATTCATTCATTGATATAACTTACATTATGTTTTACTCCTTTTTTACTTGAAAACTTATTTAGATAGCTGGGTGGTGCGGTGTTTGCTCTCTTATTGAACAGATAAAATCAGTAAATAAAAACTCTTTGAGAACATTTTAGTTAATTGTGTTCGAAACGTTTCAGTTTAAAAAAAAATTACAAAGTTTTTTTAAAAGTCCAAATTTTAAATACTTAAAACCTACTAGCTTAAACTCTATTTGAAAGAAAAGCAATCTGGATATAGAAGATCATTGTTAAAATCTGATGTAGTAATACTACAATTATTTATTGTATTTGTACAAATTTAAAAACGAAAGTAAATTCGAAGTATTTGATTTATATAAGAGTTATATTTATTTTTGTAATAGATTTTTGTTTACTTAATAAATAAAGATCTTTCGGTAATGCAAATTTTGCTGTTCGGGCAAAAAAAATAGAATCAAAATAAATACAATTATTGAAGTTCTTGTTGGTCTACGTGAATATTTTATTAATTGTACTTGATATTAAATATCTATTTACAGCCCGGAGAAAAGCTGCGAAAAATTATCAAGTGTATTCTGATGATAGTAGAAGTTTGCTCGGAACTAAAACGGTTTGATAAAAATTTCAATTCATAAAATGTTGTTTGAAATAACTAAAAAAATGTTTAGTTAAAATTCTTAAATCAGTCAAACTTTGACAAAATCACGAAACATTAATGTTTACATCAACTTTGTTTTGATTTTTAGATATGTTAATGCAAAGGAAAAAGAAGAAAAATTGAGTCTTGTTGAAATGCAGCTTAAACTTCAAGCTGATATGAATAAAAAACTTTCATTCAATCCCCATTTATATAAAGCTTCTCATGTTGTAAGTTAAATTTGTTTTCCTATTCATCAAAAAAGTCTTTGTGAAATGAATGAAAAGAGATTTAGATTCAATAACAGTCTTATAGTTTGTGGAATGTTAAACCTTTTAAACAAACATTCTCAGCAAATCTGTTGGCATAATAACTAGATCAAAATAACTGAATAAGAAATTTCAAATTTAACTTAACAAACTAATAACTAATATCAACTTTTCTAGATTAATAAAGGAAGTAGTAAGTTAAAGCAGCTTTTAGCTATTGCACCGGAAGCACGAACAAAGAAGCATATCAAATCTGTAAGTTTGGAAACAGCAAAAAAACAAAAACTTAATTTGCTGTCAGCTGCAGTTTCAATCGATTTATTTTGTCATTAGATTCACGCCTTAGTTCGCAATAAGCCAGCCTTTTCTAAACATCCTATCCACATTAGAATGAAACTGTGTCAAGTAATGATCTATCAATCGTATGAGTCGCGAAGAGTGATAATTAAAGAAGGTATCAGCTGAGCAGCCACAAGGCATCTTTTTAAGTGTGCTTTTAGGTCATCCACCAACCGCTTTCTACATCATCTTATCTGGTACTTGTCTTGTAAATGAGAAAATGATTGAAGATGAAGGCGAAGAAAAAGTTATTACAATCAATGAAATTAAAGAAGGGGAAGTCTTTGGAGAAGTAAGAAGCTCACAAAGCTGATGCACATTTGACTTAAACTTCTCACTAGGTAGCGCTACTTAACAAAACAGTGCGGACCGCATCGGTAGTTTGCAAAGACGACGTTGAGCTGCTTGTGATTTATCAGCAAGATTTTGATCGAACTATTAGAGGGCCAGTTTATAAACAACGAGAGGAAGTGATTGACTTTTGCCGGCATTTACACGTCCTCAAGTTGTTTACTTTGTGGTCCTTTTTATCCCAACTAAACATCTGGTCCACAGAGACTGGCCAGTTGATTTGCTCTTGAAAGCATCCTTTGCCAGTTTTCAGTACCAGTATTTCCGAAAGGGCAGTATTGTGGTCAAGGACGGGACCAACTGTAACTTTGTGGTCTTTATCAAATCGGGCGAGGTCAGTGCTGGGCATCTCTAATTGATGAATTTACAAAATCTTTGCAGTGTCGTCTTATCTCGATCTTGGATTCAGGGGACGACTGGAATCGCGGTCTTTTCGCCAATATTCGGGATATTACTAATCGAAAAAGCCAATTAAGTTTGTGACGTCATCAAGTTATATGAATGATGACGTCATCATTTGTAGATACTATAGCAGAAAATGAAAAGATTCGGTATGACGTAGCAAGCGTCCAAGCACCAAGAAATTCAGTTAGGAGGTCGCTAGTTCGAACAGGAGGTCTTGAGGCCCGAAAAGTTGGGACACCAAATGTTTAGAAGTGATCACGTGACTGTAGATTGTTTTACAGAGTCTAAATTTAGGAAGAGTGATTCCAGGAAGACAAAGTACGGCTCAGATCATCACTGAGATACAGATCATGAGAAGAGCAAATCGAATTTCGTACGATAAGATGTCTGAAACAGACCCAAGTCCACAAGCGAGGTTAAGATCTCCTTAAAATGTCCGTAAATATGTCCTTAAATGATTGTTTGATTATTTCAAGATATCTTCGTGATACTGTTCCAAGACCTTCTATAGTTCAAGATACTCCGTATGCTGTTCCCAAGACTTCATCGTCTCCTTATATTAAAAAACCAAATACAACAGATCAAAATTCACTTCGCAATTACCCATACCCTCTTTATACTGCTATTGAGTCAACTGAGAAACCAACTCCAAAATTTGCACAAATTGCTTATTTAAAAGAAGGATCTTGTTTTGTAAGTTTATTTCTTTAGTTAGTTTTAAACCTACTAGATATTAGCTTAATTAGTGAATGTTTTCAATATAAAAGAGTAACTTATACTTTTAACTGCAAAAATATTTGCTGATTTTCAACTGGTATTATTGGTTAATCGAAAGTACCAGATATGGAAAACTAATTGAAATATTTTTAATATAAAATTTGTTTTTAGTTTGATAAATTTCAAAGAAAAGCTCCCCTAATGCTAAATCTCACTTTAATCCTTTTCTATTTTGAAGTTTTATCAGTTTTATGAAATCTATTTCGCTTCAAATGTTATCTCAGCGCTAAAAATCAAAGAAATCTTTTCTCAAAATCCAGCGACAACGCGATTTGTTTAATTTAATGTCACCAGCCCATTTTCATCACTCACCATCGACTAAATTTTTAATGACCAAATTGTTTAGGGTCTTGAGGAGCTGATGAAGAGGACTAATCTGAAATTGACTCTCTTAAGCGAAGGATCAGAGATCGTCTTCATCTCTCGAAAGCTATTATTACGTCATGCAAATGGCGATACCATGCGAAGGATCAATAGCGTAGTGGGGAAATACCCGACCGAGGACTATATCCGAGCCCAGCTTGCCCAACAAGGGAACTGGTTTAAGTTTCGAGAAAGTGTCGTGAAGGATGTGTTGGAAAGGAAAGAAGATAAAAAGGGTTGCTAAGGCAACTTGTATATTTTGACGATAGTGATGACGTCACTTTTTCGTGACGTCACCCCAGTCAATATGCATAATAGAGTAATTTGAAAAAGTTTGTTTGAATCACTTTAATTTGATTTACAAATATTCGAATTATTAAATCTTGAATTAAAATGAAATTTATTGGAGGAGTCATGATGATTATCCGTGGAATATCTTTGAAAAACTTTTAGTGAACTGTTTGATAATGCTGGGAGGCTTATAAGTTTCATCATTCAAGTTTTCTTTCTGTTTAAAACAAACTTTCTTTTAGTCTTTTACAGTTTGAAGCAATTTTTCAAAGATAAAGTTCAAAAATATTTTAAATAACACTAGAGAAGGTTTGGACAGATCAAACTAAAACCTTTCTTAATATGATTCGAACAAAATTTGTCATCTTTCACTGTCAGCTTAATGTCAGAAAAGTTTTTTTTAAGATTAAACATTAAACAGATCTTTATACCTTATTTGGTTCGCCACAATTTACTTCTTTCTGTCGCAAAGAATAAAAACTTCTTTCTTTTTTATGATAGTTTGAACCAATCAAATGCTGAACATCAGATTGAGAGTTGACTAAATCAGAACTAAGTAGAGAACGGAGTGAATTCCCTGCACCAAAACTTCCAACTCTTTGGCATGAAAGACGTTTCGGCTTTTTAGAAAAACTACTTCTCAATAATTGTTTCTTTTCTTCGTCCTTTGCTCCGCCTCTGATATTATGATAGGTCCTATTATAAAATCGGTTCCTTCTTGGAGTTATTTTAGCGTTTTTAGGACTTGGGATACTTATATCTGATAAAAGCTTCTTTTTATCATGATTTTTAGGCTTTAGTAGAACCGGTGGTTTAAACGTCAGCTTATTACGTCTAATGACAATCGGTTTTTCGCTTGCTACATGAGCTTCTAATCCTGTTTTTTGTGTTCTTGGAATAATTTTTTTCTCACTAACTTTTTTGTTTTTCGAGCTTTTGATTGGCTGAAATTTTTTTTTTTTTTTTTCTGTATCTTCAAATAAAATGCTTAATTTTTTAGGGGAATTTCTGTTAGACTTTTGACACATTTTCACCCCTGAGTTTTTTGAATAATACTCCTGAAATATTTTTAAAAAGTTAGAAATTATAAATATTAGGCGATTTCTTTTGTAATAAAAGATCAAATTAAATAGAAGCAGAGAGTTTTCACAAGGTGCTACATTGAGCAAACTGGCTTTTTTTAAATTTGAAATTCACGGATAAACAGAATTAAAGAACTTTTTTTTTGCCGAATATTGAAACTTACATTGTATTTTACGGCCAATTTATCCTTTTTCGAAATCTATAAAAATTGAAATCAGAATATTTTTTGAGCTACTAAAACTAACTTCATTCGGCTTTTTCTTCGTTTTTGAAGTCAAAACCTTTTTTTCTGAGTTTTGCTTTTTTTGTGGTGCTTTTGAATGCTTAGTTTGTAAATTCTGTTGAACAGCAGTCACAGAACTTGCTGAAGAACTTTCACAGTCGTTTGTTCGTTGAATTGATTTAATTTTGACATTATCAGCTGGCTTTTTTTTGCTCTGTTTAAATTTAAATTTTTAATGAAATATTTTTTGATAGAAAAAAACTTAAAGTTTCAATTTTCTGTTTTTCTGTTTGACAAAAGGTAAATTTCTAAGAAGTAATATTTCTTACAACAAACCTTTTGTAATTGCATAAAACTGATAAATGAAGGAATATTTTTGACTCTTTCACAATCACTCTGCAACTATAAAATAAATCCCACCAATTAGTATTGTGTAGCTTGAACAAGCTTGGTTTAGAAACAATTGGTATCAAAAACGTTTCTCTTTCTTAAAGTTTAATAATTTACCTGTTTATAAATTAAAGAACAATCCCCTGCCTCTGAACTAATCTAAAAAATATATTCAAATAACTGGCTACCTATAAAGTTGATGTTTAAATCAAAAATATTTCAGGCAATTTTAAATATCTTTTTTTACTGTCTTTACTTTCATTATCAGTCAGTTTGTAAACTGAAGAATTAAAAGCTACTAAAATTGTTTTTATATAAATTTATAGTTTTAAGATGTAAAAAAGTTGCAAAACTAACTTCATTAGACGTTTCCGTACAATCTAAAGAACTTTCTTCTTTTTTCAAAATAATCTTTTCTTTATCGTTTGCAACACTATTTTCTTCCAGTTTAAAAAACATCTAAATTATTTTTACCATGATTATTTCTTTAACATGACATCATATAAGATCAATTACGTTTTCCAACTACTGTGTTTTTTAAGCTGATCAAACATGATCAAAATCATCATATTTAAAACTACAAAAATTTCAACCTGAAAATATTCTAAAAGAGTAGTGAACGTTTCCAATCCTTCTTTTAGTTCATTATTCTTCTAAAAATTTATAAAACTTTATTTGAGTAGTTAATAATGTTTAAACGTAAATAAAAGTTATCTTTTTACTTCGCTTTTATCTTCATCCTTAAGAACATAAAGTGCATTATTCCAGTATTCTTTCTATAAGCAAAACTTAAACTTAAAAAATCGGCAAGTAACTTTATGATTTTATTAAAACTATTTATTCACTTTTTCATTTTCTCTTCGATTATATTCTTCAGTGCTTTCACTTTCGATACTTGTCATAAACGAATCTTCTTTTTTTGCATCTTCAAATGAAACAGTTTTGCATTTTACCGATTTGATATTTGCATCCAAAATATTTATCTAAAAACATCAAAATAAAACTCCAAAAGCACTGAGAAATTAGAACCTGATGCTCTTTGCATCTCATCTGATCTTTCTGCTTAATAGATGTCATCGCAGAACAAAAGGACTCAGTTTCCTAAAACAAATTGTTGTTGGAAACTCTCTGAAACCTCATTCACTTACGTCATCAGAGTAGTTGACATCTATAAGATCTGTGATGGTGTTTGAGCAGACATCAAGAGCATATAGGATCGCTTTGTTTCTCTCGACTTCGTTCTAAGTTACAGAAGTTGATTATTGAAGATATTTGGTTTCAAAAGACTTTGTACCCAGGAACAAGTTTTAATAGGATCAAATCTTTGAAACTTTTTCTCTTCTGCGACATGATTTGATCTTGCTTCAACCTTCACTTGGATTTCCTTTGAATAAAAAGATGTTGATGCTGAACAATCTTTGGATTGATCTTACCAGTGGAAGTTCTTCTTTGTGAGTCTTTTGCTGAAAGTTTCAAAAGGTCTTAGAGTTGATAGGAGAAAACAGAAACATTTTTACCTTATATGAAAGTTTGAGTTTATCTGGGAAGTAACCTTTCTCTTCTAGACTTTCGCTTTCATTACTGATGATAGAAACTCGCGATTTAACTTGAGGATCAGCTGAAAAGTCGATGAAAGGAGTCGGCAGATTGATTCGTTCATTTTTATTGTCTTGAAGATCATTGGAAAGTTCTTTTTGCTACAAAAATTAGTTTGATGTAAAATGTTGTTTCTGATTTCTTAGATCTTTACTGGAAGTTCACTTTCATAGAAATGAGTGGCACATGAGATAAAAGTCTCCGCCTTGATTAAATAGAAAAGATTTCAATTTCTTCAAACTTTTAAATATAAAAACTCTGACCTCTGAATCATATGAAGAGTTTAAGCAAATTGAATAATCTAATTCGTTTAAAGGACAAATGGTTCTATCTTCAACTGATAAAGAACTTTCTCCTACATCAATTTGATTTGAAACTGTCTAAAATGTAACAGAAGTGTTCAGGTAGAAGATAAAAATAACTTTAAGCTTTTAAAAGAAGAGAATTTATTTGTTTACTGATGAAAAGTGTTGTAGCACCTCAAGCATATCATATAAAAGCCCTTTCACTGCGCCATCTACTACATCAGTTAAAAGTCCCTATCAAAAGAAAAACTTTTGAAATTTGGTTAAAATAAATTGCTGGGACTACTTCAAACTTATCGATGACGTCATCAACTTGGTTTTTCATCTTTTTTTCATTCTATAAAACCTTTTGGTTAATTTGTGCAGATTTAAACATTAAAATATCTATTTTTAACCTGTGCCAAATGCAAAATTTTCTTGAAAAAATCGGTTTCTGAAGCTTTAATTGCTTTCTGCTTCATATAAAAAGTTATTTAGAAAATAAAAACTAACAAAATTTGCAAAAGAAGTTGTATAGAATTAGTTTAAAAGCAAAGGCCTTAAGTTTTCAAATATTCCGAAAATAAGGGGTCAATTTCAATAAAGAAAATTTAATAAAAAGCTAATAAAATCTTATATAGTTTATCTTTCTAAATTTATTGAATGAAGACATATTAAAATAACTAAATTGAAAGAATAATAATCCTAAAACAAAATACAAATAAATACTAATAAATTGAAAGACATACAGAAACAGATTCTTTAATTTGATCGACTTCATCTTTATTTATATCTTCAAGGTTCTTCGAAAAAAGTAAAATATTCAAAAATATTCTCAAAAAAAGAGATTTAAAACCAACCTCTGAAGAATATTCAGTTGAAATAAAAGAAGTTTGAGAATATGATCGCGAAAAACCATCTTTTAATCCTTGAGTAGACTAAAACCACAATATCTCAAGAAATCAATTATCTGATAGAAGAACTTACTGAAGCTTTCAGATAATTACTTTTATCTTCTGCTTCTATTTTTAATTCAGTATCAAACTTCAAAGGTTTAAAATTCAAATCATTTCCACTAAATCTCAAATTATCTGAAGATAAAAAAGATTTTGAAACTTTAAGATGATTTTAGGACTTTGAAAGTTTAGTTTTTTTTTTTGGGAACATTTTTTACAATTTTGTTTTTTCCGATCGGAAACATCGCTTTTAATCTCTAAATTTTCCTCTGAGCTGCTTTCAGTAAGATAAAAAGTTTCTCGAATCTGCTGGGGATCATTTTTAGCAAGATCATAGAGAATATGAAACTTTTCTTCAACTTCTTCTTCGCAGATGGAAGAAGATGTGAAATAGTTGACAGAACGGCTAGATTGCTGTGAAAAGAACACTAACCACATCTACTGATCGCGTCAATTATGACGTCACGCTTACAGGTAAAACAGAAGATTCGCTCTCGCATGAGAAAGTTGCTTCGCTCCAATTTCTACTTCCCGGCTGTAAGATTGATTTTTTTAATTTTGGATCTAAAGATTTGATCTTAAACTTACTAAATTGAGAATAATTTCATCAAGAGGCTCCCAGATTTGATCTAATGAATTTGATCTTTGCATCATATAGGTTTTATCTTATAATTTTATTATTAACTTCAAAGAAAATCTCAAAAATGGAGTTTTGAAAGAAGACTTTTTGTAATTTTCTAATTAAAGAATTATTTTAAAAACTTAAGAATTAAAATAAGAAAAATTAAAACTGAAATTTAGAAAAATAAAAAAGTACAACTAACCGGCTAAATCATTGCAGACTATTTATAGTTTTATCTCAATTTTATTAAAAATTGGGCAAGTATTCAACAAAATTTATAATTTATGTTTTAAAAGAAGTATTTTTTCAAAATGAGTATTTTTGGAAATTTATTAGTAACATCTCTAAATTATTGTGACGTAACTAACACCAAAAAAGTAAATCTAAAAACTGAAATATTAAATTAATTCAAGTTTTGATTATTTTATAAAAATAGATGATTATAAAATAATTATTTTTGTATATTATACTTCAAATTATACATGCTACCCAAAATTTATTGCAGTGATAAATATAATAATATTAATAATAATAATACATCTAAAGCCTATTCATACTGGAGGGACTGCTTCGACCGACAACGGCCATGCGGGATTCACCCGACGGACCTCTTCGGACCAGCAGAACCTTTCCTTGCTTAGCCTACTGTACACACGTTGGTTCTTGTTTGAGATCTTTTTCTGCCACGTTAGACGTAATATACGATGAAGACAAGAAACATAAAATTTGTTGAGTTTATTTTCGCTAGCGTTCGACAAAGTACAGGTTTCACTGGCTCACAATATCATACTGCAGACAAAGTCTCTATAGATGACAGCCTTGATTATTATAAATAGTTTTGGATTATCCCAGACCCTGGAGGTGAACCGTGCAAAGATACCAGATGCTTTACTGATGCAGATGTAGATCTTGACTTTGATCGAGGCTGATGATGCTATTTTTAAGCTAGGCAGACGAAATTATCTACAAACTCAACGACGCAGCCATCGATGTTGATTGGTTGTGGAGCGTTAACACCTTAGTTGAGAATATTTGTCTTTTTTTGACTGATTTTCATTTTGAAATCTTTGCTGACTGCTGAGAATAGGTCCATCAGCATCTATAGGTCTTCCTTACTTGTTAATATATTTGTAAAATCTTTAAAAACTATCTTTATAGAAAATAAAGTTTTATTATTTTAACTTGAGCTACAAATTTCGGTTAATATATTTAATAATCTGTGATGACCAAAGCAATTTTGTATGTGAATTAAAAAAAAGATTAAAACAGACAGAAAATAAACAATTATTTCTTTCAATATAAACAGTTTGTGTTACTTGAACAGTCCGTAATTAATTCAAATAATTGTATTTTGATAACTTTTTAGCAAACACTTGAGATAATGTAAAAATTAGAAGTCAGCTTGTGAAAATTGATATTCTTGTTTAGGAATAAGCAAACTTTAAAAAAAAAAGAGTTTTTAAATGTTCAAACCAATATCTGAAAAAGCTTAATATAAAATACGATAATCATGAACATCATCTCAAATTCTTATTTTTGGAAATTTGACGGATTAAATACAACTTAATTCTTATTTTTAAAATTATGCACAATTTAATTGAGATTCATTTTGATGACTTCTTTTTCATTAGTTTTTCCCTCAACTTATACCAACTCAGACGACACACGTTTCATCTAAATAAGCCCATATGACCTGGTACATTAATCAGGGCGAATTTTTTCTTATACGGCACAATTAGTACATGCAACCAGCTGCCATCAGACATCTTCATGTCAGAATCACTCGCGTTGTTCAAGCAGAAGTTGAACCGTTATAATATTGCCAACATTGTCATTTCTAAACTGAATTTTCCCCTTTTTTATATTATTAAAATTCTTTGTAATTGTTCACTGATATATGTTTTGGAGACTACTGAAATACTATGTGTTACATCATTTGCTTCCTATATTTCTAACTTAATCTTATATAATAGTTCTTCTTTGTGAAAATGTGGGTTAGTGGGAGATGCTCTCTTTTGCATTTATTGTAATAAATAAAGAAGTCTTGATGATAAATCTATCAAAATTTATTGATATGAAAGTCTGAATTTTGAGAGAATTTCAGACTTAAATAGATGAGACAAAAAGATGAGATATTTCTGCAACTAAAGATTATAAAGAACAGAAATATCTGTCCAACAAACCTTTCAAAATATTCCTATTGAGAGTTTTTACAAAAATAAAGATTTTATTCAATTATTGTTTAGTTGGCGCTTTAGCCAATTTAGTAAAAACAAAATTGAATATTTAAAGAGGCTCATTAAATAAATAAAAACAAGATAAAAATGAAGATAGATTATCTGTTCTCCTCAAAGTTTGATTTCAGATTAATTTTTGGAGTGATGCTCATTGATAGAAGCTCTTGGAAGAGCAACTTACACGCGTACGGGATCTTAATCAGAGCAACATTTTTAGATGATTTACAAAACTGGCAATATCCATCATATCCAATCCTACCGCAAGCTCCACAGACATCCACCTGAAGATACAATGAAGAAGATACCAACCAATCAGCAAGCTGTATCTCACATGAAACTGATCAGATGAAATCATGAGACGTTCTAGTAGCAGCATACTAGCTCCGTAACCAATCAAGCAATCCCGTTCCATCTCACCCAATCGCAAGCCTCCGTCTCGAGCACGTCCTTCAGTAGGTTGCCTAGCAATAAGTCAACAACATATTAGTTTCCAAAGATGACTCACACCCTGGACCGCCTATTTAGGTCCGATGTTTGTACACAATGGCCCAGTGACCAGGGAGACTGATTCAAAGTTGCAAATTAAAAGAACAATGTATTAGCAGCCAATTGACCTGACCACTTGTCCACCAGATATTCTAATTACCTTGTCAGCATTGTTCTTGGTCCTCTTGCACGGGCATGCATCTTATCGAGGACCATATGTTTCAACTTTTGGTAGTAAATCGGTCCATGGTAGATATAAGCTTCCATCGGCTCTCTACGAAGTATATTAGAAAGGACACAAGGTAAAGATGAAGAGGACTTACCCTGTGATACCGGATGTTAGGAGATCTTTACCATGATAATTGAACCCATATTCTCTCATCACTTGCGACAGATCTTCCAGTTTGCTGCCTCCAAAAGCAGTCCCATATCGAAACTGACCGTCCAATGCGGCTGGTGATAAAGAATTGGAGTAAAGGTTTGGGGCGAGATTGTGGTTGAAGTGACCTACCTGCTTTGCTGCCCATTAATTCAAGTAACTTACCGACCGTCATACGTGATGGGTACCCGTGAGGATTCATGATGACATCAGGACAGATTCCCTGGTCATTAAAAGGCATGTCCTCCTGAGGTGCAATTAAACCAGTGACACCTGTAAAAAAGGAGGTTAGATGTGGACAGAGTGGGTGGGACTACCTTTCTGTCCATGTCTACTACTGAATTTATCACCAATTTCAGGCCTCCTGGTCTCGCGTATCTTCAGTTTGAACAGCAAATTACCATCAGTAGTATCAGTGACGATTGTCTGTAATAGAAGATGTTGAAGCCGATGACGACATCTCAACTAAATCACCTCCTCCACGTAGCAACATCCAGGACTTTTATAAGACAAAGGAGTCTCCTGAATTTCCGATGGATCTACTTTACCAGCGAGCTTTTTAGGGGCCATGTACTTGTTGACCAGGACCAATTTCTTTTCAATTTTCTCTCCTGCGCGGACAACTCCGTCCTGGTCCAAGATCTTGTGTCTAAAAAACACTTCGCCGGTCGACTCGTTGATCTTTGGACCATGGACACCTTCAATTTTCTTCGGGTTCAATTTATTGATTACTGTCTTTGTGGCTCGGTACACAATACAGCGTCCATAACCTACAAGATCAGCTGATAAGTGACGTCACGGGTCGATATCGCTTCACCTCTATCAACTGACGCTTTGTTGAGCACTAAGGCATCTT
Organism: Pegea sp. RAD2-039; assembly: GCA_034620365.1. Lineage (NCBI taxonomy): Eukaryota > Metazoa > Chordata > Thaliacea > Salpida > Salpidae > Pegea > Pegea sp. RAD2-039. The sequence continues at coordinate 462,245 of JAQGEQ010000161.1, forward strand.
CGATGTCATACGCGCTGTAGCTCATCACCGCAACAATCGCGTTCTGACCCGCTGGTAAGTCTTCGAAGTTAATTAGTTCGATTGTTCGCGTTTTCACTAATGGTTTCTGTAAATGAAGATGGTTTAGTTGGTTAGTTGTAGATGGTTACAAAACCAACCTGTGGATACACGAGCAGATATTGAATGGTGTCAAAACGAAGTTGCTGGTTGTAACCAAGTGTTCCCATGGCTTGTTTACCCATGGCACACTGATATGTGTTACGAGGCGACTGATTATGATGAGGGTATGGAATTAATCCGGCGCAAGCTCCTAATAAAGTGAAAGGTTCAATCTCCAAATGTGTTGTGTTCCTAGTTGATATATAAAATAAATATTTGAAGAAGCAGGAAGCGGCTGACTTCTCGATATCAGATGTAGAAAGCGCGATCAAGCAATCATTCTTCTCGTTGACATCAAGAAACTCCAGAAATCCTTGCTGGATTAATTCATCAAATGTAGTGAGACCCGACACCAACTCGACCAAGTGACTTTGTTTCAAGCAAGGTTTTTGGTTCTTCACGATTATATAAGGTCTGTAGATGACTTGATAAGATGCTGGAAGAGTTTGAAGATCATAAACATCACCTGCAGAGTCTCCCTCCGTCAGATGAGATGTAAACAGTCCGATGTGAGTGATTTGTAGAAATTGAAATGAAGCTATCGAGGCGTCCAGCGCGACGTAGACGCCGTAACATAGCAACCAGTGGACCAGGACTTTTACTTAGACCGATGTAGAGGCCATTAAGACAGACGAAGTAGGAAGGTGCACGGTGGATATCGTACCCTTGAAATGAATAATATTAATTTGTTGTTAGCGACATCTAGTGACAGTGAAGTACCTCCCTGCGCTGCAAGACTTTTAACTCCTAAACTCATCAAGGTTTGATGGATACTTGTTTCTGGGACATCGACAGTGATGTGGGCCATTAATGCCAAATTTTTTACCAATCCTACAAGCACATGTCATCAACGGACCATTTCAAATCGGTTGTCATGGATACTCACCACACGCCTCGCCTTCAGGGGTATCAGAAGGACACAACATGCCCCATTGAGATGGTTGAAGTGACCGTGGTCCGCTGACTTTTCGGGTCTTCTCAAATTGAGATGAGATTCGGGTCATCATGCCAAGGGCACTGATATAGGACAGTCGGGCCAGGTTCTGGGTCACTCCTTTACGTTCCATCTTGAAACGTTTGAGACACCAATTACCCTGAATGATATTGTTAGCGGATTAAAGAAGTTTGGGGTGTTTGGGGCACCGTCGATATAGCGTTGTTGAGGGAAGCAGTGATCATTGTAACTCTCATGCTCTTTGAGATGTCAAACGCAGCAGCTCGAGTCTTTGGGAGCGATTTATCAGCAATCTTCTTCATTTCGCTGTTAAAATTCTTAAAGACGTCCTCAAAAAGAAGAGAGACAAGCTACAAGATAAAAAAAAGATGAAGATTAGATTAAAGATCAAAAGATCACCCACTCCTCCAGCAAGTTCCATTCGTTTGTTGCCATAGTAATCGCGATCATCAACCTCCACTTCGCCCAACTCTGTGAGGATGATTCGACGGATCATAAGGGCAAGATAGATTGCCTAGCAATGAGTAAAATAAGCAGAAATTTAGTGACCAGGTCTCAATGTTACTTTATTCTCAAAATTCCAATCATGAACAGGGACGTGGGCAAGGATAGTGTATGCTAACCACTCTCGGGTCTCGTCCTTTTTACTCTTGTAGGGAGCCGCCCCATTAAAGATCATCTTTCCTTTGATCCTTGTTGAGATGTAACTGATGGCATCTAATTGACTGAAGACCTGTTTGAGAGAGTCTATTGATCATTGAGAAGACTTTTTAGGATCACTAACTTCTAATTCTTGGCATTGAGTCAAAGATTCTACAAATCTAGTCATCACTTTCTCTTCTACTCCAACATATTGCATAATTTCCGCGTCTGACTCTAATTGCAAAGCCTGAAGAGTAAAGGAAGATTAAATTAGGGATCTATAAGATCATCAAGTTACCCTGAAGAGGATGCAAACAGGTAGGTCTTCTTTTAGAGCGTTCTGTTGGATGTAGTAGCATTTCTTCTTCTGTATAACCCGACAAATAGTCTTTTTTTCATTAGTACTACTATGAACAGAGCACCCAAATTCCCCTTTTTTATCTTTCTCTACAATCATTCTGTTTTTGGATAATTGTTCTTGTATCAGAATGACCTAAAATTCGGTTTTGAGTAATAAAGTTACAACATGTTTTTTAATTTCTTTCAAAAATTACTTTTTCTTGTCCTTTGCAAATAAAATAACCACCAGGGTCATGGGGACACTCTTTCAGTCTGGCCAACTCACTGGGTGTTTTTCCAGTCAAATTACAATTAGAACTTCTCAGCATTATAGGCATGCTGAATATTTAAACTTGATTAGATGTATATTAAAATCAAGTCTTTATATTTTACTTTCCAATGACGAAATCAGACTGAAAAACTCTTTTTTGTCCAACCATATGTTGAAAGTCAACTATTATAGGAGCAGAGTAAGTTAAATCTCTTAACCTACATTCCTGTGGTGTTACTATTCTTGCTTTTTCATTAAAGTTGCTGTCTTGCAGAGTAGGTTGACCTATAAATAAAGATATTGTTGAGAATGAATCTTTTAAGATGAGTTAAAGAAAAATGTTCAAAAATATATTAACTAGAAATTTAGATTTAAAAGTTTAAATCCTTTTTATTTCTTATAACTCAAATCACTAACCAACTCTAATATCAAAATATTCCAAATACCACTTAGGGCTTGCATCAGAAAATACCTTCTTGTTAGCCTCTAAGATTTTTTTTATACCAACATTTATAAAATAATTAAATGAATCTATATGTTGCTTGACTAAACCACGATTTTTCAAAAACGCTGGAACCAATTTCCACTGATCCTAAATTATTATAAGATAAAGAAATGATTAAATAAACAAATTTTATTCATAAAAACATTTAAGAAAAACAAATTTATCTGAAGAAGTTTAAAACTGTTTTATCTTTTATACTCATTAATGAAATTATTAACAATTATATCATGCTTTGTTTTTGAAAATATTTAAACCCGTTAAATATAATATCAATAATATCATTGTGATTTTTTTTATAATAAATCTACTCACTTTTATAGGTTTGTTGATAACATCATCATTTACATCTGCTAAATCTTCAGGAAACCTCATTACTGAGGCATAAAAACACTAAGAAATTTACAAATACTTGAAAATTTCTATGAATACAAGTTTCTTTAAATTAATGTTTACTAAAAGTAGTATTAGATTAATTAAAAGTATTTTATGTGTTTTAAATAAGAAATAATCATCTACTTATTATATTTCATGTACAGAAAACAAGTTATAACTCGATAGTTCTTCTAAACATGCTGAAGATGAAACGTGGAATTTTTCTAATATCCAACTCGATTTGACTTTAAAAATTCTTTTTTTTTACAATGTATGGGTCTTTAAAGAAGATTGGCTCCTTCATTTTGTAAGGTAAAAACCCAGATCTTCTAGAAACTTTAATTGCTTCTTTAATTTCTTTATACTTTTCATCACAAACATTAAAACTTTCTTTTGGTAAAATGTGGCCAGTTAAAGAAGATATAAACTGAGAAAGAAGCTGAGAATTTTTGTAATCAACTGGTATCCCACACAAAATACATTTATCTACAGTTTCTTCATATGGATTAGCCATTTGTACAGGTTCATCTGCATCCACAGAAACTTCAGTTTTTGGGAGATCTTGTACTCCAGAGGCTACTTTAACTCCTAGACATCGATATATTTGAAAATTCAAATATCTTGCTTGAAAATTATGAAACAACTCATGATTATTTAACAAAACTCTTTTAAGTAACATCCTTAGAATAAAACCAACTGAAATTTTTTTTTTATTTTTAGTTGATATGAGAGTTTACTGAAGCCATAATCACAAATATATTCTTGCAAATACTTGTATCAAAATCTTGTACTGACTTATATAATTGTGCTTATGTACGTGAACATATCAACTAGACAATTGATTGTTTAGTGAAATTCTTTAAAATATATTTATGAAATCAAAATTATTTTTTATCTTATTATTAAGCAATAAAAATTAAAACTTTTTATTAAATAATTTTACGATATATCTTTCTCTCATTGTCAAAAAAACACATTAAAAATGAACAGCAATTTGTACTACATTTATCACTTTGACGAACATGGCCTAAAATTTTTTTATATCATACTAAAAAACTTATTTATAGCACTTTACAAAAATAAGTTTGTCAGTTAAATAGAAACTTTTATAAAAAGATAACTCTTTTAGTTTAGCTCAACGCTACATTCAGATACAACTATAATCATGGCCTACCTCGGCCAAGAACGTATACAAATATACATTATTAAAAGACTTTTAACAACTTTTTTTCATTGATTTTTTTGTTATTTATAAGGCTATATGGTTTGTTAATAGAGTCAAACTACAAAGGCAACTCTTTAATGAAGTTTGTTTATTAGCTTTGAGAAGACTAACTTCTACATAGATGTTAAGTTTAGTTTATAAAACTAGCTGCTTGAAATATATGTTAAACTCAAAACAACAAGGAAAATAAATTGAAGTCATGAAATAGCTTGTGAAATTTTCTACAAATTGTTTGATTGCTTATTTTACCTTCTGAATAGATAAAATAGACCTCTTTGTGCCGAATACACACGAAAAATATGGTTATCATTTATTTTTACAACCATATATTTCTTCAGTATTTTACAATTATTACATTTTACAGTATTACAATTTGGTTGAAAATAACTAGGTTAGAAGTAAATTATTTACTTTACTCATTACTATGAAATAAGCTTGTAATTAACTTTAGCTAACTATTTTTGTCAAAACATTACCAATTAGGATATATAGATTAAAATATTAATTAAACTTGTGTTATATACTGTTGTGATTTTTGTATCTGTTGTCGTCATTTTTATATATTTATTTTAGTTATGATCTTTCTAAATTAAAATGACTGCATATAATGTTTTTTTCATTTAATTTTGTTTTAAAAATAATAACCGGTCATGTGGAAAATCAGTTTAGCTTTAAAGTTCTTGGTTGATAGGTTCAGGTTACCTTGGTGTTCGAGTCCTCATCGTTTGTAACTAAATGTTGATTTTTTAAATTTTTACTTTAATTTTTATATGATAAAAAGAATTAAATGTATTTGTCAAGTTTTAGCTACATTTAAACAATGGTTTTATCATATTAATCTACTTATTCTTTATTAAAGTGATTTAGATTTAAAAAGTCTTTGTATATAATGTTTGGTGAAATTCAAGAGTAATATACACTTTGTTACAGATTTCATACAAACTAAAACAATTTCTAAACTGCTTTTGACCCTCTTTTTATATTATAGTTAAAGATCAATATATACTTCTGATAATAACATTGTATAAGAGTTATGTATTTTAATTATTATACTTTTTTGATTATTAAACCAAGTTTGCTTTTATAATAAAATATACTTGAGTCTACTATAACTAATAAAGTACTCAAAACAATTAGTTTTAATTTGTAGTTATTTTAAAAATAAGATATTAATAAATTTTTATAAACTGTTAGATTTCTTAAAATTGTTAGATGTAAATTAAACTTTTTTTTAGGTAGAAATAGGAAATCTTTATTTTAATTATCAAAATTTAGCTATAAAATGCATAATATACCGACTTATGATGGCCAGGAAATTACTCCAAGTATGATGGATTATGCATATATAGATAAATGTTCTGATTCTAAAGTAATTATTTGTTTTCAATTTCTTTTATTCAATTTTTCAGATACTTTATTTTAGATTTAGTTTTGAGCATCATAAAATTGATATTTTTATACATGACTAGTTATAAAAGATATTATTTAACTGATGGCTACAAATGACAAAATATATAATTCTTTAAGTTTCAAATTATTTTTGTTTAATCCATGAAATCTTTTGTGAATTATTTAGATCTTGGAAAAGATCTTGATTGTGTTAAGATCTGGATCTGAGGGGTTTTATCCTCATCTAATTAATCATTGTGAAGAGCGTTTGCAAGAGTTGAAACCTAGCAGTAGATTACTTCGTAAAGAGAACAACAAAACTTTTACCAGGTTCAAATTTGTTTATTTCAATTTCTTTTTATTCATAATTTTTATTAACTTATTTTCACAATTTGCTTTCAATTTTATCACTTTATTTATTCAAACCAAGTTTATTCAAACCGCTGCAAGCAACAAATTATACAGCTTTTATAGCAAACAAAAAAAGTGACTGCTGAAATCAATGTAAGGAATCACATTATCATAATTAATATTGAAAAATAAGAGTACTGCATAAATGTTCATAGAATATAAATTATGAATGAAAAGTACAAAATAAGTTGAAAAAATAAGAAAAACTGCTCAAATTATATTTTTTTAAACAAAATTCTAGTAGAGATGATAGATTTTGATGTAGATTATATTATTTATATTGTTGAAGATATTACTTGAGTGTGATAAGTAGAGTTGTGATTAAGTCTTTATTTTAAAGAGATTTGGAGTCTGATTGGAAGAATGGACTGGAAAAAGATTTGGAAAATTGGAAGTTAGAAATGGAGCTTTCTAATCATGAAAAATGTAATATAAATGCTGACGACATACCTCCTATTAGAGTTAATACTCATTTAAATGGTTGGTCATACGTTTATATTTTCATTAAAAAAGTTTCAATTTTGTAAAAAAAAACTTTTATTTGCAAGTTTGTCCAGTGGGTTGATAAAACGTTGTAGTTATCAATAATGCAAACCGCTATCGTTTTAGGTAACAGAAAAAGTGAGCTGAAGAAACAGAAACGAATTACTAGTTATGATTACAAATCATGGGACAAATTTGATGTTGATAAAGAATGTGAAATGATAGATCTAGAAAATTCAAGCCCCAAAATACCTAAAGAAGTAAATCTAGTGATAAAATTTCTATTTTTAGTGGCTAATCATATACAAGTTGTAATAGCTGAAAGCTCTTTACAACAATTTCTATAAATTACTTTTATTCAATATTTTTAGCTATTAAAAATGTTCAATTACAAATTTAGAAAATGTTTATGAAAATTTGAAAACTAAATTTTTTATAGAAACCAACGTTAAGTACTGAAATTGAGTCTTCAAATTTAAATGATCATGAGCGCTTGCAAAAAGCTGAAGCTGAAAAAATTAAAGGCAATGAAGCATTTAAATCATGTAAGTCTAATCATAAATTGAAATTGATCAAAAAATTAATCTTCTTACTGACAGGTGATTATGAAGAGGCTTTGACTTACTATTCACGGAGTCTTGGTCTATTTCTCACAACTGCATGTATCAATAACCGAGCTCTCGTCTACTTGAGGTTAAAAAAGTGGGACGAAGCATGTGAAGACTGTAATAAAGTGCTTCGTATCGAACCAGAAAATTTGAAAGCCAAATTACGACGAGCTTCGGCTTACAAAGAAATGGGTAAACTGAACGAAGCGTGGAAGGACCTGAAATTTGTGCTGGAAAAGGTAAGAAAGGATTCCTACATCTTCTCCAATCTTTTTCTCATCTTTTTATTTGGATTCTGTAGGAACCGAACAACCAGCGTGTGCAAACGATAATGGCTGAAATTAGAAAGATAAAAGAAAAAGGAAACAAGCTTGTGGTAGAAGATTCGGGTTGTTCAAGCGACGAAGAAAATCATTCCACAGAAGTGATGGTTGAAAAAAGAAGCGATGATGAAGTAGCTGGTGGTGACAACAAACAACCAGCTGTTGTCCAGGTTGCTATGCCGACGCAAGTTGCTAATATCAAGCAAGCGGCTAACAATTTAATACGAAGCGGGATGTATGCAGATGCTGTTGAAAAATATAATTCAGGTATACAGATATTAAACAAAATGGTCAGTGACAATAAAGATCCGAAAAGTAGCTACGACAACTGCTTGGCGATAATGTTAAGTAATAGGTCTTTATGTCACTTAAAAGTGGGTGATGATAGCTCTTGTATTTCTGATTGCAAACAAGTTTTGAGTTTACAACCATTCCATGTAAAAGCTCTTATGAGACGAGCTACTGCTTACGAGCAAACTGAAAAGTATGCTGATGCTTATGTTGACTATCATACAGCCTATTTAGTCGATCGTAATGCTTCACAAGCCCAAAGTGGATTTAATAGAATGGCTGCAGTTCTTCGTTCAACTTACGGTAACACTTGGCGAGATAAGCTACCAAAGATGCCTCAAGTACCTTTAAATAAATCACCAAAACCTTCTATTTCCTCTCCACCTCCACCTAGTGTTGATACATCAGTTTCTATGTCTTCTAACGATCTTAAAGATGTCAAGGACTCGGTTATAGAGCAAGCAACTGATGCAGAAAAAGAAGTTGAAAAAGAAGAGCATAAAAAGAAGTATGAAGAAGTGAAACGGAACTTGTTTTTATCTGTAAAGAATAAAGGAAATCAATTAGTAAAAGATTGTAATTACAAGGATGCGATTGAATGCTACACCCGATGTATCCAATTCTATCCTGATGAAGTTGTAAGCTACACTAATCGAGCTCTTTGCTACCTCAAAGTCAAAGATTTTCATCAAGTAATAAATGATTGTAGTAAAGCTCTTCAACTAGATCCGAGTAACATCAAAGCTTTTTATCGACGAGCTACAGCCCTAAAGAACCTCTCGCGACTAGTAGAGGCAGAAGACGATCTTGTTAGTTTGATAAATGTAGATCCTTGTAATAAGACTGCTGCAAGTGAACTGAAAGCACTTCGCAATCTCATAGCATCTTCAAAACCCTCTAAAATGAAAAAGGTTGTCGTTACTGAAGTAGATTACAGCAGTGATGAAGATGAAGTGAAACCTCCTAAATCAGAAGATCAGAAAAAGCAGCGAGAAGAGATGAAGTCCTCGGAAGCAAAGAGCAAGTCCTCGGAAGCAAAGAGCAAGTCCTTAGAGGCAAAGAGCAAGTCCTCAGAAGCAAAGAGCAAGTCCTCAGAAGCAAAGAGCAAGTCCTCAGAAGCAAAGAGTAAGTCCTCAGAAGCAAAGAGCAAGTCCTCCGAAGCAAAGAGCAAGTCTTCGGAAGCAAAGAGCAAGTCCTCAGAAGCAAAGAGTAAGTCTGACAACAAACAAAATGGAGTGGAACGAAGACTAATCACATCTCCTTATGAATTTGGTCATCGCTGGAGCTTGGTGAAACCAAAAACTAACATAGCAGCTTATAAGAAAGTGTTGGATGAAGTGGTTCCTGAGCAACTGCCTCGTCTACTCAGTAATAAAATCGACGAACATCTTATCATAGTGACTGCCAAAGCCGTCCGCCTTTATCTAAACGATAACAAGCAAACTGAGCGAGCTTATAAGATCCTATTTTATCTAGCTCAAGCTAAAAGATTCGGTATCAGTTCGATGTTTTTAACCGATGAGAATCGATCTGTGATTGCTGAAACGTTTGAACTGTTGAGTGAAGAAGTTGATTCACAAGATCAATTTACTAAAGAAGATCTGAGCAATCTGCGTGTCAAGTATACAGCTTAAGAATATTTTGTAGTTGTAAGTATTTTGAAGTTTATCTGACAACTTTTTTTGATAGTATCTTTCTGAATTAGAAGTAGAAATTGAATAAATGTTCACTTCTGCTATATATTTAATTAATTTTTCGTAGCCTTAACTCATTTTTTGTATCGTTCTTATTTGGTTTTTGATTAAAGTTTGCAAAACTGAAATAAATTTTTGGTACAAATTTACAAATATCATTTGATATTGTCTTTCATCTGCAGATTTAGATGAAAAATTGGATTTAAGTAGTTTCAAGTAGTCACCAGATTTTGTGTTTATCATTTTATAGTCTAACAGAATATATCTTTTATAAAATCACTTAATCTTTGAGAGAAACCTGTTTTGAATATCAGCAAATAATGAGAACTTTATACTCTACTAGAATCTAATATCATCAACTTAATTATTTTTAGTGAAAAATTTATTAGATAAAGTCCAATCTTTTTAATAAATAATTTTAACAACTAACTTTTGAAACATCCGATTTTTGTCTTTAACTATTAAGATTTCCCATCTTCGTATGTCAACGGATAAGTTTAAAGTAGTAAATAACCAAATAACTAATGAGTTTTCAGTTCATTTATTTAGTTACGATACTCAATAAAGAAGCAATCTAACATTAAGAGTTTATTCAAAGCGAGAATAAGCGAAGAAAAAAGGTACAGCTGATTCACATTAAACTTTATACTATTAAGTAAAGTTTTACTAGATTATGTAGAGGTTTAGAAGTACAGTGTTGTAACCAAATGTTTCTCATCCAATTATTATTATATGATTTTCACTTTGATATGAATGATAGTGATCAAAATTCAATAAAAATAATTGGATTGAATTGTGTTTTTGTTACATGTGAATAAAAGAAAAGACCTTGATAATAATATCTTTAACATCAGTAAATCTTATATATACTTATTTAGTGTAGAGTTTCAAAGTTAATGTAAGCAACAAGACAATTGTTTGAAGATAGCAAACTTTCAGATTCTTTTAAAGCAGATATAATTAGTTCTACTTAAAGATCTCTGCCAAAGAGTTTGAGCAGATATTGTACAGATGGATTACAGAAGAAGATATGCGTTAACATAAAGTAAGCCCTAAAACAAACAGCTAAGGGTATACAGATAAAAACAAGTCGAGTAAAAACCATGTTTAAAACTTTACAAAAGTAAATGCCTCTAAGTTTTAGTAAAAACAGTTTAAAGAAGTTCTTTAAATTCATTTATTTATCTTTTATTGTACTTTCTTTGCATATATTTACTTTATTTAATGAGATTATCCATTTGAACGTGTTTTGAATATTTAAAATCAAATTGTTTGCAATTGTCTATCATCTTCATTTTCAGTGAATATTTTCTGAATATTACCAGATTTATTCATTAAATTAATAAAACGACGACGCTTCGGGATCCCCAGCTGTCTTCCAATCTCTTCTTTGTCGACTTCAAATGGTCGGTGAGCTAATTCCAAATTGCTTAGCAGTTGTATTGGATAGAGAAAACTAAATAAAGATTTATTTTCAGATATTTCATCTGTCCATTTCAATAAAATTTGGAATATAAATATATTAATTACTGATTTTTATATTTTCATTTTCCAAGATATTAAACAGGAGTGTGTTCAATCATCAGAATTTAAACTAACAACGATAAATTGATGAAGTTGTTTTCTTTTCAAGAGTCATTATTTTACGATTACATTTTGTTTACATGATAAGTTATGTTTTAAAACATTTTAACCAATCAAACAGCAATTTGTAAAACGCTTACGATGAAGTTTATTTCAACTTTTATCAAATAAACAAACATTTAAAACACTTATTTTGATTTGAGACTTTTTTCTCACCGTTTTCGGTACACTAATGCTCCAGGCAATGTAGGGTCTGCAATGTCGCTATATTTCATCATCAACCAAGATCTTGGATTCGCGGGTGGCCTACTTCGCCCAATTGGTTTCAGTGGGTAGTTTTTGACGGGAAATCTGTTTTCTTGAAGTTCTTTCTTAGTTAATATTCTACCAGTTTCGCATCGTGCCACAGTCTATAAAAACGTTAAAATTAAAAAAAAAAAGTTATTTTGATGGTATGAAAAGTGTATTCATGCGATGTATGGCTACAGATAGCAATTTATAGAGTTCTTTTGAACAAAGAACATTATGACTATAGAAGAAAGTTCTCAAACACCACAGTTCAATAAGTCAATTGTATGGCATAATTCTTAAGGTGACAGAATTAGTGATGGAATCGAAAAAAAGATTTTAAAATGTAGTTGCCAAACTGTTGCTAGCTATTAGTCTACAGGGTGTTGTTAGTTAAGTTAATTTAAAAAATGAATCTTAATAAAAGGACGAATAGAAGATTAATTAAGATAGGATCAATTTTGATGATTCAATTATTTAACTCACCACATCTTCATGAATTAATCTTTTTTGCGCTGAATGAACAGGATCATTTAGATGAGGTATTGATGCTTTTAACTTGTAATCATGTGCGTTTGGGTCATAATCATCTGATTTAATATCAAGAAAGACTCCTTTCTGTGAAAAATCTTAGAATTCAAACTGTTGAGCACTTTTTTGTACTTACATTCTTGTTAGTGAAGTTTAAATAATCAATATAAGCTTTCTTCTTCTGTAGTAAAAGATTATTCATATCATGTTCAAATGTTGAAAAAACTGAGTTTCTGATAGGAATGTAGATGTTTTCTTGCCACTTCTTAAATCTAACTTCTTTCTTTCGCAGGTTTAATAAATCGTTATCTTGTATTGCTTCATCTAAGGCCTTTAAATTAAGATATATAAGTGAAAACTTATAATCACTATAAACTTACTTTAAATAAATTTTAAAATTGGCTAACTTTAACAAATGTTTCTTCGTTGCCCAACACCGTGTTGTAGATATGTTTCATTGCAATAACATCACTGTCATTTTTTTCATTCATGTAAGATAGCTGCCTTCGGGCTTTCCAAGATTCCTGAGTTCAAAAAATTTATTTGAATAAAAGAACATTTTCCAAATTTCTTTCAATTTTGTTGCCGCTGTCATCTCCGAGTCAACGACAAAGGCGACTCACACCCTGAACCTCCTATAAGCAGGATTGTGACTTCGATTTCCAGATGTCATCTTCTGCACTATCACTATAGAACTTTTTAAAGTGTCTGTTGGCTAGCCCTACTAAGCCCTCATGTATGCACATTACCTTTGATTATAGTGGAGAGCAGTGGACACTCACTATTTAAATCCCAGGTTCTGTGATACGGCCTAGTGACCTGGGACAGTGGTTTTCTGTATGGGTTTACTTTAACAGCTATTTGCTTCTCCCAAAGCAACCACCAGGCAACAATCCTACTTTCTACACTCCATAAAGGTCCCCAACAAGGAAGCAGTCGAACCTCCATACAATAGATTAGTAACCAATCAACTTAAGTACTAGTCTATCTCGTCACCAAATTACTGATTATTTATCATAAAAAATGTATTTTATCACTTCTTTAGGCAACTAAAAAACTGAGTAATAAAATTTTTATAAAACTTTTCAAGTAAAAAAAAACTAATTTCATTTACATCTTTTATTTGCTGAAGAAGTGTATTTGATGATGAGGATGCAGAGCCAATCAACTTGTTAATTGAACCATCAATATCTTTCATTTTATCAAAAGAAAATAAAAAGGTATTATTGTCTCCCTGTAGACAAGAAAACCCACTTTATAATTAAGATACCTGACAAATTGATTCAAGAGAAAAATAAAAACAAAGTTGTTATAGATACTTTTGGCTTTACTAATAGTATAATTTAGGTAATAACATTATTTTCACTGAAAGGACGGATTGTATGAGGTCTTTGTTCACGATATCTTATGATGTTTTCTATCATCTGTTCACTATTAGTCAATTTTAAAGACTTCTTTTTTGGTTTGTTTCGTCGTTTTGGTATGGGTAAATGCTGTACAAGAATAAACATTATAATTCTAAAATCACCAAAACCAAATACTTGTTAGACACTAAAATATAAAAATACTATTTGAAAAGTTTATATTAAGTAGAAAATTATAAATATTTTAAGTTTATAATTAAAACACTTATTGTAAACAGACTCTCAAATATAAAGACTCAAGGTTAACTGGAATTAAAATTTGATATATATAAACTTACAATTTCTGTATTTTCAAAGTTTGCTATATCATTTAAACTAAAGTTCTTTTTAGACTTGGTAACAATTCCTTCTGAACTTTTTAACATTTTAACATTCAGCTTCTATTTAATTAGTTTCAAACAAATATCTAAGTGTAATATTAAAGTGAAAGAACTTTGCTACAAGAGAGTTAAAAGTTTTATATTAAACATATTCAAAAAAGAGTGTTAAATTTTTTATTAATGATTAGTAAACTGAAATAATTTATTTTAAAAACTTTATAAACTTATTAATTTGGTAATTATCATAAATAATTAGAACATTTGTTTATTAAATTATTCAAAAAAGATTTCTGTTGATGGATTTTTTAATAAATTTAATATAAAAAAGATCTAAATAATTTCAGGTTATCAATATTTAAGCATCTTTAGAAATCTTTAATAAAAAGTATTGTTAAAACAATAATAGATCGAAATATATATAAGTAAATCAGTAAAATGATCAACACATAACCTATCATAAAAGGTAAATAGGTTAATATAAAAGTTAATAATTTAATCTTAAAGAATACATAAATAATTGAAAATGTTTGAACCCATAAAATATTTAAAGCCAGGTGTGCTTACACGTGTTGTCATGACAACTAGCATGCGCCTCAAGTGTTCAGTACGTATCAGAGTAGTTTTGTGTGAACACTTTGGAACAAAAATATTCTTTTGAAACGAATAAATAAAATTTAGAAAAAAGCTTATGGCTACTTTAAGTTTAAAAATGTGTTAAAAAATAATTTAAAAAAAGTTATGCATCTGAATCATAAGGCAAATCAATCAAAATATCATTGCAGCAAATTGTGCTACTTCTTTTCATGTTCAAACAAGTACGATTCGGGTAATTTGGAGGAAAATGCTGCTAATATCTTCAGTTTCTCTTTTTATTATATATTTTTTGTATTCTTACTCTTATTACCAGTATTATTATTACATAAAGAGCTTTTGTGTAAGATAAAGAAGCTCTTTTTCTTGTTTCAGATCTTTTAAGAATAATGATGCATTATACAACTTTTTATGAATAATTTCGCAATATTGATATTAAACTTTTTTACCAGTCTTAAAATTGCTAAATCTTTGTCATATTATTAGAAAATTTTTGCAATTAATCATAGGTCTGCATTCAGAAGCTTCTAACAGCATAAAAACATCTCTGTTGAATACAATTTTTGTACATTAGAACCCAGAGAAGCTTTTCAATAGCTCTTTCGATTGTGATCGAAATTGAAAAAGTTTAGAAATTTATGTTTCTACATTACAAAATTTGAGCCTTGCTAATGCTATCACTTACTGATTTTTCTAGCTAAAAGGAATAACTTCAAATTTTCAACTTTTTCATCTGTTTAGTTTCCCTTTAAAAAGTAGTTTTTGATAAACACTCTTATAATGCTGCAATATATTTTTTTGCTTTATTTCGTTATGTTAGGTTTTTAGGCAGCTCCTTAAAACTGTGCTTTATTTGAAATTTTTTAAATGTAGTTTTAGAACTAATTATTGTTTATATGTGTTAGATCAAAATTTGCGTTGTGGACCAAACAAAAATGGTTTCTTACCGGAAAAATTTAAATTAGTGTCTTACCGTAAATTTTTCAATCAATTTCTTATTTAAATTACTAAAAAAACTAAAAGTTTAAAATTTATTTTTAATCTAGTTTTTACTACATTTCTTTGAATATGAATTTTCTTAGAGTATAGAATTTATTAGATTAAATTTTTTAACAGTAATCAATTAATTATTATTAATTTTTATTGGAGTCTAACAATTTTTTATCATTTTTTTTGCTTTATTAATTAAAAACATATCTGTGAATAAGTTATTTATTTATAATAATTTATCATCGTCTTACTTGCTATTAATCAAAATTGAATACAAAATTAAATTTATTTATAACTCTGTTTATATCTCCTATATTAGAATAATAATTTAACTTTAATAGTTTTGTAATATTTTATACATCCATTAATTTTCAAATTCCTAAAAGTTTATTGTAAAAGACGGAAACGGTAAAATGATCTCTTTTGAAAAGTTTTTTTTTCACATATATGCTTAAACAGCTTTTTTTTGTCTCCGTATTTTTATTATTTTTTCCTATTTTCAAATACAAAAAATGTAGCTAATTTTTAGAGCTATCATTTTACACTTAGAAAAAATCTCATTTTTTTCTTTTATCCTAATTTACTTTTTAAACAATTGTTAAAAAAACTTTTTGAATACTTTTCAAAGTTACTTGCTCAGTGAAAGCTTAAAAAGATATCTTTATTTTATTTTGATAAACAAATTTTTCTAATTGTAAAATTCAATACATTTGTTCAGCACCATCTTATTTTGCCTTAACTGATAATAACTTTTTGTCATGAGTGACAAAAAAAAAGTTGAAAATGATTCTATAAAAGGTAAATTCTTTAGAGTAATTTAAGTCAATCAAATACTAATTTTTATCTGAAGATGATTCTGATGATAACACATTTCTAACGACTGATGATGATGATGATATCACTGAAAATATTGAGAAGTTAGAAGAAAGACTGATTCAAGTAGAAACTGGGTCCAAAAATCTTAGATTTGAATCAATTGAAAAAAGTGAACAAGAACTGCTAATTGAAAAAGTTTATAAAAATAGCTATAGACGTCTTTTAAAAAGAAACTCAAAATTTGTATGATTAATACTAATTATGAATATTTATTGATTAGGTCATAATATTGATGAGAAAAAATAAGATAACATTTTTGTAGTTCATTCTTATCAAGAATTAATTGGTTTTTATTAGTTGTTGACTTTGAGTTGTATTTTTGAAACCAATAATTCCTAATTTAAACTATGAAGCCTCATAAATGTTGAAACCTAAACTTTGAATAATTTTAAGATTTATTAATTTACAATTTATTTATCAGAAGACTTTATTGATGAAGAAGCATTAGATAGAGCTGTTGAAAACTTTAACGATAAAACAATTGAAAATTCTCAAAACTCATCATTGAAAAGTTTGTAATTTCAGTTATTATTAAAATACATTTTCAGTTTATAAACCACATTTATTGTTTTTAAGCTTAAACACAAATTATAACTTTGTAAATGTCGGTACCAACAAACGTTTATATTTTAAAATATTGATTTTTCAATCAGGTGAAGATTTTGATGAAGATACA
The DNA here is from genome assembly GCA_034620365.1 of Pegea sp. RAD2-039. Classification (NCBI taxonomy): domain Eukaryota; kingdom Metazoa; phylum Chordata; class Thaliacea; order Salpida; family Salpidae; genus Pegea; species Pegea sp. RAD2-039. Next base: position 479,192 of record JAQGEQ010000161.1, read on the forward strand.
ATAAATGAAATCTTAGATACATTTAGTGGTGCGGTTGTTCGCCAGTCAATTGACAATTCAATATTGTTTGAAAGTTCGTTTTTTCATGTATTTATTTTGAAGTGAAAATTTGGGCTTTGTGTTTTTTAATTTCAACTTGACACGTTAATTGTTGATTAGATGGTGATGAAGATTCAGTAAATGAAAATAATGATGAAGATTCAGTAAATGAAGATACTGATGAAGATTTAGTAAATGAAGATACTGATGAAGATTTAGTAAATGAAGATACTGATGAAGAATTTATTGATCAAGTTCTTGGTGAATTCAGTGATGTATTGGTTCAGCAATCAATTTCAAGGTTCACTGACTCAAAGTTCCTTGAAGGTTTGTGTTTTGATCTCTAAATTATTTATTTTCTAGAATTGAAACATCTTAAACTCATTTCAAATAGTAAAGAGCAACTAATTTTATAAAAGTAAATTTTATAAAACCATTTAATAGAATTCTATATTTTTTTCTGTATTTAAAATTACTAAAATACAAAACAATAAATTTTCATAAACCATTTGGGCAACTCTGGTATCCAAAGTGATATTGGCAAGATTTTTGTAGCTGGGAATATAAATAACAATTTTTATATCAAATTTCTATATGCTTTTAGATTGTATTTAAATCTAATTGAAGTTATTTCAACAATTTTTTTTATTATTAATTTTATTCAAAAAGTCTTTTTTCTTTAGAGATGAAATTTCAGTTTAAAAATTTTTCAAAATTTTCATTGAATTTTTTCTCAATGAAACTATTTTTTGTTTTTTCAAATATCAGTTTTATAAAAATTTTCTCTTTATTATAAACTAATTATCAGTTTGTTAAAGAAGACAATTTATATCTTATAAATCTTCTTTTTAATTATCTCATTCTTTAATGTTAATATATCTTAAAACTATCTCGGTTTTAAATAATTTAGCATTTTTTTTGAAGTTATGAATTTGTAAATGTATTTATTGAATACTTTTTGTAGTTTTCTTAAATAACTAATTTGAGCCCCAAAAGAAAATATTAATTGAATAAACTTCAAAATATGAGCGACAAAAGTAAAATAGAAAACGCTGAAACTGTTGATCATGGTGTCAAGTCTGCAGAATTGATAAAAGATGCTGAAATTATTCATGAAAAAAATCCTTTGAATGATGAAGAAGTTGATGAAAAAAATCCTTTGAATGATAAAGAGGTTGATGAAAAGAATCCTTTGAATGATGAAGAGGTTGATGAAAAAAATCCTTTGAATGATGAAGAAGTTGATGAAAAAAATCCTTTGAATGGTGAAGAAGTTGATGAAAAAAATCCTTTGAATGATGAAGAAGTTGATGAAAAAAATCCTTTGAATGAGGAAGAGGTTGATGAAAAAAATCCTTTGAATGATGAAGAAGTTGATGAAAAAAATCCTTTGAATGATGAAGAAGTTGATGAAAAAAATCCTTTGAATGATGAAGAAGTTGATGAAAAAAATCCTTTGAATGATGAAGAAGTTGATGAAAAAAATCCTTTGAATGATGAAGAAGTTGATGAAAAAAATCCTTTGAATGATGAAGAAGTTGATGAAAAAAATCCTTTGAATGATGAAGAAGTTGAAAATAAAATCGGATCATCTACATTTGCAGCTTCACAAACAAATGATAATTATTCTGAAAGTGAAGCTTTCCTTGCTTCTCCTAAGCCAAATCTAGATGATTTAAACACAGAAAAGATAATACCAATAGAAAAAAATGATCAAGATGATAGAAGACAAATAAAATCAGCTGAAAAATTAGTGATTATTCCAACTGCACAGTCACCTGTAGGTGATGAAATTGCTGCAGTTGAAAAAGCAAATAAACAAACTAATGATGTAGTAGTTACTTTGCAAGAAGTTGATAAAAATGCTGCTGAAATTGATTCTGATTCAAATAATCTTTTAAAAACTTCACAAACTAATATCAAAGGTCTTTTCAACTTTGATATCTAAACTTTTTTGCTCTAATGACATTTATTTTCAGCTGATGATGAAAGAGTCGATTCAGAATCTTCACCATTTGCCATTGGTTAGTTCCTTGAATCAATTTTGTCTCATCTCATTTGATGAATTATTCAACAGTAAATTTCCTCCTCGAATCAACTTCTGCTAACATTTCCATCAAAGTTTCTGTCGATGAACCGATATCTTCCTATCTAAAAGAATTATCTGAAAAATTTCAGCAAGATGCCAGTTCACTGATTTTAAATTATCAAGGTAAATTAACTTATATCAAAATATTTATTTATATTCAATTCAATCTTTTTATCTGTCGAAAAAAATTAGAAGATTTTTTCTAGATGCTGTTCTGGACCCTTCACAAAATTTTCACCAAGTAGGAATTAAAGCTGGCTCCACTAAAACCATTTTGGTTCAATCTAAAGATCAAAAAACCTCTTTATCTTCCAAACAAGAATCTGCATCAGCTATAAAAGTCAGAGTTTTGAAAGGTACATTTTTAAATTTCCTGATTTTAAATTAAATTATTCTTGAAATATTTACAGCTGAAAATCTCTTTTTTAGATAATAACTTTCAAGAAGTGATAGTAAAGATTGAAAAGTGTAGCAGAAAAAAACCATTTTTAGGAGGATTCATCCATAAGCTAACTCGAATCGAGTACCACAACGCCTCAGCTCAAACTAAACCAAAACCACTTAGACATCCAAAGAATAAGCTCTTCCATAGAGACACACAGGTATTTAAACCACTTTTACACTACCATCTAACACCATCCAATATAGACTTATAAACAAGTTCAAAGACCGACTCAAACAGCAAATATCTCGTCAACTCAAACAGAAGTTCCTGGTTTGTATATATCAAAGCTTCAAGATAAATATATCTGTCCTAAACCTTATGTGACTGCCGATGAGTACCTTGCTAAAAGACTACGAGCTGTTAGTCAGTTTTGTGTGTCTCACTCCAGTTGATTTAATTTCAGTTTCTTCTAGATTATTATAATCCAAAGATATTTAAGAAAATGGCTCGCAATCCGAAGATGTGAAAAACTGAGAAAGTTGAGGAATGAGCGACTTGAATGGGAAGCAGCTGAAGAAATCCGGAAAAGAAAAGTGAAAGAAGATCGAATTAGGAAAGAGTTTGAGCGACGGATGAATCTAAGAACAAAAGAAGATTTTGATTTAGCGTATGCAGCTCTTGAAAGCAAGTTTCAATTTCTGACTTGAAAGATTTCAAAATAACCAAAAAAATATTTAGAATGGAGATTAGAAGAAATCTCTAACATCAACGCTGAAATGATGGATGAACCAACACGTAAAGCTGCTCTTTGTGCTCTTTTAGATCAACAGACACAATACATCACTTCAATTGAAAGACATAAAATTGAAGCAAACAAAAATAACCGAATCGAAAAAACTCACAAATTACTTGAAAAAGTATCTAAATAACTCAAACACGTGATTAAACATCTAACCCGGACTTCTAGGCGGCCGCCCCTAAACGCTGGAAAGCTTTTGATGGTCGATATACCCTAATGGACACTCAATTTACAATCCGCGCGAAAGAGATGAGTGACATCTACAATAGCATCACTATGAAATATCTAACTCAAGATGAAAGGCTTGATGTGTTGCTAACTCTGAAACACACCGTGAAGGTATCGAACATCTTCATCAACATCTCTTTAACTTCATCAACATCTCTTTGACTTCATCGACATCTCTTTAACTTCATCAACATCTCTTTGACTTCATCGACATCTCTTTAACTTCATCAACATCTCTTTGACTTCATCAACATCTCTTTGACTTCATCGACATCTCTTTAACTTCATCAACATCTCTTTAACTTCATCAACATCTCTTTAACTTCATCAACATCTATTTAACTTCATCAACATCTCTTTAACTTCATCAACATCTCTTTGACTTCATCAACATCTATTTGACTTCATCGACATCTCTTTAACTTCATCAACATCTCTTTGACTTCATCAACATCTCTTTGACTTCATCGACATCTCTTTAACTTCATCAACATCTCTTTAACTTCATCAACATCTCTTTGACTTCATCGACATCTCTTTAACTTCATCAACATCTCTTTGACTTCATCGACATCTCTTTAACTTCATCAACATCTCTTTGACTTCATCGACATCTCTTTAACTTCATCGACATCTCTTTAACTTCATCAACATCTCTTTATGTCGTTTCAGCAACATAATTGTAAACTGACACGAGACATAATTGAATTAATTGATCGAGAAGCAGATCTGATCATGAGATCTGTTAGTGATTGTAATCTCGAAGGACTACGTCAAAGAATTGCGACTTTATTCTTGGAATATTGTAAAACACCGATGTTTAATCCCGAGATCGCAAAGCATTTGAAGGTTATTTCTTAGAGGTTTCAACTTTCAATTGTGAACTGATGATAACCTCTTTAGGTTCCACAAGACTCTACCAAGTTGAAAGAAAATGTTTATTTCTGTGACTCTGTTAACCAGTACTTGTCCTCCAGTGAATTCCAGATACAAACGAATGCAAGATCACATGGAAAATCAAAAAAGTTGACGACAAAACCCTCTGAATATTTCAATTTTAATCCAATAATCTTCACAGAGCAATTGAAACGGATAATATTGCTCGATCTAGACAAGATCTGTCACCTTATCGCTATTTGCTACAAAAACTGCGTGAAAGTGAAGCAGAATATGGCAGTAGTGACAATAAATCAGCTTTTATCATTCAAGTAATCCCTCTTCTCGAAGATGTCTTCTTCTGAGACCTTGTTTTCTAGGAAAGGGATCTCCAATATTTAGTTGATAAAATTTGGATGTCGCAGAGCGTATTAAGTTCATGGGACGATTTATATGATTTGGTTTTTGTTCGTTGGGACAAGAAAGAAGATTGGTCACCGTGGAACTGTGTTCTGTTGACTATCGATGAAGCTAAAGCTCATTTGAAACTGGAAAAGCTAACAGAGGTGAATTACAACAACTTGTTTGCTTTTTTTTCTATTAAATATTTGTAATTTGTTAACTACAGTCCTACGGTGAGATTTTTATCAACAAAATTCGACACAAACACACCCATGCTCGCATTTACTTCAACAAACTTCATAAGATGAACGCAAAGCTTGTCAAGAAGCGATCTTCTAGTTTAACAGGTCTTCAAGAGCTCCCTGGATAAGTCTAATCAAATAATTATCTCGTAATCTTAAAGTAGCATCTTCATCTGTGTCTTCTTAAACTTTTCTTTATTTTGATGTTTGTATATTTCATTTTAAGTGATTTTTTGTAAAGAATTGCTTAAAAATCTGTGACAACAAAATAAGCTTCCGCCTCGACAAGAGAATAAATAAAATCTTTTATCTGACATCTATATCGAATAAATCTGATTTGTGTTGAAACAGATCTAAATTAGAAGATTTTTTGAAGAAGATTCCACAAAAATTCCACTTTTTCAACTTCAATTAAAACATATTTTTAACAGAAATTTTTTCATCTAGCAAACTTTATTCGATTAAAATTTATAAAAAAATTATTGAGTTTTTTGGTTAGGAGGTCATTTTACATGATTAAAATTTATTTAATTAAACAGTTTATCTGTGACATTAGTTTTTTTCGACTTCTGCTGAAATCTTGTTATCATTATTTTTAAATTAAAAATACTTTAAGTTCCTACTGCTTGTAAAAAATCGATTCAACTTTAAGCAACACACAGACCAATAAAAGCACTTTTTGTAATTTCAATTACTAATTTAAAAAGAACCAAAACCAAGGACTTTTTTGTGCGACTTCATAATTGAGAAGAAATACAAATTAGTCTTCAAAACCTAAATTTGTTTAATAGAGAAACAGGGGTTGTCAAACTGTTGAAGCTTCAGGCCCACATTTCAGTCATAAAAAAAGTAGCTCTACCTAAACCTCTCAAGCAAATAGCTTTGTTTCTTGATTAGATAGACAAAAGGTCAGTGTATGGTGGACATGGGGTGCCAGGACCGGAAAATATAAGCTTGATGGAGAATCTCAATAAATATTACGAGTATAAAATCGTTTTAGACATAAAGAAACAATTCTTTTAAATTTCTATTTTTTAAAGCGTGGCTGCCAATTACAAATTCAACAACTTTTATAGCGAGCATGGTGAAGTAGATAGAATTTTACACAACACAGTGCACAGAGTTTCATACTCATCTCAAGTTTCCTAGCAGCTAGATGCGCACGCCACAACTCTCGGCCGTCCTAAGATTTAAATTCTTACTATTGATTCTATCTAAGCATGCACCGCATGTGATAGCTTCATCGGAATCTTTCTTTAATGAGCCCATATCACCAAAAACAGTAAAAAGATACAAAAATTAACAAATAAATGATTATGGGTATTATTCAAATTGAAAATAATCTAGAAATTTGTTTAAATAAAATTTGAACTTTTAGTTATCAATAGCTAAGCTTATTACAAGTAAACCTTATAGAGCATTTAACTGATAATATTTGTACAGAATTGATTAAAGATATTTGTCTAACAAACAGATTACTAAGGAGCAATCAACTACATTATCATTAAAAGCAAATTGCCGATGGTCACAAGCTTTGTGTTGACGTTGTTAAGATCATAGTAAAATCGTTTAGAGCTTTTGATAAAGTCTTGTGGGCACTTATTGCTAAATGGAGATTGAATTTATAAAATATAATTATCGACTTATGAAATATTACAAAAGTTCAAATAACTCAATAAATTGCTTCTCGCTTGCTTAAATTTTATCATTATTCAATAGGTAAGTTGTTTAGATCAAGATGTTGATCATTTGTAAAAACCTAAATTAAAGTTTTTGACTCTCATTAGGGTTTTCTTTAATTTCAAGAATTTATCTTTGGATGGAATTTAAAATAATTTTATAAAGCTTGAAGATTCCATAAAACTCTTTAATTGAAACAGAAAGTATTTTACTTGATCTTGTCGAATGGTTTCAGAAATTATCAACCTCTCAAGACCTTTACTTGCTGCTTATGAATTTTATATTTGAGAGTAGATGAAAAATTTATAAAAACAATTTCCAAAAATTAAACTTTTATTAACAGTGAAATCGTTTTATTATTTCATATAAAAGACAAATAAATAGTTATATGAAAAGATTGGAAATAATATTGTAATAGAGGCTATATCTTCCAGTTCTTAACTTAAGATGTAGAGTCAATCTGCATCTACAAGGAAAGTCCAACAGCTCTATGGAAAGATATGAGATTTAGAGCTGTTTGTGTAAGAGACAGTAAAATCATAGGAAGAATCATTCAGCTTGGAGATGTTTTCTTCAACTGAAAAAACAACTTTTTTGGTTTCCATCATGTACTTTTTAACTGATAAAAACTAATTTTAGTTTAAATAATTATCATATATATTAAAATCAAATTAAGACATTAATAATATAAATTTCATGAAAATTTCAAAAAGACATAAAAAATATTTGGTTATAAATAATGTGATAAAAGAAATTAAGATTAAAAGAATTGTATGATTTCAAAAACAGCAAATTGATTCTTAAAAACTTGCTGACTTTCTAACTTCATAATAATGTACCACCAAGTATATAACCCATATAACATTATAAAAAAATGAGATATGATGAAGGATTTCAATTGCTTCAAAGTCAGAAAGATCAGTTGAGCTTTTTCATGACAAAAATTCACTCAATTTTGAATTCACCAATCACAAAATTCAAAACAGCTGACGAAAAAGTATTCATTTTCAGAAAGGTTAGGGTTACAAAAAAGTGATCGCAATTTAAAAACTTGGTGGAAATAAATATTTTGTGTAGATAAATTTATAAAGAAAATTAGAGGTGAATTTAGAAAACATTTATAAGTCAAATCAGTTGAGAGAAAAAAACAATTTGGTTTAAATATCTTCAATGTAAGATTATTTCTAAAATATATATCCAACAAGCTTGTTGGAGTGAATAAATCTAATAATATCTAAATCAAATTTCGTGATTACTTTAATTATCTACAAATAACTTTTTAGCAGTCGCTAACGAAGTAAAATTGATTTAAAATATTTAATATAACTACATCAAGTTGATACTATTCAGGTTTTCAACTAAATTTTACTAAATAACTCACTCTTCAGAAAATAATTAGTAAGCTCAAAAGAAACCCAGAATTTCAAAAAAAGTAAATTTTGTTTTTATATTTATTTAAAAGGAACAAATTCTGTAAGAAATATTTTGTTTGTAACAGATCTTCATCAATGTAAGTTTTTTGATGAAATTTTTGCTGGCAAGGAAGTTTATCAACTTTAAAAGCAAAAATATTTCATAACAAAATTTTTTAACAATATATTTGGTTTAAATTTATTTACTTGAAAGCACTTTAAAGCTTGATAAATCCTTTAAAAACTACTTGTATAAAATAGTCGACAAAAAACGAATATTGAAGACACCACAAAACAATTTCGTCAAGAAAATTAGAATTTATTGACGTCGAACCGATTATAAAAATTTTAAATCTCATAATTTAGAAAACTAATTGAAGTATTTTCCAGGAAAAATGTTAATTTCGGTTATAAAAAATTATTATATTTTAAGCAATGACTGAAAATGTAAAAAATTTTAGTTTAATTTACAGAATTATAATTGAGAGTAAAGCACTTAATTATATTTATTTAAGTAAATACAAATTGATCTTATAGGTAAAATGACAAAGACAAATTTGGTTTAAAGATATAAGGAAACGAATAAGCAGTAAATTTATAATCAAATACTTATCAAGAGAAATAACTGCAAAACTGTCACTATTTTAAATTTACTTTTGCCATAATCTTGTATCATATCATTATAACTAGTACAATCAGGAGTATAATCATTATTTTTGAAACTTATAAGCTAAATTTATATTTTATTTATAGAATGGATTTTTATATAGTTTGTTTCCAGACGTTAAGAAATGTATAAATATGTGATGATATTATACATCTTATAATTCAGCAGAGTTAAGTTTTCTGGTTTTATATTAGTTTATGATACAATTAGCTTCATTTAAACTTTTTCACCATTATCTTTTTTAGATAAAGCTACTGTGATGGTATCTAAAAGCTTATAACAAATGATCAGAATTATTTTAAAACTAGAATTTCTATTTACCTCTTTCACTATCTTTCCACAGTCATATAATTTTTTGATCTCTGTATGAATGTCATTTGCATTCATGCGTTGAATAAAATAAATAATAGTGATTCTAGAATTGTAGAGATAAAATCTAATCTTTTTTCAAAAAGTTTTATATTAAAATCGTTTTCATTGACTATGGTTGAATCGATTAATTCAAAAGCTTTGGGCAATTTTAGGTTTAATCGAGAAAAACCATAATTCTTAGAAATATTATGTTTTTGCAGTCTATAGGAAATGATTTATAGAATGACCTTCGATCTTTTGCCGCCAGAAAAGTAAGTACTTAATCTTAGTGAGATTGTATAAAAAATATAAATGCGGAAACAAGATTTACGTTCGAATTTTGTAACCATTTTAATAAAAAATATTCCATAAAGCAAATATTTAGATAGAATACTCGGCAAATTTATTTTACCGCGAAATTGAATTGCGTTTTACACTTCGCTAGCAGCTTTAAACAAGTTTTCTTTTTGTGCGTTGTGCTCTTTTAGGACAATTCAACAAAAAAATTGCGGGAGGCCATATTGCTGCTTGGATTTTACACTTCAGTTTTTGGATGCAGGTAAGGTGAAGATTTAGTTCTTTATATATTTAATAAAATGTATATACTGAAACTCATCACTTTATCTTTACTGGATTTTTCTGATTAATTGAATTAATACTTTTTTTATGTTAGTTTTTATATTAATTTTTTGCTCTTATATATTTTTTATTTAAAAAGTTTTCTGGATATCTAATTTCTACTTATTTCAATTTTTGCTTGAGATAAATTTAATTCTGAGTTTTCTTATTTAGTTCTTTTTATATTGAGACAACTTTATTTGATTTGCAAAGGATTAATTATACAATTATTATTTAATTAATTATAATTTGTCGCCAGTATTTTGATGATAAATGAATAATGTTTATCATTTATTAAATTTAATTTTTTCTTGTAAATAATTAATTAGTAGTACATGTCTTTAACTTTTGACAATTCAATTCAAAATATAATGCCAATTAATAGATTTAACCTTATTAGCAGTTAATTAGTAAATACATTTTTCTTTTTATGAGTTTATTATTTCATTTTTTCTGTAAATATTTATAGATGAATAATTTCATTAGATTATAATTTTTTGCTTTTATATTTTGTACTTAATGTTTTTTAAACTTGCATTTTTTTAAGGTTTAAAATTTGATTATTTTAAACTGTTATTAAAATAAATTATGTCAGGAAAAAGAATTACTAGATCAACAACTGCAAAGAACGCTAAAAAAGCTAAGCTAGATGAAGTCAAAGATGAACTTCAAGAATCAGCTTCTAATCAGAAGTCTACTACCAAGTCTGCTAAAGCTAAACTTGCTCAAAAAAGGGTAAAACCAGCTTCAAAAAACTCTAAGTCAGCTCAAGATAAGGCTAAGCCCGCCCAGAAAAAAGCTAAGTCATCTGAAAAAAAGGTTGAGGTATCTGAATTAGATGGTGAACCATCTGAAAATGAGGTTGAACCAGCGGATAAAATTGATGAACCATCTGAAAATAAGGTTGAACCATCTGAAAATAAAGTTGAACCATCCGAAAATAAGGTTGAACCATCTGAAGATAAAGTTGAACCATCTGAAAATAAAGTTGAACCATCTGAAAATAAAGTTGAACCATCCGAAAATAAGGTTGAACCATCTGAAAATAAAGTTGAACCAACAGATAAAGATGATGTTGATGCTGACGAGTTTAAAACTACTGCAGAGGTGAAACCTTCTGCGGATGCAACTAACTTAATTAAAATAACATCATGGAATGTAAATGGTGTTAAAGCAAATCTTAAAAAGAATGGTCTAAAATGGCTTCTTGAAGATGACTCAGATATTATTTGTTTACAAGAGACAAAATGTTCTGATAATGCTATTCCATCTGAGTTACAAGATCTCAAAAATTATCATTGTTACTGGAATAATGCAAGTAAGAAAGGGTATAGTGGAGTGGCTGTCTTTGCAAAAGTAAAACCTATTAAAGTTTGTAATGGACTTGAAATTGAGGAGCATGATTCTGAAGGAAGGTGCATCACTCTTGAATTTGAGAATTACTATCTTGTCAATACTTATGTTCCTAACTCTCAAAGGAAGCTCCTTCGTCTTGAATATCGTAAGAAATGGGACTTAGACTTTCAATTTTATCTCACTAAATTGGCGGCTAAAAAATCTGTGATTTTGTGCGGTGATCTTAATGTGTCTCATCAAGAGATAGATCTTGCAAATCCGAAGACAAACAAGAAAAGTCCTGGTTTCACTCAAGAAGAAAGAGATGGGTTCTCTGCATTGCTTAAAGCTGGCTTTATTGATTCGTTTCGTCAACTATATCCTGATGCAACTGAAAAGTATACTTTTTGGAGCAATCTTGGAAACTCTAGAGCCAGAAATATTGGTTGGCGGTTGGATTACTTTGTTCTATCTGAAGACCTCAAAAGCAATTTGTGTGATAGTATCATTCACTCGTCTGTCATGGGCAGTGACCACTGCCCCATTTCTTTACAATTGTCTTTGTAGCTTCGAGTCTACATTAGCATATGAAAGTAATCTTTTAGAAATTAATCGCGTCGCTCATTTTGAACATATTCATTTTTTAATGTTGTCAAATTTTGTAGATTATTAAAGGAAAAGTTACTTTTGTAGAGTCGATTTCGTTTATAATAAAAGTTTTATTTCTTAAATTGCTTTGATATTTTTATGGTTCAAAATGAATATTTATTAAATTGATGTGATATAGAGTAGTTTATCGCAAGTATTTTCTAGTATATCAAATAGTTCATTAATTAGATCAGAATTTCTAATCTTGCATCTCTTAAAATAGAATGAGTTTATAAAAAAGTTTATTTCGAATTCAACAATTCGAAGAATTATCGATTAAAAAACAGCGAATAGTCGTCACCGACGAAAGATTTCAATATAATTTTACAAGGTGAAAGCTAGGTTTCTCCTAGTGACCAGATGTCAACGTCGCATCTTCTTTTTGTGTTGTTTCATCCTTTTAAGGGGAGCAAAATAAGGATTACAGGTTTCTGCTTGCTTGTCACGTGACGCAACAACTTGAAGGTTTTCAGCCTTTTTCATTTTGTCATCTTTGATTTTGTCATAGAATCTCAAAGAATCTTTTTCATCCTAAGAATCAACAAATTATTGATCTAGCAGATCACAAAAAAGATCGTACTTCAACATCTACATCATTTGGCTTATTAAAATCTTGTAAACGAATGATATCTTCTTTATTTGGAAGAAGAGCATTTAGGTAAGGAACGGGCGAAGGTCTTGCTTCAATCACTAGATATTTAAAAAAAAAAATTTCTGATAAAAAGAAACGAAGAAACAATAAAAAAGCTTACATGAAAAAGCAGACTCGTCATTACACAAAAGAGGGTGGCTGGTACTTGTTCTAGCTATAAATTGTGTCAATGCTTTTTCTACATCTCTTTTACAAGCAGAACTTTTCTCTCTTAGAGCAACATAATCCGTTTCTGCTTCAACACCGATCTACTCCGACAAGTTTTAATGGAAATATCTCACAATTTGGAGCACTTACTGTTGTTCTGATATAAGTATGAGGATCAGGAAGAGGTGGGTAGTTAAACGTGTCCGGGATGTATCCAGGGAACTTCCGCTTTTCACCAACTCGTAGAGCAAAAGTTGAAGCGTTTGACTCGATGTTTTGCACGACTGAAAACACTCGGGTTTAAAAAAGTAAAGAAGTTGTAAAGTGGTTACCTTGTCCAACAGGTTCACTGATGTTGTTTTCAACGTATTCGAGAAGAGAAGAAAGCGGAAAGCCGACGTTAGCTAAAGCGACAGCGACATCAAAATAAGTGACAGAGGTTCTTCCGCTGTGCTCACAGAAGTGTTGACTACTCCTCGCAACTTCACAGATATCTAAGATGAAAATTGATAAGCCGAATTCGTGATGTGTTGTTGGTGGCTCACAGCTTTGAAGGATTTCTATCAGAGTCTCGATTACCACTTTTTCAGAAATCTCGAAACCCACGTTCTGTAGTTGGGCAGATACACAGAGTTTTAGAGATCGCCGATAAGTCTCTTCAGTAGATAGAGAAGAGTCATTTGCGGCCATTATTATTAAAAAAGAATTATTCAAATCTGAAATTATTTCAAGAAAATAGATAAATGAAAATTATTTTTTTAGAAGTTTAACATTGTAAAATAAATTGAATATAAATACGATATAACATTAAATATAATACAAGGTAGGTGAAGGAACACACAAAGAAATAAATCTTCAATTACTTAAAGAACATTTTGATAAGAAAGAAAATTGCAACAAAATTAATAGTTGATGTACTCGATAACGAAGTTATTACAAGAATATATTACTCAAAAAATCGATTTGTTTCCAGGTAAGTCAATCGTAAAGATTGATTACAACAGAAACAGCTGGTTATTAGTACCACGAAGACAAAATTGAGAAAAGAAAATGTCAAAAATTTGTTTAAATCTCCATAAAAAGTAACTTAAGCCGTTCCAAAATAACGCCTTCCAAAATGCTTCGGTGAAATCGGGTCAATTTCTGTTGATAAAACCCGAATTTTTGGATGATGAGTTGTTATTACATTTACACCTATAAAAATATAAAAAGTTCAAGATGAAATATGTTAATGAATAACAGATGCAAGAAACCCCAGTGGGTTAATTAGCTAAAAATAAAAATATCAATCTTTAAAACCTTGAGGAGTTATGAAGAGTGTTAGGAGAATGATATTTTCATCTAAAACCCCGTAACCATTCAACACATCAATTGCTTTTAAAACTGTACTCCCAGAAGCTACAAGGACCGACGATTATTTACAAGTGAAGAAATGAAAGAAGATCTTACATAATATCGGATACATCAACAAAACATTTCTTTTAGCGATATCTTTTGGGAGCTTAACATAAAAAACTTTTGGATGTTCAGGGTCATCATCTTCGGATTGAATAAGAATCTTCCCAATCCTAATAGACCTGCAACAGTCTTGCAAACTCTGCTCCATTGCTTCACCTATAAAACATCTTTAGAGCTGAAATTAGTGAAACTGGACTCACCGCTTCTAATGATGCTAACACCACAGCTTCCTTTGTCAAATTTTAATCCGTTGAAAGTTTTACCAGAGTTTGTGGTGACCACATGATCAGAACATGGCAACAAGTTGAGACCCTCTTCAATTACTAATCGTATTAAACGATCAGAAGTAAAAACAAATTCACTTCGAGAGGAATTTCTATGAAAATATTTGACAGTTTGTGTTTGGAAGATTATATCAGCCGTTTACTTGTCTCTGATAATCGTTTGAAGACGACGGACTTGCTGGTGGACGTTTATTAGCTTGATAAGAGGTTTGTCTTCAGCATCTGTTTCTTCTTTTATCTCATCAACATGTGTCATATTTAAAATTTAAAACTGTAAACATTTGGAAGATTCGATAATAGTTTGTTTTAATTGATGGCAGTTGGCAAAGTAGCAAGCTTGACGAAACAGTTTTTATCATAAATAAAACAATTTAAAAAAGTTTGAAGACAGTAAAAGTCTAGAAAGAACTATGAGAGGACTGACAAGAAAGTGTTTGGGAATATCTCTTTTTCCAAGTGTTTACTAAACGAAACCATAATTGATCAGGAATGTTTATAGCAACAGCAAAAAGACAGCATTCTACGAAACTAAATGGATTAAATTGAATATTTAGTAAATCTAACATCGAGTAACTAACTAGAAACACAGTCTGACATATAATAATGGAGTTATGGTCTAAATTGAATGTAACCGTGTGTACAAATGCAAAAATTAAACACAACTTTATTGATATTGAATAGAGAAGAGGTCTTTTTCCTCGTTGATGGCAATTATATGACTTACATTTGAAATAATTAACCAACATATCAGTTGAACAACTACCAAAAAAAGCAAAAATAACTGGAATGTATTGAGAGTTTGGATACTGGGCCAAACCATGATAGACATACTGTTGTACCCGGAAAGAACGATAATATTCACTAAATACAATCGGTAAGAATGCAGGTAAGGGTTGGTCTAAGAGATAAGTATATTGGCGAAATGGTGAATAAAAAGTTAACCACCAGACAAATGTTGCTTTTTTGATGGCAGAGATATTTTCAAAAACAGATATTGCGTCGTCTGCGCTTAATAGCTTCACCGAAAATTCACCAAAAAAACAACTAAATAAACAAACTGTCCATGTTAACAAGGGCTGGAACTTTATACTGATATCGCTCCATAGTGTTTTTATTCTTTTCATCATTAGAATTAGTCCACTAAACTGACAAATAATTACAAAATCCATTTTAGAATTAAAATAGGCAAGCTTTTGACAAAAACTTTCTTCAAGGTTAGTTTAGAACATATAAAATATTATGCTTTTCTATAAAACAGAAAAGATACATTTTCCAATTAAACTCATTTAGCTTGGAGATGACTTAAATAAAAATATTTCAGAAAAACAAGGTATTATTAATAGATCTAAAACAGATTAAGAAAAGTAAACTTAAAAAAATTTACTTTTAAGAGGAATCAGAATGCTTAAAAATAGAATTGATAGTTTTGTTAAGTCTCTGTATATTACAAAATTAAACTTAGAAATAGTACATTAATGTAAAATGAAATCAACTTTTTTCATGAAAAAACGAAGTCTAAAAAATATATTCGCTTATATAAAAGTTTGTAAAACAAGCAAGCCATAAAAGGTATATAATTGCTAAAAGTATAAGACTAGTATAAGCTAAAGTAAAAATGCAATGATAAAAAATGCTAGCAAATAATTTGATCAATTCTCAAAACTTTTATAATTATATGAATAACATTGTAAACTAACATTAATTGTGAATAATAAGGAGATACAGGTACAAAAAGATCACCTAAATTGTGAGGTAATCTATTTGATCCTACAAATAATTTCTCAAATTTAAGCATCATCTCAACAAACCTATTTTCTGAATTTGAACTTTTATAAATGCAATTAGAAATTGACAAAAGAAAAGAAGAAACAATTTGCTTAGAAATATTTAACATCTGTTTTTCATGTCCTGATATTTTATCAAAAAAAGTTTTGAGCAAAAAATCTTTACTATTAAACAATTGATATAAAAACATGTAAAAAGTACTGGTCTCAACACTTATTAAATAATTATCTACTTGTAACCAATGTTTTAACATCACAACTGCATTAAGCAATGAATTTACATACTGGTCACATAATTCTTCAGATGAACTACATATTACCAAACTGTGGAAACTGTTTACATCATTAGAAGGTTTTAAACAAATACATTCTTTGTTAAAAATATCAACTTCAGTAATATTTAATTGAAAACAACTTGATTTAAATTCAGTTTCAAACTCTTCAATAAAACTCACGTTGAAATGTGTACAAATGTAAGTAGCTAGACTTTCTTCTAGGCAATCTATTAGAAGAATATTATATACTTCACAAAAATGAGTTACTAAATTATTAGGGACGCCAACACAAAGAAGTAAATTGACTTGTTCATCTTTTAAAAGATAAAACCATCTTTTTGTAATCAGGTATTGATTAGAACTTAAAGATTTTTTGTGAATATTTTCATCTGCAGTTAGCTCTACAGACGAGACGAAATCGGAACAAGGAGTTATTACTAAGGTTTTATAAGTGCTTAAGTTAGAAAAGTTTTGCAGAATTGACTTTTTTTCAAGAAGTAAACCTTCTTGTAAACAGCTTTCAAAAAATAGAACGCCTGGAAGCTTAATAACAAAAATTTTCAGGTGATCTAATAAAAAGTTTAAAGTGTTATTCAAGTTTTCTAAATCTACAAGTTTCCAAATAAAGCAGATAAATAAGTCAGATAGCTTTGTGACAACATCTAAAGCAAATTTTCCTTTTAGAAATGAAAATATCAATAATTTCATCTCTTCTTTAACACATTTTTCTTTTGATAAATCCGTTTTTGGTGAGTTTGTAATGGCATTTTTAAGCCAATGCTTAAACTGATTTGATTCTAACACATTTTGTAGGAACCAATTTAACGCTAAAGTGATTTCTACTGAAGTATAATTTTCACAAGCTTTTAGTCCTGAATAAGCCATTATTAAAAAGGATTTACAATTATCACCAAATGATGTGTGATGAGACATAGCAGCACCAGCTATTAACCTAAAAGTAGAAACATAATTTCAATAAAGCATAAATCACTTAAAATATAAATTCTTTCAACATTACTTACTTGGCTACTGGATGGTTCAACTTTGTATATTTTAATATAGTCTTACCATCATTTGTCAAACAAACATGTCCATTATTATCAAGTAACATCACTTTACTAGATTCAGGCCCAATGATATCACTTAACAATTTAAATAATGGGTCCATTACTTCAAATATTTCACTCCATTTCAACTTATAATTCTTATGCAAGCCTTCTTTCAAAAAATTAGACATATTTAAAGTTTCTGCTAAATAAAACCAAATTAATATAATGTACAGATGCAAACCAATTAAAAATATATAAATTATATGTTGTAAGTATTAAATTTAAAATCCAAACAACTTATTTATACAAATTACATGTGCAAATAAAATTAGTCTTATTAATCTCAAATTGTCAAAATATAAAATGTTTTTAAATATTTTTGTCAAAAACAAGAAATATGGCAAAAGTAATTACATGCTTCAAAGTTCACTCTTCAAAAAATTAATCAAACAATTTAAAAATCTCATTCATGCATTCATGGTGTAAGCTGTTTAAATGGCTTTTATAATAAATTTAGCGACAGTCAGGTTAATTAGAACTTGACGAATAAGTACTAGCTTCAGACTCTGACTCCGCATCATGCTTTTCAATAACTTTAGATCTTTTTGAAGGTTTTTTTTTAGGTGAAAGTTTACTACTTTGATTATCATCATCTGATTGTTGGCTGAAAAACTTTGTAGTAAAACTTTCAATTAGTTTCTCAGGACCTTCGATAAAAATACTTATAAAGAAATTGTCAATAGCAACAAATGGTTTAATATCTATATCCATTTTTTTCATCATGACTACTGAATAAATGAAACTAACTTGAAAAAGACCAATAAGATTATGAGAGACAGCATCAAAAACATTATTAAAAATAAGTGAATGAAAAAGAGAAGTCAAAATACAAGTTTTGGTTATAAATGAAGAACTATAAGACTTAATAGAATCTGTTGTCCATAAAGATGTAAATAAGTTAGAAGAATTTTTAATAAAACCTCCTCCACAAGAAGCAACCACTCCTAAAATAATTGGATTTAATAAAGAAGCAGAATAAGCCTTATGACCAATCATAACACCCTTCTGAACTTTCTTAGCCCTTAAAATCTCTTTACATAGAAGCACAACACCAAATACAGAGATCTTATTAAGAGTCCTAGTAAAAAGGTTTCTGGGAGTATAAAATATCAGAAACCAGATAACACAGGCCTGTAAAACTGCATCATTATTCTCAAAAACAGCTAAGGGTTGATTTCCTACTAATAGATTGACTGTCACCCCTCCACCAAAGCAACAAGCCATAGATAAAAGCCATGTAAGCAGGGGATGTTGTTTTACATTCTTTATGTCCCATGAAGTTCTTACAGCATTTATGACCATCATAAAATGACAAATTTGACAAAAAGTAGCAAAGTTTCCATTCAGTAATTTGAATAAGTTATCTGCAAGCCTATTTACTATTAAATATAATCCATAAGCCATTTCAAAAATTCAACTTTTACCTGTAAAAAGTTTACTTATTCAAAAAGGTTTAGAGCTTAGAAATAAATTTTTATTATTTTAAAATTAAATTATCTAAAAATATAAAAAACACTTTTATATGTGAAAAATAGCAATTATTAGGTGGCAAACTTTTGTAACATGTTCATTAAAAGTTGTAAGTATGTTATTTATTTACATCATGAAATTATTAGTTTATGACTAAATTATTTTAAGTATATTTATAAATTAAAATAGACTGCAATTAAAGATGGTTTAAATGCATTTTCAAAAATATCTTAAGCTTGCTTCAGTACAAACTTTGCCAAAATATGGTAAAACAAATTAGAACAAAATATTAAACAAAAAATTTCGAAGAATTTGCAAGAATATAAACAGAAATATTAATAATAATAAAAAAGTTAATAAATAATGATAAGCTGAAAAGTAAGCCAATAAAATTTTTTAATCTTTTTTGTTTTTAAATCCATCCCTAACAAAAAACTACAGACGTAAAAATTCAATTTAAAGTTCGTTATTAAAATCGTCTGAATATTTTTGTAAGTTTTAAAAACAGTGTTTGCTTTAAACATAATACTAAATAAGTTAGAGTTATTATTTCTACCTTAAATTAAATTAATCAAAAAATTTGATTAAATTATTTTGATTTTTGTATTATCGTATACATGCTCGGTAAGGTGGACACATATTGACGACAAAGAAAAGTCTGTAAAAACCGTGGAGAAGGGCTTTGTTAGTCTGGTTAATGATAACACTTCTACGAGACGAAAAAGTTAGTGACAGTACTTTCAGAAGATGCAAGACAAACTTAGAGTCGGAGTTGGAGCGTCAAGGGTAGTTTGTCGCTGTAATCAGTTTCATTCTGTCAGCTCCTGTGACGCCAGCTCGGTGCGGTTGCATCAGTCCGTCTGTTCCGCTGCATAATCTGGCAAAACCTGGCTCCCTGCATAATTGGTAATTTTCAAACTAGCATTAGAGTAATTTATATGTTGAGAGATATAAGAAACAAAATATTCTAATTTACCTTTGGCTATCAGTTTCTTGATTTTTATTTTTCTTCTATATCGGTTTATAAGTTTCGACATAAAAGTTTTTGATTTAGGTGGCTTTAATCTAAAAACTAATTTCTTATTACGCTATTAGAGATACATAGTAAGAATGATTGTATAATAGGTACTTTTGAAACAACTAAATAAAAATTAAGAAAAAATTAGTACCGTCTCCACCAACTAATGTTATTTAGTATTGTTGGTTTATCGGTAACACATAACTAATTTTTTTTTAAATATGACCTATATATATGCTTTCGAAAATTTTTTAAGTTTTTAGTTCACCAGAAGTCACGTTTGTTATAATGATTAGCTTATTAGCACTACATAAGCTTTTTACAAGAACATTTTTCAAAAATCAACTATTAAATGACTTTTTTCAAGTAGAATTCCGTTTTGTTTCAATAAAAACGAACTCTGCATTTTTATTTTAATATTCTAAATAAAAGTGATTTCTATCTGCTTCTAGCATTTGTAAGCCTAGTGTTATAAAAATTACTTCTGCTCTAAAATTCGATCTGCTCTTTAAAAAAGCAACTTATTAATTATATACATATAAAAAGTTTAATATTTTCTTCAAGACCTTTTTTATACTTTAACAAGATACAAACTAGGAAATGTTTATGAAGTTGACTTTAATCAAATTTGCAGTTTGTTAAATTACAAAAATTAGAAATTAACTTAATGAGATTGATAAATAATTATTTAAATAAATACAAAAAGATCATCACTTTAACATTTATAAGAATATTTAAGATTTCAAAATTAATATTGACAACTTTATTAAATGAGAAAAAACGAAGATAATAAAATTCACAAAACGAAACCGACATAAGCAAAATTTAGCAAGGCATCGACTTCTTTATAAGATTTTTATCGGGACTATTCTATTATTATTCTTTTGTTAGACACGATTTTAGAAGATACAACAAAATGAAAAATAAAATTAGATTATTCTAGAAAATTTTTGTACTGGTCAGCGGTCATCAAGTTGTCCACTTCAGAAGGGTCAGACATTTTTACTTTAGCAATCCAACCTGAAAAAATTTAAGATCTTCTAAACCTTTTATCAATTAAGCTAGAAACTGTTTTGATTTTTTAGGTTATAGAGAAATTGAAATTTCAACATGTTTCAAGGTCGCTTGAAGGTAAGAAACAAATTGATATCTTATCAACTAAATATTTAGTCTCAAGCTTAAAACAGTTGTCGAAAAAATTGAGAAGAAAAATTTTCATATTTCTTAAAACAAACAACTTTCAATAAAATCATTAAATTAAAAGAACAAAATTATGAAAGTTATATATGACCGGAAATGGTGGTGATTAAATCAAATTGTTTACTAAACAAAGTTTTAAAACTGAAGGTATGGTTAAAAAACTCAAAATGACAAACCTTGGTCTTCAGGACTTGAGTTGATTAAGGCTGGAGTATCATTTAAGACGTCGTTACATTCAACAATAGCTCCAGAAATCGGCATAATTAAATCACTAGCCGCTTTAACACTTTCAACGGTGCCAAAGACATCTGTAATTAAATCACTAATTTCATCTCATAATGATAAGATTTAGAAAATTTTAATAAACAAATTATAAGATTGAAATCTTTAAATAGATGTTGGTAATCAAAAGAAACTTCCTTAAGAGCCAAAAAAGTAATTTGAAATATTTGATAGAGTAAAAAACTGACATTACCATCTGAAGAAAATTCTTCACCAACTTCTGGAAGTTCACAAAAGACAACTTCACCTAGCTCTTTCTACAATTAATAAAAATAAATAAAAATAGTTAATCTAAAAGCATTGAAAGTTTTCATAAAATGAAAACTGTTTTATATTTAATCAGAGATTTTATAGATGATTATAGACGTTTTAGGGCAACTAAAATTACAATTATTCATCAAAATAAGTTTTGAAATGTCAAAACAACTTTTGTAAGCTACTTAAAAATCAAAAGTTTATAAAAAAGGAAATTTTCATATTTTGAAATTATCATTTAAAAAAACTTTTGAAAAATTTCAAAGTATCATCAAAATTTTAACCATCATGTTTAGAAATAAATTTATTTATGTAAAGTTAGTGAAAAGCACTTACCAAAAAACTTTTATGTGTATACTAATTTAAAATTTTAAGCTTAAAAATGTTAATTGACTTATAATCAAAAGGTATAAACATCAACTCAATATATCGGAAATACATAGTAAGATTGTATAAACGTTTATGTAAAAACTGAAATTATATATATATATATCAATATAGTGTTTTTAAAGAAAATAAAAATAGAGGTTTTGTAAAAAATAGAAGCATGCCAATTTTAAAGTTATATAAGTGTTGTAAGTAAATTACCAACATGAGTAATTACAATAAATTTATTCAGATTTTAATTGATACTAATAAAAACTATTAAGATTAATATATAAACACTGTATAAAAATCCATTTGTTGAATATAATATATAAAGTATATGAGAATATATGAGTACTATAGTCAGTAAAATGGTTGCTTGATTTATGAAACATAAAAACTTACTTGAGCATTATCAGATATGCCAATTGTAGCAACTCCATCAACTACTTCAACCCATTCATGATCTTCAGAATAAAATTTCTCTGAAAACATAAATTTCAATTTAAAAAGCATTTCTAGAACTATTTGATTCGAAGTACCTAAATGTCTTGATGAGGAATTAAGCAATCTGAATACTATTGAAGTATTAGAAGGTAGAAGACAATCTTTAAATGAACTTTTCGTAACCACTGATGTTTGCTTCAATGATTTTAAAGATAAATATGAAAGCTTATTGAACATCTGGCCAAATCTTAAGCAAGACATTTTCATTTATTATTAGAAAAAATTTCTGAAGAAAAATAATGGTTATTTTATCTTATAATATTTTTAAAGGTATAATTCAATATCAACTATAACAGGTCCAATTTGTTTTTATAAGCAATAAAACAACTAAATTAATATTAAAAAGTAGATTTAAATAGTAAAATAAAATATTAAAAAAGTATAAAATAATTGTGTCTAATGCTATAGTACTAGTGAAAGTTTAACATTAAAAATTGTTAAAAAAAATAAATAGATTTTAAATAAATTAGTAAAAATAAAAAAATTGGCTACAATCAAAATAATAAAAATTTCAAACAATAAGTTTACTAAAATAATTATAGCTTTCATGAAATTACATTGAAAAATTAAACAAAAGTTTGCTGACAATTTAATCAAAGTACTTAATGCTTCCATCATATCATGAGTAAACAAAAAAAAAATAATTTACCAGAATTGTATTTGCTTATTATTAACTATCGAATTGTTGCTTATCAAATTCTAATATTAAATATAACCTTATATAACCGTCATTTAACAAGTTTATTGGAAAATTAATTGTTACATCAGTAATTCACCAATAGCAGAGTTAATATTGAAGAAGATAAAATGTCCTTTTTAAGTTCTTATTGATAAATTTAAGACTCAAAAATATTATCTGTGTCTGTAATTAAATTTGAATTATCAAATGACTATCCTAAATTTTAGTTTAGTTTATTGAAATATCTTAAAATCATAATAGCTAACTAACTAAAGATATTTAGTTTCCAGTTTTAAAGTATAATTAACGTATTTACAAAAACTATAATGTTAAGCAAAGTTACACAATCCTTTAATATGTTTCTTAATCTTTAAGGGAAGTAAAAATCCCAAAGGTCTAATCAATTATGCTTTTTGGAGATAATTGTTTCTGACTCATTTAAAAAATAGCATCATCAGTGTGAATAAGAGCCTAGATCAACAGCTGCACCAGTAAAGCAGCTGGTATGTTTGCACGGTTTATCTTCAATGTTTGGGATAATTCAAAGCTATCCATTAAAACCACTTTCAGAGTCATTGTCTGTAGTACGATATTGTACGCCAGTGAGATTTAAACTTTGTCGAACGCTAACAAAAATAAACTCAAAAAATGTTATTTTCTTTGTCTCCGTCGTATATTACGTCTAACGTGACAGAAAAAGATCTCAAACAAGTACCAACGTGTGTACAGTAGGCTAAGCAAGCAAAGACGTCGCTAGCTCGAACACGTCCATCGGATAGAAGACAGATGGATACCAAAATATATGTTGCATGGAAAACTATCTAAAGGTAAACGCAACATCGGCCATCTTTGTATTCGCTTTACAGATACTTGCAAACGCGATATGAAACCGCTTAACATCAATAACAGCAATTGTTAGGATATTACAGCAGATCGGTTCAAATAGCGCTCTCTACTCCGCAAACAACTTAAGGAATTGTTATTACGCGACACCATTCTTCAGTGTGTAACATTACGTAGTAGTAAACATTTTACGTTTTACATTTAATTTTTTTACGTTTATTTCACAAATTAAATTTGTACAACTATCTATTACACTTATTAGATTCAAAACTTTATTTTGACGATAACAATAAGTCTGAAAATAAACTACATGACTTATTTCTTCAATGTGTAACTTCAAACTATATTAAGATTTTTAACAGATCATTAAGCAAAATGATTGATCGAAAAAGTAAAACACATTATAGAAATGATTATCCAAAAAACTGAAAAAAAAAACTGATTATAAGTTTTTAATTGAAAAGCTAATGCAGGTAATGGTTATTCTAAATTATTTATTTTCAATTTGACTGATATAAAGTTCATTAATAAATTTGCTTGTAAAAACTTTTCAAGTTAAACTTCATTAAAACTATTGAGTTTTAATTACCTTCAAGGAAAAACTAGTAGTCTTACTAGAGTTGCCAAATATCGTTTAAAACTAAAATATTGCTAAACATCAGATTACTAAACAAAGATTTTAACGTCAAAGTCTTCATAGTAATCTACATCTATTTGAAATAATCCCTACTTGCAATTTTATGGGTTCAAAATGTTGAGCTCTCTGTACCATTCTAAATTGTTGAAGTATTTTATTATTAAATGTAAAACTTTTCACTAATTACCTTCTTATAAGTTTTCTTTGACTACTGGTAGATAAAATAACCCAAAGAACCAAACACAAAACATCAATGTAAAATTATCATTAGAAGTTTATTTATAAACGAAATGCTTATATAGAAAACTTTTAGAATCTTAATAAAATCTTGTATAACTTTACTCAATACACTTGATTCTATTTAACCAACTACATAAAAACTTTCTCTTAGGAGGCTGGATGACTTTAGTGAACTAAAAACTTATTTAGACAGATTTGGTGGCTTAATTTGAATCAATTTCTACAAGTAATACTAAAAAGCTTTACACTCGGGGATTGATAGTGGTAAAAATTGAATATCCTGTTTAATGTGTTCCCAAACTTATATTTTTATACGAGTATGATGTTTTAAAGAGGTATACTTTTATACAAGCAGCTGGCTGAATAATTGCAGCATTCTTCTTAGTAACTTTGACTACCATGATTATCTTTAAGACAACTTTCTTCATGTAAGTTTTCTTGCTGAAATATCTAGTTTGATTTTACTAATTTGTTTTTCGGTAGAAACGATCACTCTGTGTCAAGCTAAGAAAAAGTATATAGACAAAACACAAATTAGTTTGGACTTATGAAGAATCAGTTTGTAGTTTTTGACAAACAAATAAGCCACAGTCATATTCATACTTCAACATCGATAACTTGTTTTCTGTATAAGTTGAATTTGTCCAAGTAGTTTTCTGCAGAAAATGTAGAAATAGGATTTAGGTTTAACAAAATCATTTTTATCTTTATTTTATGATTTAGAAATTGTAAAAACTAAAAGTCTACAGTAAAAATAAAATGATTATTTTGCTGAATGAAGGGTCACGCAACTAACCAAAATTTTGAAGCCAATTTTCGGTAAAGTATCGAGCAAGTCCTCATAAGATAATTCGATTGATGGTTCATTATTTATACTAGAAAAATGGTAAAGTAAAGGACCAAGGTTTACTAAAATACCTCCAGGCTTTAAAATAAAGAATATTTTTTCCAAGTAGGTGATAATATTGTGTGCGGTATCAAGGAAGAAACAACAAGCCACACAATCATACTCATCTATAAAAAAATCTGTAAGAAGAGACTTATGTCTCTGAAACAATCTTACTTGCATTATCAGAGATTTCTAGAAAGTCGCCAGCAAACATTTGAAAACGATCTTTCTGTGGTAGGTCATCTGGAAAGACATCCGGAAATTTGACTAGTCTTGATACATCTTGCCACTTTTTTACATTACATCGTTGATCTATCCAAGGGTGGATCGTAAATTGATGGAAGTCTGTTGCTGAGCTTCCGACTGAGCTGCAACCAACTTTAAAATAACCGCTTTCCAACTCACTTATAAAATATTATGTATAAATATAATTTAATGATAAACTAACTTGTTTAAAATATGATTTGATACAAATAACATATAGAGGCTAAACTCATTTCCAATGCTAAAATAACCAAGTCGAGCCAGTTCCCAAGCCAAGCGACCTAATCCACATCCAGGGACATAGACTTTGATTATTTGATGCTGTTTATATAATCAGCTTCAATTAGACAATCGGCATTTACCAAAAAAATAATTATTATCCTCAAAATATGTCAATTCAGATTTGACTGTAATCACTACAAACCTCTGGGTCATCTAAAGGTTTGTATTTTTGTATCTCTTTTATAATTGGATTATAACAAGCTTGTCTCTCACTAGCACCTTCAGCTGACCAATCACGAGCGATTTGTTTCAAAGTTGATTTAACTTTTGAGATATCGAAAGAAGTGTGAGTTGGAAAAGTCTAAAAAGCAACGACAATATTAAGTTTTGAGTAATCAAATGAATAAATGCCTATTTTTAAATTATAAAAAAATATCTAAAACAGAAAACTTGTTGCAAGTTAATTATTCTCATCAGAGTTGAAGTAAAAGATAGAAAAGTTTAGAGTTTTTTAAACAATTGTCTCTAGCTCTAATCAAGCTTTAATAAAGTCTCTTATAAGTGATGTACCAATACACAAAACTTTGTGTAGTAATTTTAAAACTGATTTTTGATTTTTTAAACTGACTATTATAATCAGCTCAACGATTTTCTGAAAATAATTATCACCAGAGGATTGTTTTAGGAGATTAAAATATTGATGTTTAAAACTAAACAAAACTGTGAGATACAAAACATGTTGAATAGATGAAGATAATGATATGAAGTAAAAACCAAAAACGTTAATAATTTGTTAAAACAAATTATAATAATCATGCATAAAAGAAATGAGCAGAAAATTATACTTTTATAAATTTGGAAGTATGTCTAGAGATTATTTAAATTTTCTCAAAGTTTAAGCAGATTGGTTTTAACGGATTTAAAAAAATCCATTTAAAAAAAGATTTCTAAAATTTGAGCAAACTTAATTAAATATATAAAGTATAATTAATAAAGAATAAAATATAAACCTTGGAGGTGTGAGTAAAGGCAGACGAATAATTGAGAGCTTCAATAACTAAATCTAAATAAATCTGGTTCCTTTCCACACAAGTTTTGATTTCTTCTAAATGATTTAGATGATTAGGAAGCAACTCTTTATGCTTTTGTGAAAGATTTGAATAGTTAATTTCAACATCTTTTAAACTTCGCAAAAAATCTTTTCTAAAAAAAATAAATATTTTGGATATTTAGCTGGTCATTGATATTTTTGATAATACAATTTTTTACAACAATAATAATAATTTTTGATAAATATTTAACATTAAATAATAACAATGTGATAATAAAGTTGAATTAGATAAGTCATATTTTAAAACTTCAAAATAATTATAAATCAATTAAAAAAACTTTATTTAATTAAGGTTAAGCAAAGAAAACAGTTGGCTAAAATAGTTTTAGTCAAATTTTAAAGGTTATATCTAATACTATATACAATTTTTCAAATAATTTTACTTATAAGATTCCATAGCACTTATACATTTCTTAAAATGGCGACCTTCTTCATCTTCTTCACTTAAAGTGTTTATTTGTTCAGGTGAAGTTAAGGCAGCATCAAAGTTTGATTCCATTCTTAGACAACAAATATTTTGATTGGATTTTTCTATATTTATCTACAAAAACATAATGTAAAACATTAAGTATAAACTAATTTAAACTTAAATTATTTTTTTACAAAAGCATGGTTTCTAAGATTTACAAAAAAAATAATAAAAGAAGCAGCCAAAAAATGTTCATAATTTACACATAACCTTAACAAATTTAAAAACATACTACAATACCAAGAGAACTTTATAACTTCAATAAAATCCCCTAAACTAAGCCTAAGTTATATAACGAAGCATATATAATAAATAAAAAAGAAAGAAAGAAATTATATAATTCTGTTTAAGTATATAAATCTTTTACTATAATGAAAAATCTATAAAATAACTTGATATCCATGATTTAAAGGCAAAATAAGTGATACAATAAGTAACTTCATTTGTTTAACACCTGTTAATTTTGTTGCTTTGAAGAAAGACTTAAGTGCCTAAAGTTTTAAGTTGTATTTAGCTTTATTTTTGATTATTTAAAATTCAGTAAAAAGTATAAAAAGTCATTTAAGGCAACTATACTCGTGTTCAATAGCTTGATTGGTAAAAAATACAAATAAAGATGAAACCCTACATAAATAGAGAAAAAATAAAAAATGATTATTATCAAATTGTAAAAGTTTCAGCAAACAAACAATTTTCCAGAAAATTTCAGTGAAGATACTAAGAAAAGCAGCTGGTTGTATAAAGGTCTTTAAAACATCATACTAGTATAAAAATATAAGTTTGGGAACACATTAAACAGGATATTCAATTTTTACCACTATCAATCCCCGAGTGTAAAGCTTTTTAGTATTACTTGTAGAAATTGATTTAAATTAAGCCGCCAAATCTGTCTAGATAAGTTCTAGCTGCCTAAAGTCATCCAGCCTCCTAAGAGAAAGTTTCTATGTAGTTGGTTAAATAGAGTTAAAGTTTAAAAGTTATCCTAAAAGTAATAAAGTTATCCTGAAAAGAGCACCTCTCGCTAACACGCATTCTCACAAATAACATCTATAAAATTAGAAATACAGAAAGCAAGAGATGTAACACATCGTATTTCAGTAGCCCTCAAAACATATTTATTTATTTATTACAATAAATGTGAAGGAGGGTGCCTAAAGAGAGCACCTCTCGCTAACACACAGTGAACAATTACATAGAATTATAGTAATATTTAAAAAAACGAAAAATTTACAGTTTAGAAATGTCAGTGTTGACAATATTATAACGGTTCAACTTCTTCTTGAACGACGCGAGTGATTCTGAATTGACGATGTCTGATGGCAGCTGGTTCCATGTACTAATTTTGTGGTATGAGAAAAAAATTCAATCTGATAAATGTACAAGGTGATATGGGCTTATTAAGATGTAATGTGTGTTGTCTGAGTTGGTACAACTTGAGGGAAGGACTGATGGAAAAGAAGTCACCAAACTGAAGGTCAATTAAATCGTGGATAATTTTAAAAATAAGAATTAAGTCGTATTTAGTTCTTCGAATTTCTAAAGTATCTAAATTGAAGAAGCTGAGACAATGCTTATAACTATCGTATTCAATATTAAGTTTCATGCATACCAATCTCGTAAATGTGGTCTGAACAGACTCGAATTTTTTGACATTACTAACTTGATATGGCATCCGTGCACTGACATTGTATTCAAGAATTGGACTTACGTACAATTTGAAAAGATTGATAACAAAGCATGGGTCCTTAGAATTAAAGGTCTTTATAATAAGGAAGACAAGGTTGATTGATTTTCTAAAGATTTTGAAAACATAGTTGTGCCATTTAAAGTCAGATGATAGAGTAATGCCGAGGTCTAGGACTGAATATACTCGTTGAATGATAAATTCATTGATGGAACTTTGGTTCAAGGATTTTGTAGTTGGTTTACGAGAAAGAGTTATAAGTTCAGACTTTGTGGGCTGGATTCTGAGCTGCCAATTCGTAGACCAGTTTTCTACAATGTTTAGTGCAGTTTGAAGTTTTAAAGGATTATAAGATAATAGTTTGATGTCATCTGTATGAACTTTATATCAGTCAAATTGAAAATAAATAATTTAGAATACAACCATTAACCTACATTAGCTTTTCAATTAAAAACTTATTATCAGTTTTTGGATAATTATTTCTATAATGTGTTTTACTTTTTCGGTCAATCATTTTGCTTAATGAATGCTTTATTTTTATAAAAGAACAGTTAAAGACCATTTTAGAAAAAATATTCTTGATTTTTTTGTGTTGGTGAAATCTGATATTCAGCGGCATGTGAAAAGCTCATATAATTGCTTGCAAGAATTATAAAGATTTCATTAGAAAAATACTTGCGAAAAATGAAAAGGTTTCAGAGTTTGAAACTTTGCATTTTTACTTAGGCATTAATGTTTTCTGTTTTAACCTTTTGTAATTTTTTTGTCAAATTTTTACCTATTGAGCGAGATGTTAAGAGTTGTTAGGTGGAACAACTGGTGAAGTTTAATAATAATAAAAGTAAATACGATTTACAATTCAAAAAGCTCTTTTCAAAAGTAACCGTTCAAAAGTAACAATATAAACTTTTCGATTTTTTTTCTAAAATACTCAAAGTCAAGTTTACCTATTACTTCCGAGTATTTACTTATATTATTACGTAGTATTTACTTTAAGCTTTGAGGGATATAAGCTTAATGAAAGAAAATTAGTAGTCGGTAAGCAAAATAAAACATAACTCAAAGATTTTCTGAAGAAAACTATTATTATCGACTAGTTATCATGATTAGCTATTTCAAATTCATTGTTTTTATCAATAATTATTTCGAGTAAGTAATTTTAGATTCAAATGTAGAATACTAAAAACATTTTTGATAAGCTTTGAAACCATTATTTTTTGTAATTTGCTGATTTATATAAACTTGACTTTTCGATTTTTTTTCTAAAATACTCAAAGTCAAGTTTACCAATTACTTCCGAGTATTTAATTACATTATTAGGCAGCATTTACTTTAAGCTTTGAGGGATATAAGCTTAATGAAAGAAAATTAGTAGTCGGTAAGCAAAATAAAACATAACTCAAAGATTTTCTGAAGAAAACTATTATTATCGACTAGTTATCATGATTAGCTATTTCAAATTCATTGTTTTTATAAATAATTATTTCGAGTTAGTAATTTTAGATTCAAATGTAGAATACTTTTATATTAAAAGTCTTTTTTTTTTCAATTAGATGGTTATGTACGTAAAAAAATTTCTGTTAATTATTGTTTTGTTCTTTAATTATCAGGATAATTTAGTGAAATCAGGTAATTCAGGTAAAGTCACATTTATTAAAATGTTTCTTTTGTGATTTTGATTTGTCAAAAAATGTTATTTAAAAAAAGATGCAAAAAAATTCAAGAAAATTAGTTTTTTAGAAACTACAAGGCTCACAGCACCAATTTATTATCTAAATATAGTGGTATTTGTTGTGATCTGCTTTTAAAATTCAGTAAATTAATTTGAAAATTGATCTGACGTTAAGAATACGAATCAGTTTTTAATTTTTTTCCATTTAAACTTTGCCTATAATAGAATTCAAGTTACATTTCATTCAGTTAATTAAGTTTACTTCAACTTTTCTACAGATGCAGGCGACTTTTGGAACCACTGGCCAATTCAAGATCTAAACTGGGATAATTGTCAAGATTTTATAAAAAAACCAATGTAATGATAATGATTATTTCATTATTAGTCAAAAAAATACAGTTGAAAAAAGTTAAAAATTTTTTTGATGTAAACAAATTTGACAAGTTTTTTAGTTACGAAATAATTAGATGAAATAATTACAAAATTGTTTCTATTTTTACCAATAAACTGTCTAAAATACTTTGCTATCCTGTACTACATTAATGCCATAGACTATTTTAATCAGCAGAATTACAAAAATCAATTTCAAAAATTACAACGAAAATAAATTCTTCAAACTATTTATTGAAATCATTGAAGATTTTGACAGCTTAGAACCAACCAAAGAAAGAACTAAAGAATTCCTACAAGAGTTTGTTGAAACAAAATCGGGAAAGTTATTAAGAGAAATATTGGGAATTGAAGGTTAGATACAAATCTTTTTTTATAAAATATGATACATGTATGATATAGATACGCAGGACATCTGTAAATATTTAGTCTTGTTCCGCAGCTTTTTTGAAAACTCTAGAGTAGATGAGAAAAAGTAGTCTGGTATAAAGTATACGCTGCTAGTCACTTTTATAAAAGTTATAAATTTTGAAAGCTTGCCACAAAAATTTGCTTTGAAATTTTTGCAATTTTTTTTACCAACTGGATCACACTTACTTGAAAAAGCTTGCAGAATGCAAGATTAGAACTTTCTAAAGAAGTGTTTAAATTTAGTAAAAAGCTCCTATATTACTGGATTAGCCTGCAATTTAAAAATAAATAACTATTTGATCAACTATTTTACTATAATGAAAAATCTATAAAATAACTTGATATCCATGATTTAAAGGCAAAATAAGTAATACTTCAGACCTCATTCGTAAACTGGATGAGATATGGTTTGGAAAATCATCTAATAAAAGCATGTAAGTTGTAAAAACTATTTTTGTACGAGTGAAATCAGATAATATTTTTTTTCAAGTTATTTCAACTTAATATTTTTTATTCTTTGAAGATTTCGTCATGTTTTTGTTGGCGATGAAAATGAGAAAAAACTCACAGGGTACCATAACTGGATAACATTTAATAGATTAAACTCAAACAAAATGTTGAGTGATATCTCAGTACTTAAATCAAATACAAATGTGAGTTAAACAACTTCTTGATCGATAAAAATATTTAATACAGATACTTAAGTTAAAAAAAAGTCTACTGCTAGTATGTAGAAGATCATAGATATAGTTTAAACAAATTATTCATTATGAAAGACAAACGTTAATGACTTCTTTTAATTCTACAGCCATTAATTTGTGAAGTTACTTTTAAAAGGAATAACAAAACAAAGAATAGATCAACTATATTAGTAGGAAAAGATCCTGCTTATGAACTAGCGGTTTTCACTTGGTGCTATTTTCAGGAAAAGTATTAATTTTACATAATAATTAAGAATTAAATATTTTGAGAGTTTTATATGTTTCAGACAAAAAAAATCATTTTCAAAGTTAACTGTTAAACATACAAACGATAACTTTATTTTAGCCTAGTTTTATAAAACTAAAAACATTTTGATAAGCTTTGAAACCATTATTTTTTGTAATTTGCTGATTTATATTTCATATAAATTAATTTATTATGAATTTTTTGACACTAAAATCATATGCAAAAATTTGCTTATCTTTTAGTTTAATAATCTATTGGTGGCTTTGCTAGAAAATAATAATGTATTCAATTACTTTTTGCCTATATAGTTTAGCAGAAATAACCAGAAAGTTTAAATTCTCGCTAAGAATACGGCCTGATGCTTTTAGTTCTAAACAAAAGTTATCTTCGACTTTACTTCATTTATTTTAAACTAATTATTTTGGCAGTAATAAATGCGGTATTCAGTATGGAGATGGGATGAAAGGTGAAATAATTGTGTGTAAAAGGAACAATAGCCTGACAACTGCTTATTTCTCTATCAAGGAGATTAAAGGTCACAGTGAGTTTTAAATCGCACAATTCAAGCAATTTCTTATATATCAATTATTCACATAACAAAATATTATTATCATTCCTCTACAAAATCTGAGATCTTAGGAACTATAATCTTTAATACCTGTATCTGATCGTACCTTTAGACCAAGTGGTTAGTCCAATGACCTGGGACAGTGACATTGAGGACAAGGGATTGTTGGTCTTATTTCAGACTTTCCTTGTCCTAAATGAGATCACATCTATCTACACTTTATTGTCACACATTTTTCTTCCTGGGTTTACTCCTACATCAACTACAAGGTAGTGGAACTATTTACCCATTGTTGAGAAGACACTTTCCGCACTCTATAAGTGACGTAACAAAGCGCGACAAATCCATTCATGCAAAGCTCTTAGCAACCACTCGTCCAATCTTTAATTTCTTTTAATATTCTTTAAGTCAATAATTTAGATTTTTATAATAAAAAGATTAAAGTATTTATCATTTTATATTATTTCTGAGTTACCAATAAGTCCCTTTCTTTTAATATTGTTATGTTACCATTAATTTTTTTCTTATGATATTAAAAATCTAAATATGAATAGAATTAAATATCTTAATTGCCTTAAGAAAGAACATCCAAAGAACTTTAGTGTAATTTTATCATTTTAATTTTTTCTTACATTTTATTTTATGTAATTAAATGGTTTAAAAGCCAAACTTTGAGTTTAATCATTACTAACCATCATTAAAATAAAAACTTTGATGAAAAACAAATAAGCTGTTTGATAAATAAGCTGAACTTCAAAGAAACATTTAAGAATACTTTACAAGTGGTTTCTAACAACTAATTAAACCTTAAAAAAGTCAATCAAGTTTGAACTTCTAACATTTTGACCGGAGTAACTATTTGAAATATTACTCAATTGATTTATTCAGTTTAATTTGCTTAATCAAACTTTTACAAGTTGATGAGCTTGTTTGGGGCAAACTTAGCTGATAACTGTCCAGCTTGATGTAGTCTGAAAAGAGAAAGTCTAATTCAATTTAAAACCCGAAAAGTTCATTGATCTTCAGCATCAAGGAGCCATTGAAGGATTGCATTGAATCTGATTCATCTTTAAGGTTGGTCCCTAAATTGACCTTTGGGACATTCTTCTTCTTTTAGAGATCTTTGTATCAGACTAGAGATGGAGTAAGACTTTTGAGGTTTTCTTCTGAGGGCTTTACAAAACAAGAATCCCAACTATGGAAGAGTCGAAACCAGTTGCTCCTTTTCAATCTCCAGAAATACTTTCTTTAACTTCTTTGATAGATAAGAAGCAAACTCCTGAAGATTTTTTGAAATCTTCCTTGAACATCTCTATCATCGTCAGAAACGAATTCTTTCTTAGGTCCCGGATCTGTTCTTGAGGCTCGAAAACAAATCAATTTGGAATCTTTTCTATCCAGTAGCTTTTTCTTCAGTTTATTTAAACCCACTTTCAGCCAAATACTACAAAAAAAAACGATAAAACAATTTGGACTATAGAGAAAAATTAAAATACTCAAAGTCAAGTTTACCAATTACTTCCGAGTATTTAATTACATTATTAGGCAGCATTTACTTTAAGCTTTGAGGGATATAAGCTTAATGAAAGAAAATTAGTAGTCGGTAAGCAAAATAAAACATAACTCAAAGATTTTCTGAAGAAAACTATTATTATCGACTAGTTATCATGATTAGCTATTTCAAATTCATTGTTTTTATCAATAATTATTTCGAGTTAGTAATTTTAGATTCAAATGTAGAATACTTTTATATTAAAAGTCTTTTTTTTTTCAATTAGATGGTTATGTACGTAAAAAAATTTCTGTTAATTATTGTTTTGTTCTTTAATTATCAGGATAATTTAGTGAAATCAGGTAATTCAGGTAAAGTCACATTTATTAAAATGTTTCTTTTGTGATTTTGATTTGTCAAAAAATGTTATTTAAAAAAAGATGCAAAAAAATTCAAGAAAATTAGTTTTTTAGAAACTACAAGGCTCACAGCACCAATTTATTATCTAAATATAGTGGTATTTGTTGTGATCTGCTTTTAAAATTCAGTAAATTAATTTGAAAATTGATCTGACGTTAAGAATACGAATCAGTTTTTAATTTTTTTCCATTTAAACTTTGCCTATAATAGAATTCAAGTTACATTTCATTCAGTTAATTAAGTTTACTTCAACTTTTCTACAGATGCAGGCGACTTTTGGAACCACTGGCCAATTCAAGATCTAAACTGGGATAATTGTCAAGATTTTATAAAAAAACCAATGTAATGATAATGATTATTTCATTATTAGTCAAAAAAATACAGTTGAAAAAAGTTAAAAATTTTTTTGATGTAAACAAATTTGACAAGTTTTTTAGTTACGAAATAATTAGATGAAATAATTACAAAATTGTTTCTATTTTTACCAATAAACTGTCTAAAATACTTTGCTATCCTGTACTACATTAATGCCATAGACTATTTTAATCAGCAGAATTACAAAAATCAATTTCAAAAATTACAACGAAAATAAATTCTTCAAACTATTTATTGAAATCATTGAAGATTTTGACAGCTTAGAACCAACCAAAGAAAGAACTAAAGAATTCCTACAAGAGTTTGTTGAAACAAAATCGGGAAAGTTATTAAGAGAAATATTGGGAATTGAAGGTTAGATACAAATCTTTTTTTATAAAATATGATACATGTATGATATAGATACGCAGGACATCTGTAAATATTTAGTCTTGTTCCGCAGCTTTTTTGAAAACTCTAGAGTAGATGAGAAAAAGTAGTCTGGTATAAAGTATACGCTGCTAGTCACTTTTATAAAAGTTATAAATTTTGAAAGCTTGCCACAAAAATTTGCTTTGAAATTTTTGCAATTTTTTTTACCAACTGGATCACACTTACTTGAAAAAGCTTGCAGAATGCAAGATTAGAACTTTCTAAAGAAGTGTTTAAATTTAGTAAAAAGCTCCTATATTACTGGATTAGCCTGCAATTTAAAAATAAATAACTATTTGATCAACTATTTTACTATAATGAAAAATCTATAAAATAACTTGATATCCATGATTTAAAGGCAAAATAAGTAATACTTCAGACCTCATTCGTAAACTGGATGAGATATGGTTTGGAAAATCATCTAATAAAAGCATGTAAGTTGTAAAAACTATTTTTGTACGAGTGAAATCAGATAATATTTTTTTTCAAGTTATTTCAACTTAATATTTTTTATTCTTTGAAGATTTCGTCATGTTTTTGTTGGCGATGAAAATGAGAAAAAACTCACAGGGTACCATAACTGGATAACATTTAATAGATTAAACTCAAACAAAATGTTGAGTGATATCTCAGTACTTAAATCAAATACAAATGTGAGTTAAACAACTTCTTGATCGATAAAAATATTTAATACAGATACTTAAGTTAAAAAAAAGTCTACTGCTAGTATGTAGAAGATCATAGATATAGTTTAAACAAATTATTCATTATGAAAGACAAACGTTAATGACTTCTTTTAATTCTACAGCCATTAATTTGTGAAGTTACTTTTAAAAGGAATAACAAAACAAAGAATAGATCAACTATATTAGTAGGAAAAGATCCTGCTTATGAACTAGCGGTTTTCACTTGGTGCTATTTTCAGGAAAAGTATTAATTTTACATAATAATTAAGAATTAAATATTTTGAGAGTTTTATATGTTTCAGACAAAAAAAATCATTTTCAAAGTTAACTGTTAAACATACAAACGATAACTTTATTTTAGCCTAGTTTTATAAAACTAAAAACATTTTGATAAGCTTTGAAACCATTATTTTTTGTAATTTGCTGATTTATATTTCATATAAATTAATTTATTATGAATTTTTTGACACTAAAATCATATGCAAAAATTTGCTTATCTTTTAGTTTAATAATCTATTGGTGGCTTTGCTAGAAAATAATAATGTATTCAATTACTTTTTGCCTATATAGTTTAGCAGAAATAACCAGAAAGTTTAAATTCTCGCTAAGAATACGGCCTGATGCTTTTAGTTCTAAACAAAAGTTATCTTCGACTTTACTTCATTTATTTTAAACTAATTATTTTGGCAGTAATAAATGCGGTATTCAGTATGGAGATGGGATGAAAGGTGAAATAATTGTGTGTAAAAGGAACAATAGCCTGACAACTGCTTATTTCTCTATCAAGGAGATTAAAGGTCACAGTGAGTTTTAAATCGCACAATTCAAGCAATTTCTTATATATCAATTATTCACATAACAAAATATTATTATCATTCCTCTACAAAATCTGAGATCTTAGGAACTATAATCTTTAATACCTGTATCTGATCGTACCTTTAGACCAAGTGGTTAGTCCAATGACCTGGGACAGTGACATTGAGGACAAGGGATTGTTGGTCTTATTTCAGACTTTCCTTGTC
Organism: Pegea sp. RAD2-039; assembly: GCA_034620365.1. Lineage (NCBI taxonomy): Eukaryota > Metazoa > Chordata > Thaliacea > Salpida > Salpidae > Pegea > Pegea sp. RAD2-039. The sequence continues at coordinate 517,203 of JAQGEQ010000161.1, forward strand.
CTAAATGAGATCACATCTATCTACACTTTATTGTCACACATTTTTCTTCCTGGGTTTACTCCTACATCAACTACAAGGTAGTGGAACTATTTACCCATTGTTGAGAAGACACTTTCCGCACTCTATAAGTGACGTAACAAAGCGCGACAAATCCATTCATGCAAAGCTCTTAGCAACCACTCGTCCAATCTTTAATTTCTTTTAATATTCTTTAAGTCAATAATTTAGATTTTTATAATAAAAAGATTAAAGTATTTATCATTTTATATTATTTCTGAGTTACCAATAAGTCCCTTTCTTTTAATATTGTTATGTTACCATTAATTTTTTTCTTATGATATTAAAAATCTAAATATGAATAGAATTAAATATCTTAATTGCCTTAAGAAAGAACATCCAAAGAACTTTAGTGTAATTTTATCATTTTAATTTTTTCTTACATTTTATTTTATGTAATTAAATGGTTTAAAAGCCAAACTTTGAGTTTAATCATTACTAACCATCATTAAAATAAAAACTTTGATGAAAAACAAATAAGCTGTTTGATAAATAAGCTGAACTTCAAAGAAACATTTAAGAATACTTTACAAGTGGTTTCTAACAACTAATTAAACCTTAAAAAAGTCAATCAAGTTTGAACTTCTAACATTTTGACCGGAGTAACTATTTGAAATATTACTCAATTGATTTATTCAGTTTAATTTGCTTAATCAAACTTTTACAAGTTGATGAGCTTGTTTGGGGCAAACTTAGCTGATAACTGTCCAGCTTGATGTAGTCTGAAAAGAGAAAGTCTAATTCAATTTAAAACCCGAAAAGTTCATTGATCTTCAGCATCAAGGAGCCATTGAAGGATTGCATTGAATCTGATTCATCTTTAAGGTTGGTCCCTAAATTGACCTTTGGGACATTCTTCTTCTTTTAGAGATCTTTGTATCAGACTAGAGATGGAGTAAGACTTTTGAGGTTTTCTTCTGAGGGCTTTACAAAACAAGAATCCCAACTATGGAAGAGTCGAAACCAGTTGCTCCTTTTCAATCTCCAGAAATACTTTCTTTAACTTCTTTGATAGATAAGAAGCAAACTCCTGAAGATTTTTTGAAATCTTCCTTGAACATCTCTATCATCGTCAGAAACGAATTCTTTCTTAGGTCCCGGATCTGTTCTTGAGGCTCGAAAACAAATCAATTTGGAATCTTTTCTATCCAGTAGCTTTTTCTTCAGTTTATTTAAACCCACTTTCAGCCAAATACTACAAAAAAAAACGATAAAACAATTTGGACTATAGAGAAAAATTACAGACAGTTTTTTAATTACATATATAAGTTTTTTAAAGCGGAAATAGCACCTAAAATCGTATATTATCTAATATCGGACCTACAGAAGGGATAGTTCAGCACACGCTTCTCTCCACTATCATCAAATCTCATGTACAGAAAGGAAGAAAGTATTTTAGCCAACAGACAGCTTCCTTGTCAACTTCCTTCCATCTACTGCTTCGGCCTATAAAGTTCAGTAAAAATATTGGAAATTAGTATTATGTTGTCAGGTTGAAATCGAATTTAAGTCACAGAAAAAAACAAACCCATAAATTGCTATCTGTAAACATTTATCAACTTCAAATGTCACACAAATAAACATTTTAAAAAAAGTTATCAAATTATTTTTATTAGAGATTATTCTATAAAAAAAAATCGTTCTTACTCTAAAACCGCTGATGCTGACGACTTCTAAACATCTTTAATAGTTTTTAGTTCTTCATAAGTAGTGGACTCACTACTAGAAAAATCTTAAAAACAAATCGATTGTAATAAGTTATTTTTAATAAATGGAAAAGACTATTGGTTGAAGTTTGCAAGAAATGATATTTTCATTAGCAAATGATTATATAGATAAAATCATAAACACTTTCCTTAAATTCTTCTATTTTTAGTTGTAACTTGTTATACCTCTTGTCCTTCCTTTTCATGTCAAACTTTTAAGTCCTTAAAGGCTGGTTATTTAAAATTAATCCAAGTAAAAGCTTTAATAACACTAAATCAGCTGATAATCTTTTCAATGAAGTAATAATAGATCAGAATATTGCATATTCTATTACCTCTTTTAAAAATAAGTTTAATATTTTGTGGATAAATGATAAAATCTGACATTTCTTTTGCTGTTTTCTTATTTTTCTACATAATTTTGGTTGTTTTTCAGATAATTTTGTTATTTCTCTGCAGCCACACTGTTCTGTGTTCACTTTGAGAGTTATATCATTAATTAGTTGCAGTCATGCCTTATTACATTTACAAATACCAGATTATGAAGCATATTAAATTTTGATTTATAAACTAAGATGTCTGATTTACTTTTTTTCATAGTGTAGTGGTTATCACGCCCGCCTAACATTCAAAAGGTCCTAGGTTCAAGCCCAGTTAGACATATATTTGAAAAATGGGAAGTCCATAAAAACCCTGATAGAAGGGCCTTGTAGGTATAGTTACTGACAGCATTTCTTGGAGACACAAAACTCTAAATTTAAAGCAGGAGTTGGTCTCGTAGGTAAGTCATCACTATAATCAGTGTTGTTCTGGAAGCTCCTGCGGCGCTAGCTTAGCTGTATAAGTCCTTCTGTTCCGCTGCATATCTTGTTGGTGAAGAAAGTTGAATCTTGCTACATAGGCAGCAACTGATCTCGATAATTTCTGTCCTCATATATATATGCAATTCTCAGCCGAAGCAGACCATATCATTGTTATTATCAATCCTGATTTGAAACCACTAAAACAAAATATTGTTGCATAACAAGTCAGTTGCTTTAAATTAAGATTATGGCAAAAACAAGTTTTCTAATGTTAGTGTTCATGAATTTTGTTAAAAGATTAAAAGACTATCATAAAAAGGTTATGTTTCAAACTCTTTTAAAACATAGATAAGAAACTTTGCCAGAAAAAAAGTATCAATTTATGTAAAATAATTATCAAATATCTCACCTGCTAAAAGTTTTGCTTCATCTTGTAGAAAGATAATTTGAAATCTTGAAGAAACTTTAGAGAAGAACAAAAACTTCAGAAATATTTAGCTTTAAAAATATATATTTTTAATTATTCATAAATAAATATAAAAACATAATTATAAATAATTAATCCTTTCTAAATAAACATAAACTTACAAAGATGAAAAAAGGTTGTTATTAAAAAAATTGACTGAATAATAAATCTAAAATGATAATATTAAGAGTTTAGATAATAAAACAACTTCAGTTAGTTTTATCATAACTATTTTCAAGGTTTCATATATTATCAAAAGATTCAATCTTTTGTAGAAATTTCGAACACTACTTTAGGAAAATATTATTAAAAAAAAAAAGAAAAATGAGTCAAAGTAGAATAACAACAGCATAATCTAATATTTTGTAGAACTTTAAATATAAAAACAAAACATTACGCCAAAAATGGCGTTTTCAATTCTGTATGATAAAATATATAAGTATTTATCTATACATACATAATAATTAAAAATTATAGAACTTTGCTGAAGAAATGTTAAAACAACTTTTGTAAGAAATTATAATTAAAAAAAGGCTAGGCTATGAAATGCTGTAAGTTTTTTGTTACATTAATATTGTTATTAGTACAGTTTTAAAACGTTGAAAACTTTTAATTCTTGATTTATGTGACTTTATTATTCAACTTTCGATTATTCTGAAAATTTATTCAACATTTCAAAGTATAAAATAATGTAAAGAATAAAAACTCTAAAAATATTTTACATATTCAAATTTTAATGTGATGTATAAATGATACTTTCAAAAATTGAAACCTAAAATATAATTACTGCTTTTATTTTGTTATTATAAAATAGTTTGAGAAATTGGTATATTTTGTTAAACATGCTTTTTCGAACATAAGCGGCAAATAGCTGGATTAATGTTTATTTTATTTCAAATTGTATCATATCTAGTACATTACCATACAATTTTTGGATTTAATAAGATATAGAACTTGTTTAACTGAATAAAGTTAATAGCAACTAAGTAATAAGCAATTTTTAAGTAGATTTTTAAAGTTGTTAAAATTTCAGAAGTTTAGTAATTAAGCCACAACTTTTTAACTTTTTAACGATTAAAAAGTTCTCTAAGAAAAGTAGAAATTTTGCGAAATGTTTTCTTCATATTGAAAAAAATTGGTGTTGAGCCTTGTTTTAACCATCAACTGTGTTTTTACACCCTCTATATTGCTCCGTATGAGCGAATCAAGGCTAATCATGAAAAAAATGAAAAAATGACCCTGGAAGAGATATTTGCAAGTTCACGGACATTCTGATAAACCTTTGCAACAAATGGTAGAGCTACTGATTGGATTTATATTAACAAAGACACAAATTTTGCAAATATCAGCACAAGCACCCATTCATGAGCGATAGCTTATAGAGAAAGATTTTAAAAGAGATGAAGGCCTGGATTTAATAAAAGATAACCTCTGATAACCGTGAGCCTGTCACATAATACGACCATATTCTGATTTTTAAAATTATTCACAACCTAATTGATCTTCAGTTTGATGACTTTTTCTCCATTAGTCCCTCCCTCAAGTTATATCAACTTAGAAGACATAAATTACATCTTAATAAGCCCACTCCACCAGCTACGTTAACCAGATTAAGTTTTTTCTCATACCGCACAATCAGTACATAGAACAATCTGCCATCAGAAATTGTCATGTCAAAATCACTTATGCTGTTCAAGAAAAAGCTGAATTGTTATAATATCGCCAACATTGCCATTTCTAAACTGTGAATTTTTCTCTTTTACAATACTATGATTCTGTGCAATTCTTCACTGTCATATGCTTTTTAGTTTACACGTCAAATAGATCTAATTTGTGAGAATGTGTGTTAGCGAGAGGTGCTCTCTTTAGGCACCCTCCTTCACATTTATTGTAATAAATAAATAATGTTGTAAATTAGGAGTGTCTAGAAAGTAAAAAAAAGACCGAGAAAAACCTTTGTTATGTTATGCAATATGGTCGGCTGCCAAATTATCCCCAGCTACTTTATAATCGTGATTATAATGGTGTCATCCGCATAGCCGTTCTCGGCTGAAGCAGATCCCCATTATAGATGAAATCAGTCTGTACTTTTTGAAGAAAAGGATATGAATACTAATTGTCTGATACAAGCTCTTACAACATCTTCTAAATACGGCCACAATTGGTGCTTCTAACTAGCTACAGCGAACTTCAAGAGTAAAGATGTCATGATATATTACGAAACAGATCTCAATCAGATGACTCTTGGTTATTCATCATTGTTGGAGCTATTGGAGTTGTGTAACATTCTCAAAAATTTAAGATTTCACAAAAAGGTAGTTGTCAGCAGTCTAGAGACTTATCACTTCAGTCAGGTTTACTGCAATTAGAGCTATTAATATAGATCCCTAGAATTTGATGAAATCAGTGCCACTAGCGCCCTTAAATTAAAGCAAAGGACTATCATCTGGAGCTTTGATATAAATAAATAATCTCCTCAGTGAAAGGTTGTTTTAAAAGTTGCTAATGATTAGGAAGATGATGCCAAGGGTAAAAATATTGCGATGTTAGCAGTGAAAATGCCTCGTCAAGATTGAGTAATTTCAAATCGAATCCTTGTCAAAATTTTCTGTATATTTTCTCGCTGATGACCTGAAATACCATCAGTTGAAATTAAAGGTATTTTGGCGGGATATTTCTCAGTATATTCAAAATATTATCTCAAATACTCCTGTAACAGCTTCAAATTCCTTTAATTAATAATCATTAAGTTGTGAAATAAAATATTTTTGTCTTTTCCGTAGATTAAACAACAAAATAGTAATAATAAATTAAAATACTTTAAAATGTTTTTAAACTAAAAGTACTTTTTTCTATGTTTGCATTTTTTATCTTCAAATAATAGCATCATTAGATAACAAACTATTATTGATTAATAACTTTATTCGATTTCCTAATTCATTTTATTCTTCATTATTTAGTTTAAAGTATCATCTAACAATAAACAATTTTTTGTTTGAATAAAAAACTAAATGTTATAGATTTGGTTTTTACTGACATATTGTCAAAATTCAGCAAGGGAATAAAAATAGTTAATCATAACAGAAGAAAGACTTTAATAAAAACTACTTCATAATAGTTTTATTTTTTTATTTCAATAATTGCGAAGGAGGAAATATTGTTTAGTTTAAGTCGTTTTGTCTACAAATTTTTTGACTTCATTTTGTATTGAGATTAAAAATTATATTTTAGCTCCTGCGTAGTGAGCCAGCATCAATTTTCAACAAAAAACTTATAGATAAATAAAATTAGAATTATATCAATCTGTTTGTTTAATTTCGCTGATTAAACATACATTTTAAATAATAGAATCCTTAAATTTAAATAGATAAGCTCTTTAACGAGCTTTATGACCTGTTATTAATTCATACAATTTTTAAACAAAGAACTTTTTATTTTATTTCTATCGAAAATAAATAATTTTAATATCAAGATTATAGAAAATGTGTTTAAAATAAAAATCGTATGGCTTGAACCATGATTAATCAATTTATCTTTCTACAAAAGTTATAAAGAATTACTTATCTTGTAGTAGAGATCAGTATTTAAACAATTTTTATCTATCAATTAATCATCATCTACATACAAATACCAATGAACTAAAAATTATGAAAAGGTAGACTTAAAAAATGATTTTATTTCCTGATAAGAAAATATCTGTTTGAAATACGCAGTACTGATAATATGTAAAAAATATAAATCATTATCGAAATCACACTTTGTTTATAGATGTTTATAATCAGATAAATAAATAAATATAAGTTTCATATTTGTAATAGACAATAAAATGATTTTATTAGTTTCCACTAATAGGCTTTATGTTCAAATAAGGATAACTAAAAGAAGATAAAACTAAAGTTTATCAACACAATTTTGTTATTCTAAAATTATAGTAGAAGATTACATTAACAGAATTTTGTAAAATACAAATTACTAGAAAAGATAAATCTTTTAATAGCATCAAACTTAATAATTACAAAATCTCTGAATTATGAATAGTTTTAGTAATTATAAGCATTAACTTAAGGTTAATTCTTAGATAAATTGAATAAAAAAAACATTTTGACGATAAATAGTTATTATCAGTTTAACTTTCGCATTAGTTTTATAAACAATACTTATAAACTTAAACCACAATTAAAAAACAACATTTATTTTTGACTCAAAATGTTCGTATGGTTGTTTTAAATAAGTTTTATTGTAGCTAAATACTGAAATGAAAGTTTATTTTAATACTGTTCATACTCTAATGAGAAATCAACTTTTTGGTTTATCACTTTCAATTTGAGCTCAGAAAACATTAAAAGCATTTTCAGAACTAAAAAAATCGATGTTTTTCTATTACCTTTATCTTACCTATTGTAAAGTACATTAAAACTACAGAAAGTTAAATCTTTTCTTTATAATCTTGTAAATTATATTTAAATTGATTACGTCTTATTTTTTATAATTATGTGATCAAATACTTGAAGCTATTCTTTGTTTAAAAATGTTTAATTATTACTATTTAATATAAAATCAAAATTCGTGATATTATAGTTTCATAATATCTTTTAAACTGACTATTTAACATTTTCAATTCAACGAAAACTGCCGAATACATCTAGAAAAAGATTAAAGGAATATTCTATTTAGTATTAAATATTTGTACAACAATTTTAAGCTTCAACGATGTTTACCTGAGTTCTTACAGATTTATTTATCAAAAATGTTTAATAAATAAATTTAGATAAAAAATCTTTTTTTTTATCACCTGTAAACTAAGTAAGTTTAAGTTTAGATATACACAATATTGTATAAATAACTTTTAATCTTATTGACATGTTTAATAGCTCTTATAACTTTGTTATTGTTTTGTTTTTAGTGAAATAAAAGATTTTTTTGGGTAAAACTATTTAGTATAGAATAATTAATTCAAATAAAGCAACCAATAAAACTTTTAAAATAATCTTTAATTTCAAAGAACAAAAAAGCAAAAATATTTTCTAAATAAGGTTTAAATATACAACCAACACAAAAATATTTCAAGTCCTTTAAATTTGAATATATGTTTAATCAAATGCGATAATAATTCATTGTTGATATTGAACAAATGTGTTTTTAATAAAGATCGAATATACTGAATCTAAAAGATCGATTAACTTGGTAACTAACTCTCTCTATATACTTCCTGTTTGACTGCTGTAATGAAAAAATACTTGATTAAAATTTAATCAAAGTTAAATAAACAAATAAAATTGAAAAGTTGCGAATATTACAAACTGTAGCTAGAAAATTGGTAACCTTTTCAAACATCCTAATAAAGATACTAATACTATGTAGCTATAGCACATAAATCAATAAGTAAAATTATCTAATATAACGAATGATTTAATATTGTTTTTATTATTGACTAGCAAAGTTGTTTGACTTTTGAAACTCCATAAAACAATGTTTATAGTTTTGAATTAAATTTTATTACAATTTAATTGATCAAAATAAATCATTATCTAGATTAATCTAAAAGTTCAAGAAAAATTGACATAATTGATTGATGAATTGTATGACTTAAAAAATACTTGGTACACATTGAATTAATTGAAAGTGTCTTAAAGTATTGTCTTAAAATGATTGTTTCTTAATTGAATGCTATTTAGCAATAAGGCTACTTTACGATTGCTACTAAAACTGCTCGAGTGATTTATGTTAATTTAAGAAAAGTGACTTGAACTAAAGACTAAAATTAAAAAAGGTGTTTAAGCTAAATATACATTATTCAAAATGATTGTTCAGCAAAATAATAAACTTAAGTTTTGACATTTTACTAGAAAGCTAAAACAGAGCTAGCTCTCAAATTAAAAAAAATAACTTTAGTTAGGTGTTAGGAACAGATGTTCTTTGAACAAATGAGTTTATGTTGCACCATTCAGTAGAGGTGTTTATGCAATGTATTTGACAACGCAATGATTTACGCACCAAGGTATCTTCCTTTTATTTTAATTTTTCACTTAAGAAATAATTTTACATTCAGAGTTGTTGAAAAATAAAAGAAAAAGTGAAAATAATCTGTCTTTGTTAGATGGTTTTGCTTAAAAATGTATTATAGAAGCTCAGGTGAAACAACAACACTGATTCTTTTGACCGTGATATATTTGTATTGCGATTACATACATGAAGCACGATGCTAAAGCAATCTGTATGATGAAAAACAACAGAAAATAAATGAAACAACAACATTTAAATAGCAGCGACCAAATAAAACAACAACAAAACAGCAGCGAAAAGCAAGCTCTGAAAAAAGAAGGAAAAAAACAGTTTGCTACGACAGTAGGGATGCAGTTAAACACTATAAACAAAATATAGTATCAAAAACAAACTTTTGTTATTTTGTTCTTAATCAAAGCTATTTATAATAGCTGTAAATACCCCTTTGAAAACGTATTCAGAAATAAATACCCTAAAAGTGAAGAGAAATTAATAAAGATGCTTAGTTTTGCAGACTTAACTAAATTTCTGAAATAAAAAGCTTATAAAATACCTAATAGTCTAACAAAATGGAGATAAACTAGCTGATGTTTATTCAGTTTTTTGTTTTGTTTTTGTTTCCATAAACAGATTAAATAAAAGAGAAATGATTTGTGGAAGAAAATAGAAGAGGTTGAACTCGTTGAAATTATGAAAAGCTTTTTTCTGGCTAGCAGATCATATTTTAAGGAACATTGGTGCAAAAACATTTTGATTTATTGTCATTTTAAAGTCTCCAGCAAATTGTTTTCTAATCATTATTTTTTGCTTAACTAGTCAAAGAGTGATAACAGCTGCTTCGGTAAAATTGAAAACAGTTTTGTAAAATATAAACAGCAAATGCATAAAAATATACCGAAAAAGATAACATCAGATTACACACCTAAAAATTTAATCTTGATTTGATGTGTTGAGAAGAATTAATAATTAAACGTCAAAAAATTAAATGAAATAAACAAGCAAAAATGCGGCGATAATTTATTCATTATTGTTTTCACTTCTCTAAATGGATAAAAGTATTGCCCTTTATGTTACTTGAATGCTTGGTTGTTGAGTAGTCAGAAAAACATTCAGCATCCCAGCGGCTTCCTGCTTCCTTGAAGGTGAAAGAGATCTGCTTCTATCTCTCTCTAAGTCTGTCTTTAAACCAGTTTCATTCACTGTGCCTGCGCTTGAAACAATTCTGAAAAGCTCTCTTCGATGAAATGAGTAATCAGGAGTTTCAGGTGAGCTATGGGGCCGAGTACATCTCCTTGTGAGTCCAGTTGAATGTTGCTGAGTTTGATAACCAGAACTCTCATCTGAAAATCGTCGAAACTTCACAAGAGAGCTAACTGCGGTAGAGTTGATTCCGTATTAACTCCTAAATACTAACCGATAATTTATGCAAATAATTTACACAAAATAAAACTTTAATTAATGTAGAAGAAACTTTCAACACCTGAAAGATCGATTGGGCCTCGTTTTCGAGTAGTATTGGGTTGTTCTTCTCGGCTACTTTGGCTATTAGAGGAACCTCTACCATCGATATTGAAGTAAGCATTTGAGGAAGAGCGTTTTAGATATTTGTTTTCAATTTCATCCACTTCAGCTGCATTTGCTTTTCTGCTGTTGGCTGGATTATCATCTAGGCTAGATTGTTGGCGTGAGTACTTTACCCTTCGCGTTTCAGCCTTGCGTATAATTTGTCAAAGTTAATCGAGTCATAAAGTCAAACCTTGCGGTGAAAAACCTAATAGTCTATTTTTATTTTATACCAATTAGATTTACTCTCAGTTTAGCAGTCTCTTTCACAGTCTCTTTCGAGTTTACTTAAGTTTTAAATTACAAAGCCACTTGAAGGTTAATTAAATGTAATCTCAATTTTCAACACTTTTATATAGATAGTGGCTATTAATATTTGATAACCGTTTTGCGATATGCTAATATATTCGTTAATGTTTTTCTATCACAGAAAATTAGTTGAGATACAGAATTATTTAAAAATAAAAATACTTACTCCGTCGGTGACTTCTTCAATTCGCTTATCGGTTGGTGATATCTGTTCAAGAAACCCAGCATCATTTGGTTGCCACTGTACGGCAAGCAGCCGAAGTCCATCACCCATTCGCTCCAAAACTGTTCTCATATTTTCACGTTCGATCTCTAGCATCTCTCTTGCTTCACGTTCACGAGCATGAGCGTCTCTATACCGAGTAAGATCTTGTTGAAGAGTTTCTATCCGTTCTTGTGATTCCTTTAGTTTTAAGCAGAGGTCTTCTTTCTACAAAAATAAAAGTATAGATTAGCAAGCTACGAATACTGGTTTGAATAATTTAATGACACTATTTTGCAATCTGTTTACTCAGTAGAATTAACATTCAAGTTTAAAAAGAGACAAGTTAATTGGTTGAAATGAGCGAAGGATGAATAATTTATCGCCGAGTCGAATTTTTTCAAATTTAATTACTACCGCATTCGATAAAATGTTTAGATAAGATGGATTTAAAATTGCTAGCCTAATGACGTTTTAGTGAGCGGCAGCAAGCTTCAAAAGTAATTATTTGTATAAAATCACTAATAATAAAGATCTACTTTGTCAGCATTCCTTTCCAGCTCAAACTCTTTATCTCCAAGTAGAGATCGAACACCAAAAGGTTGTGAAGATCGAGCAGCCGGTCTACACGGTGGCAGCTGATAATTGATATTTTGACCGAATGATAATCGGGAAGAGTTTATCATTGAGCCAATATGATGTCCAAGAGGAGGAACAATTGGATAATGAGTTAGGGTAGGATGTAAAGGGTTGGACAAAAATGGTGCATCGCGTCCACTTGCGCCAAAGTCGACGGGCATATAAGCTGGGTGAAGACTGGGTCCAGTAACAGGTGGAGAGAACCAGGAAGTAGTATTGGACAGTCCACTTGTTCCTGCGTATGATGTCTGAGCTCCAGCTCCGTAACGATGGTTTAACTGAAGAAAAGAAAATTGTTTAATTTAAAGAGTTTGTCAGAAACAACAAAATGGCCGGAACAAGTTACATTGACTGCATGATTGCTTCGTACAGGGAAAGAGGCTCGTATAGGCTCAAGTAGTTCACGCTGTGAAGGGTTGCTTCTGAAAGGAGGTGGTCGAGCTATGTTGCTGGAGATATTTTGAGTAGAAGCAACAGTAGGGATATTTGGTTCTACACGGAAACTGTTAACATCTTGACTGATACTTCGAACATGCAATCGTCGACGTATTTGAGAAGCTGTAAAGTATGAGCTGTCATCAGACTGTTGTGACCTAAATACTTGACTTTCATATCTAATTAATTACCTTTATGAACTGGCGGCAGCAGCTGATATACGCGATAAGGTTCGCTCACATCTAAACGGCTTCGCTCAGGTAACTCACGAATATCAGGCATTTTATTAAGTGCACATCGAAGCCGAGTTTTCCAGACAATTGGTTCTGGTTTGTCAATACCTTCACGGTATCGTCCACTATGTTTTGCCCATGCCTGTTATTTTTGTTGAAAGTTAATTATATTATTTGCTTGATTTGTGTCCAGCTTTCATTTTTAAATTAAAAATTTTTGCCTTTAATTTTTTTTAAGTTTTTGCTTTTTTTGGGTTATAGATTTTACCATAAATATTTTTGAGTCTTCCTCTAAATTGTAATCTTGTCTTCCTGCGTGCTTCCAGGGCATTCTAAAAATTGTATTGTCTGCGTTTTCCCACATTAATCCTGGAATAGTCCCACTAGAAAAGCAAGTACAATCATTGCTATAGAACTTTCGTGAATAGTTGCGACATAAGGTCAACAGTAAGTTACAACTTTACAACTTTACAACACAGCCAAACTGTGCTTTGCTCCTTAAAGAATTATCATGAAATTGAAATGAAATTATTTAATCAAAATATGTTACCTATTAATCATTTTAACAAGCCAAGTTCTCAGTCGGTCTCTATACTCCGGAGCGTTTTCATCTTTTTTAGTTTCATTACATTCAGTGGCCATTGGCTCCATATTTACAATTAAAAATATTTTGATTCCAAATTCAATTATAAAGTTGGAGTCGGCTGAATTTGAAAAAAAATAGGGTTATGTGGTTTTTTGTGAATATTTTTACGCTTTAAGAATTTAAGGAATGTATAAAAGAGACTATAAGCTACAGTTAGCTTCTATAAATGAGTTTAATATTTAACATATCTTGAATATCTCAACTAAATTCACTTCTACGAATCTTTAAGTGCAGCTTTATTTTCTAAGCAATGAATCAAAATATGAATTACCATTAAATATTATGGTTTGAAAGGTCTCATAATTGCTTAAACTTAAAACCAAAAAAAATTAAAATTGATTAAGAGTTTCTCCCATAAAAACTTCGGAATATCTACAAAAATTTTCAGAAAGTTAATTCTCATCCATACAGATTTTAACATACAGCTTAAAAATTTACCACCAAAGAGCAGAAAGTATTTCAGAAAAGTTTTAACGAACTCACATCTATCACTTCTTAACAAGCATACACAACATACATATATCAAATAGTTTCGTATCGTCTCTATACCGCTAAGATCTGATTATAAATAATCCTTAAATACGAATGATATTTAACTAAATCTTTCCAGCTGCTAAAACGGAAGAAACAATAAACAATTGCAGACTACCAGTGAACTAGTATCAAAACTGTTACATCAAAATATATTTAGAAAACTTACGACTGGTATCTGATAGTATAGCTACTGATATTGTCACTGCCGAATGCTTTTTAAATACTCATCCATTTAGTAAAATAATTTCCTTTTTTCTTTGCTACAATAACTCTTTTTTTTACTATGCTCGTTTGCGCTTGATATTTTCTCGTTTGTACTTTGTCAGATATAACAGAAAATTGATAATACAATCATGCTGATTCGGTGTTACTGATCAAAGTAGGTTGGTTTAAGACCTGGATATCCAAGAATTAAGTTAAAGGCTAATTACCCAGGTAAATTTTGATTTACACATTTGTGTGGCGTGGAAGTGTTTGCAATGTCACTTATATAGCCTTTACTTGCCTTTCAAAATAAATTTTGTCCATATTTTTAATTCAAAAGCACGTTCGCCTTATCATAACATTTGTAATCTTTCTTCTTTCATTATTAATCACTGATTTAAAGGTTTAATAAACACTGATAAGATATTGCTTCAAGATTAAATAACTTTTATATTTCATTTCTATAGCTGTCTTGCGTTTTTTCCAAAACAAAACTTTCGTGTAAAGCATCACTTACAAAATCATTTTCATGTTTGAGACATAAACAAGAAGATAAGTCTTACATTTAATTTTTTAGTCCCAAATTTTATTCAAGATGCTTGTAAAGATTTTATGATATTCAAAGCTCATCAAAAAACTACAAGCCCTTTGTTATAAATTATTAAGTGGTTGAAGCTTAACTTTTTGATAATTTCTTTTAAACATAAATTGTTTACAAAGAAATTTTTGACGACCTGAATTGCTTTCTTTGGAAAGTATTCTTTTTGTGGTACAAACTTAAGCAAAAAATGCTATTTCAGTATTTTAAAAGTGAGGCAGATATGCATAAGCGAGCAAGATATAACACATATGATTTTAAAATGGTATTTTTTGAGATTACATTTTTCTTTGTATAATTAGAAATTGATACAGCTAAAAATCTGTTCTTAATTTTCATCTTATGCCTTGTAAACATGGTAAAAAAACTTGAAATAACTCCTCTAACTTTGTGTGTATGCTAATAATCAAAACAAACAGAAAAGATTGAATAAATGTCGCTTTATTGGAACTTCCCAATTCGTGCTCGATTTGTAATATACTAAAACCTTATCTGCTAAATATGGATAACACTTAAAACGATATAAGTCTTTAAAGTTATTAATGTTTATAAAAAATGGTAGTTAGTGCATCAAGTTAGCTGACAGCAAACATGTGCTTTCCACATAATGTAAAGTGCAGAAAAAACGTTTTGTAATTTAATGTATAAAAATACTCGTTTTCTTTGAAAGCTAATTCTCAATTTATTTAGGATTAATTTGTAGATTGTTTATAAAATAACATCTATAAAAATAAAACGGTTTATTTTGAAATCAAAAAGTTAGATTATAGTATTTAATATTAAGTCTTAATGAATAAACATTTTGTCATTCATCCATACTAGCTAAAGTTAAAATTCTAACTGCTTTCTGTTGTCAAACACAAAGCTTTTATTTGTTTTTAAATCATAATGCAAATTATTTTCTTCAACTAAAATATTCTTGGTACAATCTTAAGTTGCAGAGTCGGCAATTTATTGTTATTTGGAATTATTTTCCACAATTTTTACTTTTCTCATTCAGTTTTTCTTTCTTTTGAAAATATCAAGTTATAAGCATTTGCTGGTTATTAGCTCACGGCTTAATGTTTAAGCAATACTAAATAGTGAATTGTTAGAAACAAAACATCTATTTGTTTAACTTAAAAGAATTTGTTAAATGAAACTAAATATTAAATATATGTCATAATAACTGCTTCCATTGTTTTTTTTTAATAAAAAGTAGAATGATGAAAACTTACATTTTGTAAAAACTTTTTTTATATCTTGTTACTTTAAAAACACAGAAAAATATTTCTAAAAACATTCATTACCGATTGATGTACAGGAAAAAGATTCAAATTCAAAAGTTATTTGTAAACGTTACCATTCAAATTTATAATTCGAATTTAATAAATTTTCATTTAGTCTTTTGCATGAGAAAGTCATAAATGTTATAATTATCAACAAGTTAAAACTCAAACAAGGTGAAAAAATGAAACTTAGACATCTAACTTTTTTGTTAAGTTCATTTTGCTTCAATTAATCGTTAAACTCAAAAGTTAAACTTTATGAATGATTAGTTGATGCGATAAGAAACCTGTCCAAATTTTGCGTTGATTAAAATAACAAAAGTCAGTCTCATTCTTTTTTTAAAAACTATTCTATTAAACCTTGCTATATGCCAACTTCTAATCTCTTTAAGCAGTTTAAACCTGTACAATTTGAAACACAGAACAGTTTTCTTTTTAACTGTAAAACTAACTAGCTTACTGTCACTATTAAAAAACCGTTTATTGTAATGCGCAAGTATAAAGTACAAGTTACTTTCAGAAAAACCTCTTGAAAAATTATTTTCCAAAATTAAATTAGAGTTATAGAATAGTTTGAAGCTAAAAAAGCCTTGTTAGCGCATCTTATAAAGTAAAGTATACAACAATTATTTTTGTTAGTTATTAGTTTAATGCACATTTTCATGAAACTAAATTGGAAATGTTTTAGACAATTAGAAAAAGAGACTTAAGTAAAAAACCATTTTAGTTTATTGCAAAATTTTACGGCGATATTTTATTCTTTGGTAACCAGTAAAATTTTTATTGAAATTTAGATACATATAAATGAAATTTTTTAATTATTGTCATTTTATTTATTCATTAGTTCATTAAATTAATACAAATATATTCTAAATGCTTGCCTTTAAAAACCAAATAAACTTTTTGATAAAAAAAAAACTAGAAAAAGACTAACAGCAATTTACTTTCTTTTGACTTTCACTAAAAAACAGTTTCATTAGTTTAAAAACAAACGTTCTAATTACAAATACTAAAATCAAAAGAAAATTATTAACCGCAAATATTTTGCAAGACAGTAAATATACAAAGTAATATTTATTTGTTTTTACTTTAGTTATGAAAAATGTCACAAAAGATTAATAAACGTCTCAAGGCTTAATGAAGAGGACCGCCTACATGATCAGCGTGGGATGTGATGATATTTCAATTGTTTTAAAGCTTTATAAAGTTTCATCTCTTTTGTAGCTTATAGGTTATTAGCATAAAAGAATCAGTTACCTAAACGGTTGAATGGAAAAAAATCCACTTAGTCATAAATCTAAATCTCTATTGATCAAGGTTTAGAGTTATTTTCAAACTTAAAACACATAAATAATTATTTAATCTGCAAGTTTGAATCCTTTTTAAGTAATTACTGATACTTAAGCTGTTTAAAATCTGGATATAATCAACGTATAATTATAAAACAGATGTCACAGCAAAGAATAAATTGTAGCATGTAAATTAGTTCATAATGTTTTTCAGCATCTTTAATATAATTTAATGATTATATCATCTCTAAGATTATTTAATTATATTCAAAAATAGTTTATCGCTTTTGTTTAGATCATTTTCCTTTTAACTAGTTTTGACAACCTCCTGCTTTAAGCAAACTTTTAATGATTATATTTGCTTACCTATTTCAACAAATGCTAGCTTTATTCAGCTGTTTTTTATATTTTATTTTACTAATATTTTTTTTATTTTAGAAATCTTTTAATTTATAGCTGCTATTTTTTAAACAGTTAATTTATCTTATTTTCAAACATCAGAATTTTACTCATTAAGAAATTATCATGTTAGAAAATCTTTTTCATTCTTTAATAATACCTCAAAGAACTTCAATAAGAAATAGATATTTCTAAACTAACAAATAAAACTATTCTAGGAAACGAATATTTCAAGCTTCACTCCTTCTTTTGATAAAAATTGTGTAGGTAAACTAAAATACGTCAGTTAGAAATAAATTAGTTTAATATTAACTGCTAGATAAAAAGGAAACTAAACGTTCAGACTTTTTTTTTCAATTAATAAGTTTTCAAACACATATTAACAACTTATCATACAGAAACGCAAAGCAAATCTTTTTTTGTACTTTTTTCTTTATATTTTCTATTTTAAGTAAGCAACTTAAAAAATATCACCAATTAAATGTGACTTCAAAACCTACAAAAGTTATTTTATCACCCGCAAACCACCTGACTTCAAGTGATATGAAACTCACCGACTAAACACACCTAAATACCCGCTTATATACAGAAACCGTTTTATTGGTATAATTCTCTGTGCCGCAGGCCTTATAAATTTCTAAATGTATTTTTAAATCGAATTTTTTAGATCAACGGGTGCAAGTTTATTACGAAACAAAAGATTTAAATCACGCGGTTTCAGCTTCTATGTCTAGTACTTTTGTCTTCAGCTAAATATCTTGGTGACGTATTACACTAAAAACTTAACATGTGGTTTATTTTTTTAAGTTTAATTACAAATATAAAACCAAAAGATGCTTTTAGCCAATATTTTGATAAAAAAACTAAAAATTATGAAACAATTTTGTTTATTGTTTCCAGTGTTTTTAGTCGTCCATAAACTTGTTAATTAATTAATTGTATGTTTTTTTACTTAACAATGTTATGTTAAAAAAGTTAGTTTGTATTATTCATGTAAAACTATAATTTATACTTTAAAAATGACTAATGATACTTAAATAAATCTTACATTTAGATTGATCTTTCTTTTCAAGATTTGTATCAAAAACATCTTTTTGTAGTCACGGAAAGTTACTACGTTAACCTGCTGTAGCTTGCTGGTAATCTTGTGTAAAACAATACGAAAAAGTCACATAACAAATAATATATAATCTAAGAGGCAAATTTAGCTGGATTTACTTTTGCGTCTACTTTTAAAATAAATATATAGATAATAGTTTACTGTAAAAAACTTTTTAACAGTCTTTTGCATAATAAATAATCTTTTAGTGGCTATATTTCAACCTATATGATATTTTTAATACTTTGTTCTCAAAACAAGTGCGTCAGAAATGTTTTAGAAGTTTTATAAGCTAAATACCGAGCCTGATAATAAATGAGAACATGAATTCAGATAATGCTAGGTTTTCTAGGAAAGTGACTGAAAAAATATCCTCACTTATGCTTCTCAATAAAAAACAATACTCTTTGTGTGTGTAGATTGATAGTTTTTGTCAGAAATTAACTTTTTGCTGTCATCCGTCTTCAAAACTGTCTTTCATATCAAGTTTTCCTACTTTCATGAAGAAAACGTAGAATCTGTTCAAAAACGGTTTTTAACAAATTCAAAATTGTAACGTTATCATAAGATACAAAAGAATTATTTTCTTGAATTCTATTAATACAAAATACTTCTCTTACAGTTTCTGTATAACTAGTAACCATTTTACAAACTATTCAGTTTTTTGAAAGTTCAAAGAGTTCGAAAAAGAGCTTCTTGCATATCAGAATTTCATCAATGTTAAAAAGAACCCACAAAGTAAGATTAATCAAGCGTTTGCTGGACTTGTAATCTTATAAGTAAATTCTAATTTCTTAATACACTACTTAGATTTGACGAAAATGAATACTGAACACTTCCTGTGTGGTAAGTAAGATAGCCTAAGGAAATTATTCAGTTTGCTGAAAAGTTTCTCTTTTAACAACCTTTTCTTATTATCTTTAATCTACATAAGAACTTTGTAGAGTATAAAATTCAGTCTCAATGCTATATTCTATAGAAAATTAAAGTAATAATGGGTAAAGAAATATGCAAGGTAAGCTTATTGGGGTATTTATGCAGTAACTACAGTAGATGCAACTGTTTATATTTAGAACTATTAGGAATAGCTTTTAATGGACTTTTTAGTTAGATGTTTTTTTTTTATTTGTTGAACGCGTATTTCTGAGTATAGCTGCAAATACAACTTAAATAAGTTTCAATGCGTATTAGATGAAGTTCAAATTTCTTTAACAGTCAACCAAATTAATCCTGAAAAAGAAAATATTTTAAAGAATTTGTAAAGGTGTGACAAATTTGTTGAACTTTGTTCAGTTAAAAATACGTTTTGCCAAATTTTATTGACCCTTAAACTGATACATTTGAAAAATCATTGAGCTCATCTTTAGGATTCAAGGGTACTTTTAGCGTTTTTGCTTTTCAAGTTATCAAGGATAGGTTTGATCAGTGACAGCCTTATATCTTATTATCTTCAATGTGACGTTCCAAAGTATGAAAACCCGTGGGTAGATTTTTTATGAAGGAAATATTTTTTATCATATCAGCAAATTCATTATTGTTTAGCTGGTTCTCCAATTGCACTTAAAAACATTAAGTAAAATAAGAATAAACTAAACAATAGCTCCATGATTTAATTGTTGTATTGTCTTAATGATATCGCTATAATGGCAGCATAATTTGTTTGAGTTTGACTAAAACTCTATTGATATGGTTTTTCATTCATCATACAATTTTTGAAATTAAAATATGGGTTATATTTCTAATAAAAGAAGATAGAATAGTGAAATATATAGTGATTTGCATAAATTAACTCTTTTGTTTGATCAAGCAAACCTATTTAATGTTCAAATTATTTTATTAAAGATATTTTGTCCATTTATGATGTAATGATAGAAGTAAATAAAAAAGTTTAGTAAAGTTTATTTAATTATTAAATGTTAATTTTACAATTGAAATTAAACTGATAGAAATAACTTAAAATAATTTTACCTCCACATTTCAGTAGATAGTGAATCTTTAGAAGCTTTTATATCAAGGTATTTTGATATTAATCTTTGAAAGTTTATAGTAAACAATAGTATTATAAGGAAAATCTTGAAAATACATTTGATAGCTAGATAAAAACTTTGAAGAGTTTCTATAGATATTCGAAAATCTATTGAACCACAATTTTGAAAATTAAAAATTTTTCACAAAAGTTTACCTTAGTATAAAACTAATCTGATAAAGGTTTTATTGTAGAATAAGCAATTAGAAATCAGTGTATCTCTATAGGTTTTAAATATTTTGAGACAAAATAATAAAGTCTTAAATAAAATAAAGATTAAGATAAATTAAAAAAAATTCACTAAATGTTATACACCCTTAAAAAATGAAAAAATAATTCTTATCAAGTGTTCATTTGACAAATAAAAGCCAACCACCAAAAGATAGATAAGAATTTTATTGTACATTGTGTATGAATAGTCCAGTTTAATTCAGGAGTTTTATTAAATACTATTTAAATAATCGAAACGTAAGTCTTGATTCTAAATTTACTTTAGTTTTTTTGGTGCTAGCTTTTATTAGCTGATAGATGGAAGTTTAGACTTACAGCAAAATTTTTGAAAGCTTTTTGAACACTTCTCAAGTTTATTTAGTCCTGTTACAAGGTTACTTGTAATTTAATACATAGCTGTAAATTGTCTAGGTTATTTTATTACCAAAATTACTTTTACTCTGGTTTCATTAGAAAATGTCCAGTTTAAACTCTATAACCTAACACACTTTTTAAGTAAAAATAATTATATTATGATTAATTAAAGATTATTTAGAGTGGTAAAGACTAGTTTCAGATAGTTAGGTATGCAGTAGCATCTTTTAAAGATAACTCAAAACAACATTACTATTGGTAATTGCTATTCAAAGTAAGTTATCTGTCACCATTACGAAATATAAATGCTGTAGGTTATGCAAGAATTACTTGTAAACCATGATATTAGTAACAATGAAGAAGAATTCATCAGAATGAATTTGTCACAAATATGCTATCAACAGTTTTTTTGATTTGAGTTTATCTTCCCAGTAATCTATTATATCTGCAGAGCCTTGAAACTAAAAACATAAAACTTTTGATCTAAAGCTTAAACTGATTTCTTGAAATTCATTCTTATTAAAACGTTTAAATAAAATCTAACTACAAATTAGCTCTGAGGTCTGCTATAAATTAATTTAATGAAAATATATTTTTAATAGATCCTTCTATATAATTTATCAAGCAATTAGAATAAATAAACTATCTATTGAAACTAATCCTTTTGTAATTTAGGCTCCATAAATTTAATTCTAATTAATAATTTCTTTGCTAAAACTATTTTTCAATACTGGCTTAAAATTTATTGTTTAGCTTATAAACAGACCTATTCGTCGATGACAAACTCTAAAATAAAAAGCAATAAATAATTCTAAAAGTAAATTGAACCTGCTCTACAATAAATTCATTTATGGAATATGCGATTCTTGAATTTATGAATTTATGCGTGCTTCAAACCAGTAGAAAAAATCAAAAAAGGGATCTTAAAATAAAATATTACCAAACATCTGTAGGAGACTTGCTTAGATGAAAGAGAAAATAGACCTTTAAATATAAGCTTACACGCAATGTATAAATATTTAATCATATGAAAATAATCTTAAATATCTAAAGATTTTTACTTAATAGGAGTTTGGTAGAAAAATTATAAAACGAATGATTTCAGTTTGATCTTAATTATTTAGTTTCATATTTATAGTAAATGTAAACTTCTAAATGTCTGAAGCACATTTTTAGTTTAAAAACTTAATTCTGATGATGAAAGTTTTTTAAATCGTGTTGCATAATTTAATCTGACCGTCTACATTGTAATGTGTTTATTGTTAGAAATGCCATTGAACTCACAGTTCGAGTTATACTTCAAATAAAAAATTAGGTTGTATCGATTTAACACCTTAACCTACAACACTCTTTTGTTTTTAAAGTTAAGCTTTGGCCTTGCACTTCATAAATAGATGAAATAAATCACAATGGATCAGTTACCTTGATATAAGTATTTGAAAAACTTGTTCTCTTCAGACACTTTTAATAACATCTCTTCTATTAATAACTAAGTAAAAATAAAAGTTTAAATAGAATATTTACTGACTTTCCCAATAATAAAAACTTGGTGCTTGAAACTAAGCTAAACTAAAAGAAAACCTTTTTCTTCAACTACTTTTCCTTTTTATGTACGTCGTACATAGTTTTTCCTTAATACGAGGATCCGTGTTACAAAAAATGCTCACAGAACTAATTAATGAAAGAGAACTGTTCATCAGGTAAATATTTGCTTGTAATAAAATCAAGGTTTTTGGTTGGTCATAGAAAAACATAGTAAAAGACAATGATAAAATCATGAAGTTTAAACTGTAAAAGCAATCTTTATTGCATATATTGAAAACCATCTTTTACTTTAGATTTTTGTTAAAATATTTTGAAAACTTTTAATCATAAAATTACTTTAGGAAAGACATTAACAGTTTTCAAAAATTTGGACAATTTTTCTAATTTATTTTTTTAAAGTTTATATTTATTTATTTTATCAGGGTTTTATTATGGTTGTTTGCTATACTTTAAGCAGTTTTTGCATAAGATACTTGAATAAACTTAGTAAAAACCTTGGTTAACCGTCTTATCTTAAGTTTTCAATATAGAAAATATTAAGAACAAAAATATTATCACAAAACTTCAATTTTAAAGCCATTTGAAACGATTTGAAACGATTTAAAGTTATCAAACAATCGTTCATACTTCATAATAATTTAAAATTTAAAGTACTTTTTATAACAGAAGTAAATAAAATCATTTCAAGTAGATATATGAATTAGTTTATTCAAAATATCTTTAAAACCATTAAATTTATTACCATCATGTTTTGAGAAAGAAGAGCAGAATGAATTATATTAAAGTCACGAATACAGATCAATTAATCCCACAGAAGAAACAAGTTCATGATTCTCTTTATTTTCATTTATTTTCTATATATTTATTGTTTACCTGGCACTAAAAATCTTTAATTAGCTAATGTATTTATTACAGCTTGCAAATAATCAAAACACTTCATCTGATTTTTTTGAAACAGGAATTCAAACTTCCAAACAAATAGCGACGCGTAGGATGTTTTTCAGTGAAATAAATCGTAATCAGAGACAAGTAGAAGATATTTCTTAGATCAACTCGCTGTACAAATTGAAGTTTTCTAAAACTTGTTTACATCAGCAAGTCGAGTATTTGTCCAGTTTTAGAGAAGAAATATTTTCATTTTATGATTAATTATTTATTTATTACAGTAAACGCGAAGGAGGGTGCCTGAAAAGAGCACCTCTCGCTAACACACATTCTCACAAATAATATTATATTTGATTTAGTTAGAAATATAGAAAGAAAAAGATGTAACACATGGCATTTCGGAAGTCCTCAGATAACAGTGAACAATTACATAGAATGTTAATAATATAAGAAAGAACCTAGTCATTTTATTATAACTATCAGTAAATTATTATAACTATAGTATAGTATTATTAGTATCAATAATCTCTCGAAAAAATATTCTCAGAAAAAATGTTTAAGATCAAGATGATTTTTGATTCATAAATAAAAACGATATTTATTTTCGTATTTCAAAATATTGAAGAAAAATAAGAATTAATCAACAAAACATTTATTTTAGACTGTTTTAATTAAAGTGCCTTTAATAAATCAATTAATTTAAATTAATGTTAAGCATCAAATAAAGCTTGACATTAATCATATATCGTTTCATTAACTCCAGTCAATTTCAAGTAAGTTAAAGCAAAAACGTTTTTGATTTTAGTAAATTTTGTTTTTAATAGCTTAAGTGGTTTAAGACAAATAATTTTCAGGGAAAGTTTTTATAATGAAACCACGTGACCTGTTATGCATCAATGACTCAGAAACAAATATTTTATTTAAAAACTAGACTACAGAGATAAATTCGTGTGAATTGAAAATATTTCAATTTTTATTTTTATGTACCTTAAACAGCAACTAATGAAAAGATTTCTTTGATAAATATTGCTGATTGATATATACAACATTATATTACTAATATTTAGACTATGCGTGTCTTGCTGTATAGTAAATACTGTGAACTAACGTTACAGTGTAGCTAGTATTAGTAAAATATACTTTTAAACGAAAGCTAATTAAATGTTTAAACCAGTACCTACTTATCCATTAGAAAGATAATATTCAAAGAAAAGTTGTCTTCAACAAATTAATATAAGATTAATCAATTGCTTGACACAATAATCAATAAACTTGCATTAGTTCTTTAGTGCTCATGCTTTAAAAAATATTTGCAACAAAAGAAAGTTCTGAAAAAGTACTCGTTCTATTTTTTAAAGCTGAATTTAAAAATAAACACTTTTAACTTGAGTGTTACAAATTTTTCTGTATATTAAGATACTTTTTTGTACAAAATCAACCTTTTCATGCAAAACAAGTTTTTAAAATGAACTTACATATCTCCTGGTCGAAATTAGAATGTCGAACAAGCAGAGATAAAAAATTCTTATAGAACGCTACTAATAAAAGCTTTAAGTAAATTTGTTCACTACACTAAAAAGAAAAACTTTAAATGTCTTGTCGAAATAGGCTCAATGAAAACCTTTGCTAATCTATTCAGATAAATCCTTTTTTGGAATTTTAAACAAATAATTTTAAGAAACTTCAAAATCGATAAAATTGGCGAAAAGTAAGCAACAACCGTTTTACATCATTCCAATATTTAGCCTATGCTTTTCCCAATCCGACTTATACCAAGCGTAAAGTTCCATTTGTTAAACCGTGGGAACTATAAGCCAATAATGTCAAAGTTATGTATAAGGTTCTCTTTGCTTCCGTGCACTTTTAGTAAGACGACCCCGCATCAGCTTAACGGTAACTCAAGTTTGAAAAACACTGTCGCTTTACCTTAACTGCTATAACTTCCCTTTTTGTGATAGAAGTGATTAAGCGTTATAGAAACTATATCTATACCACCTTCCTGGTTTACTCATTTGTAGATACAAAGAAGATGCTTAAAGATAAAAATAAATTGCTTTCAGTTTGATAAGATCATGAAAGATTCTTTTTGAGTTTTTATTTAATCTCTAAAAAGAAGATCTAAATGCTTAAACTTTGTAATTAATAGAAGAACTTTTGCGACTGATCAATCAATAATCAACTCAACTAATATCTTCCTCAAGCACAATCATGACATGATTTCCTTAAATAAAGCAAACTATACAATAATCTACAACAAGATATTATTTTGTCAAATTATTAGTTGCTCTGGAACTTTTGTTTTTTCATTACTACTAGTCAACGTTTTTGTAAATAAGAATATATATTTTTCTGATCAAATTGACTCTGTAGTAATAAAGCGATAAAACTTTGAAATTTTTGGCTAAAGTTTGATTTTAAATATTTGTTTGTGTAAAATTCAAATATATCAACTTTTACAAGTACACAGTAAGTTACAAAGGTTGATCATATGATATTATAGACAAATATTAACAAATCATAAATTTAATTCAACATATTTTCAATCCTACCATAAAATAGCCTTTAAAGCATTTATAAAACAAATTAAACTTAACTAAAAATAATTCAAACAATACTTTGTTACTTACTGTAAATCTAGATTCTGTTGTTAGAGTTCTTCTCTAATAACTAGTTACGCTTAGCTATATTCTAACTGATAGTAAGCTATTCTTACTGTCTACAAGATTGACAATTACAAACCAGGAACAAACTAACTTACTTTGATACATTTACTTATTCATTTTTATAAAACTAATCAAGAATATCCAAGCAACCACATTGAATACTCAGCTAATAGTAAGCAACACTCAAAACCACTTTATATTGGTGCAAGAATTAGTTGCTAAATATTTTTTCCTTTTTGAACTTGGCTTCACTATTCTAAATATTCCAACTACGCTGAAAGAACACATTTAACTTAGCTTCATCTTCCAATACTTATATGTTTTACTTGATATAAAGAATCGAAATTATTTATTTTTAGCGGTATATTTTTACTATTGAGCTTTTATCGAATGGAATTATTTTTTTCTACCGTTTTAGCTAGTTTATCTAATTACGTATATCGAATTTTTCGATCAAAAACAGTTTGTCGTTTTTAAAATAATCTAAATGTTATTTGTGGATAATTTCCATCCATTTGGAAGATATTTATGTAACTGAACTGAAAGAGAACATTTCTTCTTCGAGTAAATGTTTTTCTAAACATAGCTCTTTTCACTTTGTAGATCTAAATAAGAACCAACAACTATTTTTTAAAATTAGATATTTATTTTAGAACATTTAAGTAGAAATTCTCTATAAAATTATTTCCAATTTGTATATTTAAAAAAATTTAGCTTCAAACTTAATAAATGAGTCTTTCTCTTTTTTGCAATAATATCAATTTTATCATAAGAATATATTTGTATAATAAATTTATATTGCCAATATTAAAGGAAGTCATGAAAAAGTCTTGTAACTTATTTGTTAGGATAAATAATGAAGACAAATTTATCAGTGAGTTTTACTTGAAATCATTTTTATCATTTTGTGTAAAAAATGTATTTTGTATCATTTTTATTCGTTGCTTTATTATTAGCTTTTTTCGAACATTTTTGAAATTTTGCATATCGCATTTTTACTGTGAATATTTTAACATTTTATCTCAATAATAAATACTATTGCGCTTACGAATATTTCAAGTAACTCAAGTTAATTATAAAATCTTTTGCTTGACCAACCTTAGAAAGATTAAATCTAAAAAGTGATTATTAAAAATAAAAAAAAAAATTGAATAACTTAGAAAATACTTTTGATATAATCGGTGAACAATTGTTATTTTTTTAGCTTTAGCTACAATTAGTAATAATACTAAAAAAATAAATTCAAAAATTTATCTAAAAGTATTTTAAAGATTTTTTAACTGTTTATTAAATAGTTAATGACCATAACAAGCAATTTAGAAGTTACAACTAATTGTAAACAACCTAATTTAGATATTTACATTTTGTAATCGTCTTAAGGCACTTTAGTATAATAAAAGTAAGCTCGCTTATTCTATAGAAAGCATTTTTAGAATATTTTAAAGATTTTCCTTCATAGTTTCAGAGAAAAATGTCTCTTTATGAGTAGTGACAATTAGGCAACAGTAAAATAACTTTCTCTGACCTCAGTTTTTACCGCTCGTGAAATTTCAAAAAAGTTTCTTCGATATTAAAACATTTTTCAAATCTAAATTTTTTCCTATTTCCTGTTTTACGGAAACACAAGCTCAAAAATTCACGAAAAAGTTGGAAATAAACAAAATTTATTTTCTGCTGAATACTTTTGATATTTAAATTATTAGAAAGTTTATTGAAAATTTAAACTCACCTTCCAAGTAAAGTCTCAATGTGACAAAGTTTTCATCTTGCTTTCTCTGTTTAAACAAATCCTTGAGATAAAAAAGATCTTTGAACACCTACCTGTACATCTATATCAAATTGAAAATAGTAACTTATACAAAGTTTTATATGTATGATTAATCAATATTAAACATTATTACACCTTTTTTTTAGATAAGTAATCAATGTTTAGGTTAAAACTGATTTCCAAACTAGTTACGCAGTATGTTAAACTGATTGTTATTTCTATCATCTTATATTTCAATATAACCCAATTTTATGCAGTAAACTTAACTTACAAGTCGAAAATAAAGTTGAATTACAACCAAGAAAATCATTATACTTATTTACTACACTTTGTGAATAGTTGTTTTTTTTAGTTTTTATTACAAACAATGTAAACAAAAAATTATAAGCTATATAGGTAATTGCATACATAAGCTTGAAACAAACGAAGTTAAAACCATTGCGGTTAAAAAAATGAAAATAAACATTGAAGTTAAAGTAGCTAATAAAACATTGACGAGATTAAAAAGATGTTTTAGTGTTTTTAAAGTTATCCTTACTCAGAAAAATACAAAATGTTTTATAATCTTTACCAATTATGAAAAATACTATTTTTCTAATGCTATGCCAAAAGTTTAGTTAATCCGGCATACGCAGAAGTAAAAACTTCTAAATTTATTAAGAAAATTGACAAACATCCAGACGGTGCCTGAAAGATCATATCAATTTTCCGGTGTTGGTTTAGAGCTTTCACGACCATCAACGATACATTTCTAGCGACGACTAAACAGTTAAACTACGATGTTAATTAGAGGGTAGGGTAAATATGACTGGCCGTGACGTGCAAGTTTGTCTACCATTTCAAAAAGCAATTTGAACTAAATCAGCTTTTCTCTTTCATTTCTTCTGTCCAGTCTACCTTCAAAGCCTGTAGCCTTTAAAAACGCTAAGGAAGTTAAAAAACCTTTTTTATTTACAAAATATTCGACACTACCCTTTAAAAAGATAAAACAGTCTTTTTGGTCATCTTCATTAAGATCAAATGTTGAAAGATCGTGTCCTAAACAGCTGATATTATTGTATTACAATAGCATCAAGTATTGGATTATATGAAACAGCTTTCTATAATTAATAAACATAGAATCTCTAGAGACTGTTATCTGGGCTTATTAGATCACGTGACGTTTTATTAAGTATTTAATTATCTTCCGTTCTTAAAAAAATTGTCTGGACATCGGGTCTACAAACTGGACTCTGAGTTCATAGACAAAGTGAGATATCTACTCAAGTTTAGCTTTCATAAAAGTATTTAAAATTAGTTAAGTGAAAGTTGGAAAAGCTTGAAATTATTTTCTGGAGTTTTAAACCTATCAATGATGATTAGGTTTTGGAAGTGTTCCACAAATGCTTGCAGATGCCAACTTTTTAATTCATTTTGATCCGCATTTACAACTTAAAGTTCAAATTCACTTCGTTTAAGTTAGGACAGAATATGAGCGAGAAATATATGTTTTAAAACTGTGATTATTATTCAAAAATATTTGATGTAACTTTAATGATAAGATAATTAACATTTAAGATTGGAACCAAAACTACTTGATAACTAAAAAAAAGTTGAAATAGTTTAAAAAAATGTTGTTTTTTGTGACCAACTTTACTTGAAGCAGCCGTTTGAATGACCTTTGAACTTTATACATTGTGAAATTAGTGATGAGTTAGATTAGAAACAGAATCATAAGTTTAAGTTTATGATTTCGAAATTGATTTTACCATGTAACAGAACAATAGTATATCTACAGTAAACATCGGTTTATTGATTCTTATTTATTTATTTAAAGATATCTTCGACCATTTATTGAGCTTTTAATACATGTTTACAGACTATAAACGATAAGTTTATCATTCACTTGTTCATGTTTAAAATTAAAGCCATATGGTGAATATTTACAAGTAAAAGTAGATTATTCTTGAGATTAGGTTTATTTAATCTTTTGTACTTTAAAAAACGACCAAGCAAATATAGATTAAAGGTTGGTTATTAAATTGACTGCAAGAATAAATCAAGCTGAAGTTCATGAAAAAGATTTTGATACTTATTAAAGTTCTTAGTGAATGGCTTTTGAACTGATTATCTGTTCAAGATAATTGGTTTGTCGTGAGGTTATTCTATGACATTAACTTTCAAGAAATGTGAAACTCATTAAAAAAGGAAAAATATTGGGAATCGAGCCAACATCAAAATTAAAAGTTTGGTCATATTTTTAAAAAAAGACTTATGATTAATATCTTTAGTAAAAACGCAGCAAACAAAACAATTAAAAAACTTTTTATTTTCTTGGCTGACTTTTTATGTAAAATCTAAGAAATTGAATATAAATGTAAATTTTAAGTTTCCTTTTTACAAATATAAAAGAATAGAAAGATTATTTACAAAAAACAACAACAGAAACAACTTGATTATCGAATAGCGGCTATTGTAGACATCTTTACTAAGAAATAAACTTTGAACTACAGTCGGTTTTAATTAAGTTTAATACAAAATTTTGTCCCTATTGAAAATTAACTTTAGTTTTGCTAAAGTCTTAATATTTATATTAACATTGATAAAAAGTTGAACTTATTTGTGACAAATTTATTCTATAGTTAGCAAAGCAATTAAAAGGCAAACTTGAATAAAATCTTGACAACTACTACATTTTCAATTACAAAAACCGATTTTTCTAAATTGAATTTAAAAATCAGAGATTTGTATCAAATAAAAAGATTGTAGATACGCACGAAATACCTCTTATGTCAATAAGCATGAAACAACTGAAAAGAAAACGACCACCACCATAAAGTACAGTTTAATAGACACCAAGTTTAGTAAAAGCTAAGTAACCTGTCCTAACTTCCACAAAAAACAGTTTCTTTTGAAACACGCTCACAAATTGATGATCAAATCTAAAAGCTCAAAATTATTCTCTAATATCTTAATCATATTTGGCAACATTGTAAGCAATTTACATTCTTCAATCATGAACTTATAAAAACGTCACAGACCAAATTTTCCATAATTTTTTTGGATGATATTCTTAACTGACTGTTGTCTGGTAATCTACAAAAGTAAAAATTAACAAGAGTAAAGCTTCTCTGCGCTTACCACATAAAAATATTTTGTCGAACGTAAAACAATCTTTGTTTATCTAACAATTCGCACCTTCGACAATTTTGACACAAACAACAGCTGGCTCTAATTAGGATTTGGTCTTTCGCTTGGTGCTATCAATATTGGTTTTTAATAATGACTTCATTTCAAGATAGAAACGGAAGTCAAATTAATCCTTTGGGAGCTACAAGGTCAAACTGGCGTAGCATATGAGGAAATTACAAATTATTTACAATAGTAGTATCAAAATAAAGGCATTCATTGCATTCTGAAGAACTGGTAACTGTTGATAAGTAGTTAAGGCGGTGTGACGGATGCAAACAACTGAAGAAATAGTCAGTTGATGAAAATTGACTCTATAAAGATATGAAATGATAGTTAACCGTTTCTTAGTTGCAGTAAATTCCTATTAATGAAAAAGCAGAAAATAGACAAAGATCAAAAGTAACTTGATAAATTTCATTTCGTCTACAGTTTTCATACTTGAAGATAATTTACAATTTTCAACAAAAATCTGTTAAAAATTATTTAGGAAAAATAATTGAATCAAAAATAGAGGCGTTTATTTACCTCCAGAATATGTTTCCAATTCACTTTCACTTTAATTGATGGGAAATTTTGTAAAGCCAGTTGTTACAGTAATTTAAGCTTTATGGGCAAGTAAAAGTATCAGTTTTTAAGTAAATTTTCTTTTTCTAATCAATGTTATTTTAAACGTTTAACTTTTCAACACGTTTCTAAAACTACAACTAAACTGTATTCGAATGCAAAACAAATGTTAAATAAAATTTGTTTGCTTTCAAAGTTAGTTTTTAAACTTCTTATTTTCATATTTGGGCTTTAAACAAAAACAACCAAACACTAGTACTTCCAAAGTTGATTGCTATTGTACATATTTTGTATATTTATTTTTCAGGATTTTTATCATAATTTAGCATGTTATAATTTATGTGTTTAAAATGATAAACAAAGTTTTAAACAGCTATTAACACCCGGCTTTTATACTCATTAAACCATTATTTTCTTCTTTAATGGTACATTTAATTACAAAAAAAGTTGAATTAAAGTGCATGACAATATACTTTGGTGATATGAAAACTGTAACAACATTAAATGAAAGAAGAAAAAATCTGCTTCTGTATGCAAACTAAACGAAGCATGAGTTATAAAAAGACCGATTGTAGATTATTGTGAGGTTGGTTTTAGCTTTCAATAGAAGGCATTTTAAATCAATTTCATTATCTCTTCACCTTTTAAAGTTCATAAAAAATAATATAATCTTTTGATTTAGGTTCTTAGTATTTAGTTCTGTTTTTGAAAAGTATGTTACATGCAATGATTTTTAAGTTTCATATTAAGATAATGACAAAGCTAAAGTTTTTAAAACTTGAAGATTAGATTTGAATACATGAGGGTATAAAGCCTCATTATTAAATAAAAATTATCATTAATCACTCAATACCGTTTAATAAAATAAGCATTTACTTCTAAGAGAGGAATTAAGCCTCTAAATTATTGCAGGAGTGATACCAACATGATATCATTTAATACTACAACAGATATCACACTATTGACTTGCTTATGACTAGCTAGCTGTCAGAAGACTTAGTTATGTGCTGAGCGAAGATCAAAATTAGAGATTTATAATTAGAAGCTTATTATAATCTATGTAGATAATCTGTACAAGTTATAGTCGAAAAACAGATATTCCCAGCAGATTGGTCGATCATCGGTTTTTGTATGTGCATGAAAGGATAAAAAGTAAGTTTACTGTTTGATTAAACTTTTTTGACCTTATTTAACTATGTAGATTAGAAAATCTTATGTAAAAACTGACAATTTGAAATTCGGAAATAGTTCTTGATCAACTTGCAAAACTTTTATATCGACTGCCAAATGTAATTAGGTTAAATTAGAATTCTGGAAGTGCGCCCTTTCTAATAGATCTTATCACTTAAGAATTATTTATAAGAGTTTCATATAAGTGATGGATTAACAGTTTGTTATTTCAACTTTTCACCACTTTAAAACACACATCAAATAGTTGATGGTTTAACCCGTTTTTTTGATTAACTGAAAGGCAAATATGAATGATAATAGTTTTTTCATTTTCATCTAATTCACCCAAGAGACTTGCTTACATACAGTTCGACTTTTCTTAATTGATTGAAACTTGTCGGTAGCTACAATTAAAATAACTTTTTTTTAGTTATTTTCAACTAGATAGGCTCTCAAATTTCAAAAAATTTCATCAATTTTATAAACCAAAATAATAAAATTAAATTGTTTTAAAATAAAAAAGTTCGATAAAAAATCTTTAGATATGAAAGCTGAATGTCAATTATAAATGGTTTTTCTATGATCTAATCAGTTACTTTTACCAAAGCGACGGTGAAAAAACGTAATATTCTAAAACAATAGTGCAATATATTACAAATAATTTATAAAAATAGTATTAACATAAAACTGTTATTAATTAGCATTAAATTTAAAAATGATATCTTTATCGTGAGCTTATTTTTCGTTTCTTTTTTAGATATAAAAATCTAAGGTTTTGTGAGTATTTTATTGTAAACTATTTCATAGTAGTTAACCTATCAATAAAAGCTGTTAAATTTGTTGCAAGATATAAAAGCTAGAGGAATCAACTATTGTAAAAACGTTTAATAGTTTCAACTCGTTAAAATCTTTTACATTACTTACTTGTTTCATAAGATAGTGTCTACCAATACCAAATTTTATTTAGAATTCAGAGTAAAATTAATAAAAACCTTTCAAACTAAATTTGAAGAAGTGTTATTAGTAATTTATGAATATCAAACTACTTAAAAATCTGAAGCATTTCTTTCAGTTTAATAGCTTCTTATTGTTTAATAAACCACCCTTTCATTTTAACTATATGCAGTATATTTCAAGATTATTTATCAATTGTTATTTTAGGACTTTAATACAATGAAAATGGCCTTTTTAAGTGCAAAATTTCATAAACAATTGTGTTTTAGGAAGAATATTTAAAAACATCGGATTTACGGCTCACATAATGTTAATAGAAATGATATCGACGCTGAAAGATGTATCTTTTAAGGAACTTGAAAATTGTAAATCTTCGCCAAAAA
The DNA here is from genome assembly GCA_034620365.1 of Pegea sp. RAD2-039. Taxonomy (NCBI): domain Eukaryota; kingdom Metazoa; phylum Chordata; class Thaliacea; order Salpida; family Salpidae; genus Pegea; species Pegea sp. RAD2-039. Next base: position 551,370 of record JAQGEQ010000161.1, read on the forward strand.
CCTTCCAGTTTTGCTTCTTTAACTTTTGTTCAATATTCTATTTTTATTTAAAAATGCTTTTAAAATTTCAAAACTTTATTTAATGTAATTGGATACATTGATAAAAGTAATTGACTAATTGACTCCTACTGTTTTTCATATTCTTATTATGAAACCTACCTTTTCGTTTTAAGATATCAATTCAATTTCTATCATTTCTTAAATGCATTTTTAAGGAATTTAAATTTAATTTGTTATTCGATTAACTATGTAAGTTTTTACAGTAAGCACCATAAAGCAAAAAATAATTAATATAAAAAATTTTGTTTGTTTTATAAAAGTTAATTATTGGCATTTTTGATGGGCAGCAGCATGTTTGTGAATGTCATTAACATGTCACTTTTGTTAGCTACAAACGAAAAATATGAAAAAAAGAGTAGAACGAAAATCTAAACTGTATTTTACGACTGAACTTTTAGGGTTGGGTAGTTTAAAGCATGTGATGAAACTAATATGGTCGTAAAACTTCTATCGTAAATTATAGTTTTTGTTTTATCATTGTTACAGCTGCAGTAACAAGTTCTTTAAACGCTCTAAGATGCCGTATAGTTGATAAGTAACAAAACATTTTGGGCGAAAGCGATCTGTCGTTATAAACTGTTTCTTTGTCTTGTTTAACTTGTCAGCGTTTGTATGAAATCCATTAGTAGCTTGGTTATTCTATTTTTACGACTTTTAGTGAAGGGCTTGGTTGCTGTAATGACGAAGGAGCAGTTGGGATTTTCTCTGTCTCTCTTTCACTCGGCGTCAAGTTAATTTTACGACACAACCCCCATTAGTATGTTTGTATTGTTGTTAGAAACATTTTAGCTGTGATCTATTTGGAAAATTAAAAAAGATTTATGTTTTTTTAATTGCGTAAAACTAATAAATCTTTACTAAGATTAAAATAAGAAATTTTAAAAAGTTGAAATACTTAACATGACATGAGAAAGTTAAAAATCCTTAATTTAATTTCAACTTCTGCTTTTATTAAATGTTCTAATTAAAAAGTTTTAGTTAAGTTTCATAGGAATGTAATAATTACTTTTCAGTAAAAAATCAATTTAGTGGTAAATAAATGTTTTTAACTTACTTTTTTCTATCACTTTAATTTGTGTAAATATTTTACTAAACTATTTAATAAATAAAACTCGGAATATCTTTATGGATTGATTTATCTTGTAAATTAGGTTTTCTATTTTTTGTGAAATCTGCCTTTGATAAACGACTTTTTCAATTGATGTCAAATTTCTGGTAATTGTTAAATTACTTTAAGAATATTAATGCTAGTTTAACACAAGTAACTACATAAGTATGAAAATAACAAAACAGAATTAAATTCTCGGTAATTTACAACCCATTTAAATGTTTGCTATTTTCTGTAAAATAATATTTGATTACAATTACAGCTTGACTCTAATTAGTTTTTTAGACACAATTATTCACTTTATGTACTCAAAATTTGTCATTTTATTCAATCGTTATCAAACTTCAACCAGTATTTTGGTAAAATATGCCAAAATTGGATGATATTCAAAAGTGAGCTTATAAATTAGATTTAAAGATAAATAATGATTATCAAGACACTAAAATGCAACTTAATTTCAAACAAACTGAATTTATATTTATTTTAATTTTATTTTACTATATTGGATTATTTTCAGAAGTCATTTTGATTCAATGTTAATTTTATTTTATAATTTAATAACAGTCCAAGCTGAACTACACGAATAATCAAAAACAAAACTTAGGAAGATTTTTATCGATAATATATCATTTTAAATAAAGTAAAAACGTTTTTACCTTCATTTCATTGATGTAAGCGTCTTCTGCCACCTTGTGGTGAAAATCATGAATTTAATAAATCAAGAAATAATAAAAAAGTTTAATTATACACTGAATGTTGACAGAACATCCTAAATGATAAAGTATTGTAGATATTCTATATATAAATCAAGTCCTCTAACTTCTGAACATAAACTTATACGATTCAAATTTATAATATCAAAGTGAAAAATAAAACATCAAAACAAATCAGTTAAAACATTTTTCCAAATACGCAATCTAACCTTTATAAACTTTTACTTATTTTTTTTTATTTGTTTGCTGATTATCTAAATGTTCTGAGAATTTCTTTCTGTTTTCAACGTTGGGTTCGAAAGAAAGCTTGTAATGCCGGAATTAAACATATGTCTGTATTATGTATAAAGGTTTTTGGTTGCTTAACCTTCCTAGCTTATAGTCAACCGATCAAAGAGAAGGATTTATTAATGAAATTCTTAAAAGATTTTCTTTTATCGCCATCACAAAGTTTAATAGAACAAAGACTGAAATATTTATTTTATCTTCTAAACTTTCGTTTGGTATTAATAATCGATTTGTAATCTATAAAACGGCTACAAAACTTCAAAAATATACATTTGAAGCAGCAATACAGGTTACTAAATATCCAAATAAATTTGCTCATGATGAAGAGTTTATTATATGATTTCTAAAATACTTTTTGGGACTTAAACACAATTTTGCAGTAATCTAATTCCAATTGAAAATACATAAATCAATAACACAGAAGCTTTTTTGTGATACAAATTTATTATGAATGACTTCGTATAACCTTGTACTTGATAGTGGTCAACATCAACCTTGTAAACAAAAGTTGTTTGATAAACTCCATGAGGTTTGGCTAAAAACATATTTTTATATACAGATCCGTTTGTTATGATAATTTTTGCAATAAGGCGCTGCAGTTGACGACTTTTGTACACCGCCATGAACCGACTATAAGCAGAATCGCGACTTCGATTTCCAGATGTCATCTTCTGTACTATCACTAAAGAACTGTTTGGCTAACATGCTACCTTCATGCATACGCATTAGCTTTGATTATAGTAAAAAGCAGTGTACACCTACTATTTGAACTGACAACATAATACTAATTTCCAATATTTTTACTGAACTTTATAGGCCGAAGTAGTAGATGGAAGGAAGTTGACAAGGAAGCTGTCTGTTGGCTAAAATACTTTCTTCCTTTCTGTACATGAGATTTGATCATAGTGGAGAGAAGCGTGTGCTGAACTATCCCTTCTGTAGGTCCGATGTTTGGTGACACGGCCCAGTGACCTGGGACAGATATGTATAGAGTCATATAGAACTTGTCTAAAACTTTTATTTAATTGTAAAAGCCAAAAAATTAGTAAAAAAAACAAAATGATTTTTATAAACAAACTGAATAAAAACTTACTTTTTATGAAGACTTAAAATTCTTCCCAGCTAACGTCATCACATATATTTTGTTGTTGGATGGCGAATTATTTGGGTGGTTTTTGGTTCAAACGTTTTATAAGTAAAAACTTAATGCAAATTTTGAGTATACTAAATGTAAAATCAAAAGTGTTTGTTGGTTTTAGTAAGTATTTCTAAATCACTAATGCTTATTAATATTAAGAAGAATATATTTGTATACATAGATATAATTGAAAAGCGTTTTTGTGAGAAAAACAAAATTGCTACTGATGAATATTTAATGAGTATGGATTTATTTCCGACAAAAAATAGTTTCGTGGTGAGAAATTGGGTTGCTAAATAAAGATGAAGTTCTGGTAGTCTTAAAAAGATTATTTTAGTAATAACATAAAATAAAACAAGTATTTTAGGTACTTGAATATGGTCCAAATATAAACTTGAAAATAAGATGAACTTAGCTGAGAAATAAAAGCAATTATTTATACTCTATTTAAAACAAAAACTCTAAAAAGGAAAAATCAATTTCATTTCCGCTATTTATTTAAAGTTGTAGTTAGGAAAAATATGTTTGTAGTAATCTAATTTGAGAGTGATAAGGTGACGAAGTTATTGAAGTAAGCAAAATAGGAAATCATCAAAAAAATGTTTGATGATGTTATTTTTCACAAATTAATTATTTTATTTATGTGTTAAAAATTGTTATGTTTATTTAAAAGTCGATTAGTATAATATGTAGAATAAGGGAAAGTTAAATATAGCAATCGCGTCTGTAACCCTATTCTTTCATTCTAAATAAAATGTCTGTGTAAATATCATACAAGCCTACCAGGCTTGAGGTCCCAGGTTCGATCCCGGGCGGATGCATATTGGCGACAAGGAGAGTCTATAAAAATTGGAAGAAAGCTGTTATTACCCCAATTCATAAAAAGGGTCCCAGAAACACCGTACTTAACTACAGACCAGTTTCGCTGACCTTAGTTATCTGCAGAACTCAAGAACATATCATTCACAATCATATGACCAGTCATTTAATAGAGCACCATCTACTATCTGATGTCCAGCATGGCTTTGTGAATCGGAGATCTTCCCTGACTCAACATCTCACTTTTCCTAATGAGCTTACAACCCATTACGAAAGTAACACTCCCTGTGACATCATATATCTCGATTTTGCTAAAGCGTTTGATTCAGTCCCAACAGCTTTATCTTACAGTGGATTGAAGATTACCTATTAGGTAAAATCCAACAAACTCGTGTAGAAAGATCTTTATCTACTTCTAGTCAAATCACCAGTGGTATTCCTCAGGGTTCCGTTTTGGGTTCCCTTCTCTTTTTAATTTGCATCGAAGACCTCATCAGAAGATTAGTAGCAGCAGATGATGTCAGAGTATTTGTGTATTCAGATGACATCAAGCTATTATCTTGCAATCCTTCAAAACTTCAAACTGCACTACATACTGTAGAAAACTGGTCTACGAATTGACAGCTCAGAATCCAGCCCACAAAATCTTAAACCTTAAACCAGCTACAAATTCGTTAAGCCAATATTTCAACAATGCATTTATTATTCCACAAATATCTTCGGTCTTAGACCTTGGAATTATCCTATCATCTGACTTTAAATGACGCAATTGTGTTTTTTAAATATTTACAAAATTAATCTTTCTGAAAACGATGAAAATAGTGCATGGATGCCATATCAAGCTAGTGTTATCAAAAAAATTGAATCTCTTCAGGCGACATTTACGAGATTGGTATGCAGGAAACTTAATATTAAGTACGATAGTTATAAACATCGTCTTAGCTTCTTCAATTTAGATACTTTGGAAATTCGACGAGTTAAATACGACTTAATTATTATTTTTAAGTTTATCCACAATTTAGTTGACCTTAAATTCGATGCTTTCTTTTTCCATTAGTCCTTCCCTCAAGTTATATCAACTCAGACGACACACATTACAACTTGATATGCCTATATCACCTGGTACATTAATCAGAGCAAATTTTTTCTCATACCGTACAATTAGTACATGGAACCAGCTGCCAACAGACACTGTCATGTCAGAATCACTCGTGCTGCTTAAGCAGAAGTTGAACCGTTTTAATATTACCACAATTGTCATTATATACTGTGATTCTATTTCTTTTTTTATATTATCAACATTCTATGTAGCTATGCACTGTTATAAGTTATGTGGACTACTGAAATGCCATGTGATACATCTATTCTTTTATATATTTCCCTCTTAACTATATATAATAGTTATTATTTTATATAATATTATTAGTGAGAATATGTGCCAGCGTTACTCTTTTCAGACACCTTCTTTCGCGTTTATTGAAATAAGTGAATAAAAGAATTGTTGTTATTGTGAAAATTATAGATTAAGCTCGTGTTAATCTATTCAGGTATACGAAATTTACACACATAGAAGAAATTCTAGACTAAAATAAAATAAGCTAAAAATAATACTATAGAAATGACAAAGACTTTTTTATCTGAAGAAATTAATTGCCACTCATAAAAGGAGAAATGCAGCTGAAAGTAAAAAAAAAATAATTTAAAATTTAATTAAATAAATTTTAATTCTTTTTTGTCTTTTTTTAACTTTTTCAACAAATTGCTTCAAAATACTAAAAGAGGTTGCAACAGAACATTTTATATTTAAAAGATAAAGAAAATAAATAAAAGTTTTATTTAGTATCATCTCGTCAAGTCAATTATACCATTTGGTGCAAAACTTTTATTAGGTTAATTAAAAACTTTTTTTTTAATTTTTTTAGATGAAAACATCAATGACGAATAATAAAAACGGTTTTAGTTTTCAGAAGGAAAAAAGTGTTATGGATGTGAGATGATAATAACTCTTTAAGAGAGCTTTATTGTAGATTTACAAATTGCTCATCAAAAAGTATTTCTGAAATACAAAACTATAAACTGCACGAAAATTATATCATTTTTCCTGAAACAATCGTTAATAGCAAGTTGCTAATAAAAGTTAAGTTGGTTTGTTTTCCTTACTTGTATCAGAAACCGATTAAAAATAAACAGTTTTAAAAATCTAAGCTTAAAGTTGTAAAATTTGTTTATTTGTTTGCCAAAATGCTACCATCTATTTTTCAAACTTTTGATTATTTTTGAGCAAATGTTAATTTTGTTCTATTATAGATTTTTATCTATAGATTTAGCTATACGTAGAGCTAAAATTCAGCTAAACCGTATATTTATTACATTATTCATGGTAAAAGCAAAATCTAAAAGTTTGCAAAGAAAAAAATATGAATGACGGCTTTTTAAGCTGAACATGTTAAGTAACTACAAAATTTTATTTTCAAAATTTCTAATCATAGTAGGCATTGGTGGTTCAGTGGTAGAATTCTCGCCTGCCACGCGGGAGGCCCGGGTTCGATTCCCGGCCAATGCAGTTGATTTTAATATTTTTTACCTTTATTTATAGCGCTTGTTACATGAGTAATAAAATTGAAGGTTTAAAAACGAGGTCTTCCCTTTTGTGCATTGTAAGCTTTAAAAATATAATTTCAGGAACTTTAGAATTGAAAGTAACCAATCCAACTTGAAGCCTTCGAGCGCAGAAGCCAGCAGCTTTTTATCTATTTACTCGATAATTTATTTACTGGCTTTTACCATCTGTTTAAAAAAACCAGCAAACTTATCTATCCTTAAAATTTGTCTATAAACTTACATAAAAGAATAATTTCGTTAACATCAAATCTTCTTTATTTTTTATTTTACGTTGACATTTTAATAACAAAAAAGTGAAAAATAGAAATATGATATATTAGAATGAAAAATAAAAGACGTTTAGTAACCACTAGTTGACAACTAGCAACAAAGCTCTGAATGAAAACATTTTCATTCAATAGAACTTATAGATTGTTCTTATGATGTATCACAAGAAATAAGCCGACTTATTCAGCACCTACTTATTCTATTGTTATTCTTAAAAGAACTTCAATGAGGATATAGAAAGCAAAAGTGGAAGAATGCTTCATTTCACTTGGAAGTGGATTAGACTTGTCATATAGAATGTTATCTTTGACTATTTGTAAGTACCAGATGATATTAAAATTTAAACCACTGCTAGATGTCTCAATCAAACTTCTTTTAAAGATCAATTGCTTTCAGAGATTCTTATTATACAAATTTATAGATTTTCTATATAAAGTTCTTAAATATTTTAGCTTCCTTTTAGTTTGCTTCAACTCTATCATCAATTTTTTTCCTTTTTTACTCATTTTTACTTTTTTGTTTGATTTAAATCTACTCTTTGATTGAAGTTCATCTACACTCAAGGTTCAGAAGCTTCGAGTTCAATTTAATTATAACAAAACAAGAAAAATCTGAACTAAGAAGTCAGGTTTTTATATGATCTTTAAAAGTTGGTCTACAGAAATTTTCATAACAGATTTTTTAAATTAAAAGATTAAGTTTTACTTCTTGTGAGCAGCATCTTTATCTCATTAATCAATCTTCAAATTTACGTTTCAATCTGTAATTTTTACTCTTAGAGTAAAATAGATCTGTAGAAATAACATTTTCCTCACATAATCATCACTCATAAAATATTAATTTTCAGTGAAAACTATCATCAGCCTTCTAACCTTTTACATCTATTTGTGTCTAAGGTTACAGGGCAAAGATTACAGCAGTTTCCAACTTGTTCTGTTCAGTGTTAGAGTAAAAACTCTATTAAAAACTAACAAACCATTTGTCGATAAACAGATGATAATAAAAGTCATGAACATATGATAAAATTATCAAAAAATACAAGTCAATAGTAAAAACAAAGTTTCTGGTAAAATTTAGAGTTTTTACAAATATGTAAAAAAGATCATAAAGGGCAAATAAAAAAGAACAGGTAATGACACAAAACTTGATTTTAGTCGAAATATTTGTGTGGTGTTGGAAAAACTGACAACTAAGTTTTTTGTAATTCTATTATATTTCAACTGTTTGGTTTATTTTAAAAGTAAATAACGTTTTATAGGAATAAAAATATGATTTCATTATTGATCTCATAAAAAATTGTTTTTCTTAAATAGTATTTGAGCTTATCTACTAATTTACTTAATAGTGTTGAGCAAAAATTAAGTTCACAAGAAAGAGAAATCTTAAAGACGCTAAGAGAACAATTGAAAATCAAACACTGAGAGAAATATTTAAATGTAAACAAAAATTATTCCACATTGAATTGTAGATGAGAACAATAGCTAAACATTTGTATAAGTCAGCAACCAGTGAAAGTGACTTTTATTTGTTAATCAAGCTACAAAAAGCACTTATTGTGTTGAGAGAGCTTTGTTGTTTTTGATAAAATTTCAGTGGATAGCAGCGAGACAGTCGAGTTGTTGTAACATTTATATCTCCGAAGGAATATTCTTCTAATTTCAAACTAGAATGTGAATATATCAGCAGCTTTTCTTCTAAAAGATTAGTTTAATTTGCAAATAGTAGAGGTAACTTTAATGATATGAAATAAGGAGATTGATCAGATTCATTATTATGGTCATCAGATAGAGAGCGTTTTTGAAAATTAAGATCTAAACTAGAAGATATAACAAAATATTTTGTGTCTTATTTTAATTAAACAATTTTTAGTTAAAGATTGTTTTATCTGCGATGTTTGGCTCTAAGACTTTACTTATTTTCAGCACCTAAGACTTCTAGATCTGCTTTATTGCAAGCATCTAGAAATGAGTAAAATTGAAGATTATACATTCGATTTTTCTGCCAAAGCTCAATTAGAATCACAAGTTTCCAATCTTCATCGCCGCAGCAATAGTTTTAGGTTTCAACGAAAGCAAAGAAAGTTTGACATCTGGGACTTGAAGCCCCTTGATTTTAATCCAAAAACATTTGAACCGAAACCAGTGAAGCGGAACAGTCGGGCGGCTATCAAACCATGGACTTATAAGATGCAAGATGAGAAGGAACCGACACAAATAGTGATAAAAAAGCTTTGTAACAAAAGAAGGAATGAGAAAACGATAAAAGTACTTCAAACTTTGGTCAATGAATCAAAAGAACAAAGTGTGAATAAAGAATGGAAGAAATTTTTCTCTCTAATGGACCCACACGATGCCAAAGTGGATTTTGTCAGAAATGGAATGTTTAAGCCGCCTCAATACAAAATGCCGCAACCATTTGACCATCGACAGGTAAATGACAGTAACAAAAAGTCTCAAATTTCAAAGATTTGTAAAAAAAAATTCTAATTTGATGTCAACTCAAAAGTAAAGAAAATTAGAAAATTAAAAATGATTTAATATAAGTTTAAAATTTAAATAACTGCTTTAATCACAAACCTTAGAAACTAGGAGATTTATCGATACCACTAGTGGAAGGATTTATAAATATTACGAAATCTGTTTTGATACCTTACACCACTAAACTATCCCTTTTAAAATAATATTTGTTTTTTGAATTGACTTTTTTCGAATGGTTTTTCTCAGTATTCTGCGAAGGGGAATTTTGAACTTCCTGAATTTGCTTCAGGGTACAGAATTGATTCTTCAAAAATGGAAAGTCCGAGAATACTGACAAGTAAATGAGTTTTTAACATTTTTGGCTTCTTAACTAAGCAACAAATCTTCTAACATTTATATCAATTAGTCTTTAGACAGAAAATATAATTTTTCTGGAAATTATTTTGGTAAATCTGCTTTGAAAAAATAATTTAGTAAAACATTAATTGGTTTGGTAAATAAAATGGGTTACTTAAATTTTAATAAGTCTATACAAGTAAATTGAAAGTACTTGAAATTGTTTTTCGAAAACAAACATTTATTCTAATCTAAAAGTCAATATCGAAATATTTAGTTCATGGTCCACAAGTATCTTTCGGACGAGAAGTAGATAGAAACACAAAGAGAGATTATGAAAATGTCTCTCAGCCTCACTATGATCCGAAGCTAGTCTTACCAAAACTTCCCTTTCCTAACAAATCTGCGGCATATTCAGTAAGATCGCTCTTCAATTTATTTATCAAAACTTTTTGTAAGTTTAGTGAAAGATTACAAATGTTGAAAATTTTATGATAGCGTCATCGAAGAACGGATCGAACAGCTAGAAGCGCTTATTTAGATCGAGCTGATGAAATGATGGAACGAAGAAAATATGAAATCGAAAAGTTTCGAATTTCATTGGTTTAAAAAATAATAAAAATCGCAGAAAAGCTTTTATAAGATTTTGTTGTGAGCCAATATTGATGGTTTTCTTGTGGGTTGCTGTAAATGCTTTACTTTTCAAGTTTTATTGAATTTGAAAAATTGTATTTTTAAGAGTAATAATTTTAAAGCAATAAATATTTAATTTAAGTTTAACTACTTTTGTGTAAAACTACTTATTAATATCAGCTGAAGTGAAAATAAACTAACGATTTAGTTAAGAAGTTTTTCTATCATGATATAATTTTGTAACTTATTACAGATAACATTTTTACCGATCTTTATCTCTTGAAATAATTTTGATTTTTTTTTCAATTAATTTTTTCATTACTTTTAGATGATTCAATCAAAAATTGAGACTCTAAATGAAAAGAAAATTGTTTCTAAGTCAAGTAATTCTCGCATTTCTTAATTATCTTAATATTTATTCATTCAACGAATAGCTGGGGATAAGAAATTACATAATTCCTTATATAACAAAATATTATTCAAATTTAGATAAGCAAACTGCTTATTAGTATTTTAAGGGATTTATTTTAGCAAATCAACTTGAAATTCTCACCTAAAAGCTTTGGTGCGCAGCAAAGTCGGATTTTAAGAGAGTAGATTATATGGCCTGCTTCAGCTGAGAACTACCATGCTTGTAAGCCAGGGCAGATATTGTGAAGATCCAGCTGTTATCCATGTAGTAGGATTCTACTCTCCACGTTAACAAAGTTATACAGAAGGAACAGAACTGATGCAGCCCAGCTGGCGTTGCAGAAGCTGCCAGAACGACACTGAGTACAGCGACAAACTCCCTATGGGACACCAACTTCAGCTTTAAATTCGGAGTTTTGTGTCTCGTAAAAGTTTTATCCATGACCAGACTCACAAACTAAACTAAGAGAGTAAAAAATTGGAATGAGAAGTCATTTGGGTAAACTGGGCATGGCTTGTTGTACTACTTTATTCACAGAGCTAAGCAAATATAATTTGTCCTAAATAAAAATCTTGTGTTTGGTGGAGCCACTAATCTAACTTACAAAGTTATTGAATTGTTCGTGAAACTTCTTATTAGCTGTAAATGACAATAACATTTCACAAACTAATTTAAGCCACTTTCAAATTGTAGATTTTATTAAGAGTTGTTAAGATAAGCTGTTATAGAAGCTGATTTCTTGTTATTATGTCAAATTTACAAGTTAGTAGCTTTGACAAGTATTATTTTAATTATATGTTATTAACAAACTTAAAAAGAACTAAAATAACAAAAGAAAATTGAACTTGCAAGAAGTTCCAAAGATATAACAACAATATCCCCGACTATTGATTATCAAACCCAAAAAATTAAAACTTATTCATTCAAAACACGAATTTTACACAGAGCATCAGCTCTATACTCAGTGTTCTGAAACAAAGATCTGATCATGTTCTTCACCTCCATTATGGAAAACGTCTCAGCGAGAGGCCCCTTTCCATCTGACCATCTGAATAAAAGTCATTTAACAGATACCAAGTTTGTGAAGAAGAAAATAGAGATTACCGTGACACTATCTCTTTTAAAGATGAGATCAAAAGGAAATGAAGATCACTGAGCTTATGCCAGTTCCTCATATCTCTTTGCCACCGAATATCATCAGTTTTAGTCTGGCCAGGGATCATAAACAAATAGGGAACCTTGTCTTTAAGCAAAGCACACGCCTGTCAATAAAAGAACAAACTCAATGCCGGTAGAGAAGACTACAAGCGCAAGAAGCAAGTCTTCGTGATCTTCTGGTTTTGTTCTAGTTGAGACTTGATACTTAAGGTAGAAGCAGAAACTTTTTCTAGAATAAGATTGAAATAAATTGATTTTTGAAAACTCACCAAGGAAAGTTGATCAGAAGCATTTGAAGTGACATCCTCAATCGAGCAAATGATGTTGATGAACAAACCTAAGGCAGAGTTGACCAAAATAACCAAGGACGTTTGTAATGCTTGGACTGGTAGTACATTGGTCCACACTTTTCTCAAATGATGAATTTGTAGAAGAACCTGAAATAAATTAAATTTAATTTCTAATCATCGATATGCTAGTAATTAACTTGTTTGATGCATTTTTCTGCTGCTGGGTATTTTTCCTCGTCTGGATTATTAACGACGAGTCTAAGAGGCTCCATACATTCATCCAAAGCATCTCGTTGAGATTTGATTTGAGAGAAAAACCATTTCATACCTACATCATAAAAGTAAATTACAAATTAGTCAAACAACTTTTGACAAATCAGCAAAATGATCTCACTTAGTTGTCGAATCTGAATGAATTTATTTTCATATGTTATACTGTATTTCTTTTTAGCTTGTTGAAGGCCACAGGAATATTTATTAGTCAGATGATTTAGTTGGTGGCAAATATACCAGCAATTGTTGTGAAAAAGTACAGCTGCTTGCGAAATATCCTTCAATTTTTTTCTGAATCAAAACAATAAATTGAAATTATTGATAAAAGCATTTGAAGACTACCTACTCTTCAAATGGAGCCAAGCTAATAAAGAGATCTAAGACATCGTTTATAGTGGAATAGAATTTAGCGGCACTGAAATGGAACAAAGGTAAAAGATTTAGTTGACATCAAATCATCTTCACCATTCAGTTTCCAGTCGACTTGCTTCTTTAAAGATATCTTCGATAAAAATGACAAACTCGTTGATTTTAGAACTGATTCTGAATCTGAAATGAAGTTGGATACCTAGAGAGTCATTTGATTTACAATATCACCTGGGTAATGCAGTCAAGTCACTAACAGTATCAGATAGTACTGTATCTGATTTCATAAAATCTAACAATGATGATGTCAAGCAGGAGTCAATTCCACGGCAACTTTCATCTTCATTCTAATGTAGAAATTGTCATTTTCAAGATGTTTAAATCACTACATCTCCATCGAGAAGACGTGACCCGACAACAAGTTCAAATCGATAATAAGCGGAAGCAATCCTTTAAACTAATCTAATCAAACACTTTTTGGGGAATTTTATGTCAAAATTAAAAAGCGAATTTTTATTCAGTTAATTCAGCAACTGGTTTGAAATAAATCAATTACAGAAGATACCTCCATAGTGTTGAGAAGATCTTTTTCCAAGATAACACGAGCTTTCTTAAGAATGGAGATTTTACGGCGGTTTGCAAATTGTCCATGAATAATTGTCACATAACTCATTAAACTTTCTGTAATTAATTAGCTAAAATTAAAAAATTTAAAATTAGAACTCAGCTAATAAATTAAGATTAAACAAAAAATCTTCAAATAAAATAAATATCAACATTTAATGAAAACCTTGTTCAGAATCTAAGAAAGATAATTCATTAAGAGAGCTTTCAAAAGATTTGATTAAATTTTCCACCTAAACAAAATAAGAAAACATTTAAGGTAGTAAAAGTTAATCAAAGAAATGTAGAGTTCTAACTTCGTCATATTTCGCTAACTCATCTATATTTTCTGGGACTGTAGCTTCGAGGCAATCATCAACAAACATTTTCATTACTTTAGAGCAAGTATTTTTACTGAAGTTTTTCATGAGTGTTTCACCTGGAAAAGAATGACTATGAGTAGATCAATATACAAATTATAGATGTAATAAATCAGTAATTTCTACCTTCATTAGTTTGGATGAAGAGCAGATTTTTATGTAGAAACATCAAAACTTGTAGAAATTTATCAAAAGCAACTCGAACGGATTTCAACTGAAAAATATTTGATTATATATCAGCTTAAACTTATTTTCTGTCTTAAAACCTTAATTTCCCAGTTGTTTTCATCTGGTTGGTCCTCTACATCAGGGATATGGAGCAGGCGACAAACAAACTTACAATCAACTTTTTCAATAATAACCTCATACTTTGAAGGGTTTGAGATTAACGGTTCAAGAAAAACTTCCAAACAAATATCAGCTGAAAAATGAACTTTGTAAAATAGATGGTTCATCTAAATTCAATTTACCAAAACTTTGCATCTTCAAATCAAGAGTGTTGATTGAAGACAAACACCAGATAAAGTCTTCAGCAGCAAGATCAGGGTCTTCATTGACTAACGACAGACGTAATTCTTTGCTACCATCATCTTAAAAAGAATTATCATCATCACGATAAAACTTTGCAATCAGTTTCAACCTTTTGTCCACGTGACAACTTCTCTCCAGTACTGGTCAAGTTCATATAATAAAGTTTCTCTTCGGATTGTTAATTCTTCTTTTATTGCTTTGAAAATTAGTGTTTCTACGAATGGCTTTTCTGACAAAGATTCAACCAATTTCACAATCTGAAATTGTTTTATGTAAATCAACTATGCAATTCACCGAATAAACATTTGAAAATTTTGTGAATTTAAAAAATCTGAGACCGCAAACATGAGTTATCAAACCGTATTAAAGTTCCTTGTAGCGTCTACGAGCTTCTTCCCAGCAATTGCAATAAGATCTGCTTGAAAATGTTCATTTATCACACACAAATTCTTTAAAGATCGGATTAGTCGTGATACTTTCTCATATTTCAACAAGAGACTATTCAGTTGGTTTTTTGAATGTTCAAGTTTATCTTTATCCTAAAACAAAATTTGTAAAAAAAAGTTGAAAATAAATCACAAATAAGAGTTTTTGATCAAATTATATTGAGAATTTTCAAATGATACTAACTATACTTTGAAGAGATTGTTTTAACTGCTCTGCATCACTTTTAATTTCATTCATCTGATCCTCAACTTGTGATGATGTGGCAGACAAGGGCCGGTATTCAACACAAGATTCAATTATTTGGTCGCCAACCTCTTTCTAGAAAAATTAAAATATTAGAAAGAATAAATTTTTTATTATTTTTAGCTGAATTTCATCAGTTGAAGCAGAAGATGGAAGGAAGTTGAAATCCGAAATCAATTATAGTGGAAAGAAGTGTATGCTGAACTATCTCAACTATGTGATGATAAGACCCAGTGACCTAAGAGAGTGACCTGACAGGTACATCAAGTCAATAGGCACTAATTACTCATAATAGAAAATTTTCCTCGCTTAATAGCTTGTAGCATAATAAAGCATGACATGCTGGACCTTTAATAAAGTGATTTAAACCAAAACTTTCAAAGCACAATGGATTAATACTCCATTCTCAACCATTAGTCTATTTCATGATGAAAAAACTTCATTTCAGTTAAGAAAAGGTACAAAAGTAGTTAAATAATCTTTAGAATAATATAAAAATGTTAAACTATTATCCATGAAATTATATATGTCATAAAATTAAACCACACTTTAAAAGTTTAATTTAAAATAAGTTAGCTTAATTATGTAAAACTAAGTAGAAATCATAAAAAGAAATCTTAAATTTAAAAATAGTTTTTTTTTTGGCTGAGTATTTAACAATATAAACAATAATTCCATATTTTAATAGTAATTAATTTATAATAAAGTAAATCAAACAAAAAACTATAAAAATGAATTTTTAGAACTAAAATAATGAAATTACTTGTAACTCATAGACACGATTAGACAAATGTGAGATTTTCGAAGCCCAATCTTCAGATGAGTCATCAATTGCATCAATAACTAGTTTCGACATTTTCACAAATTATTAACTAAACAAATTGAAGCAGATTTACAACATAAACTTGTAGATTTATTCAGATATAAATTGATTTTTTACAAAATAAACTTTTGGTTTTTAAAAGTAGAAACTTAAAATTTTTATTAAACAATTATAAATTTAGTTTTTTATTAAAATATCAATTACCAATTTTTTTAAAATTTTTATTTAAATCAGAAACTTTCTAGATACATTTTCAACTTAAAAATGATTGTAAAATATTAATTAAAATATTTGCAAAATATTTTTATTTCAATCATTGAACTTACAGTTTAATTTTTTATAAAAATTCATTAAAGATAAAAATGTATATATAAGAAATATGAACATTATTTAATTAAAATTAAATTAGCTTCATAAAAGTTATTCTTTATCAAACTTTCAGTGGATAGCAAATCAAGTTGATAAATCATAAAATCTAAATGACAAATAAGAAAAAAACAAAAAATATAAAAACAAATAATACTTTCTATCAGTATTTTATTGCTAACTGTAAATAATTTAACTTTTTTTCTTGAGATTTTATTGATTATATACAAAATTGATGGTTTTCAGCGCCAAATCAGATTTTTAAAGTATTTCTAGAGAGGGACAGTACCAGATGACAACAACGAAAAATCTCCAATATTAAATTTGAGTAAAATTTAAAAACATTTTTATGATTGGAATATTCATTTTGAAAATTTTGGAAATTCTCAAGATGAAATTATTAATTAAGAAAATTTGAATTTGGTTTTACACTATAAATTATTATAGTAGCTACAAAATTAGTTTACTCATTAATTTTTATAGAAGACTCGCATTTATTCTATAGCAATATAAAAGCTTTAGAAAATCTCATTAAAACTAAAAAGAATTTCTATCAATATTTACTACAACTCTACTATATTCTAATCTTAGATATCATAAACTATTTCAAAATTGAAAAAGCTTATCTATCCTACTAAATTTTCCTTGAAATTTGAAGAAAACGGTTATAACATTTTATTACTTCATTTTACTTTTAAAAATATTCCTTATACAAAAAACTCTGTCCACTTAATTTAACAAGTTACTAAGGGGCTGAATAGTTTATTAAAATGTTAAAAAATTTTATTAATAAATGGCTAGGTTAGTTCATATGATTCATTTGATTCTGTCCCACGCACTAAGCTCGTTACTGTATTGAAAAACTTAAAAATTAACAGCTTTATCTTACAGTGGATTGAAGATTACTTATCAGGTAGAACCCAACAAACTCGTGTAGAAACATCTTTATCAACTTCTAGTCAAATCACCAGTGGTGTTCCTCAGGGTTCTCTTCTGGGTCCCCTTCTCTTTTTAATTTTCATCGAAGACCTCTTCAGAAGAGACAAAGACCTCAACAGAAGAGTAGTTGCAGAAGATGATGTCAGTGTGTTTGTTCATACAGATGACATCAAACTATTATCTTATAATCCTTCAAAACTTCAAACTGCACTACACACTGTAAAAAACTGGTCTACGAATTGGCAGCTCAGAATCCAGCTAACAAAGTCTGAACTTATAACTTTTTCTCGTAAACCAGCTCATAACTCCTTGAACCAATACTCCATCAATAGATTTATTATTCAACGAGTATCTTCGGTCCTAGACCTTGGCCTTGCTCTATCATCTGACTTTAAATGGCACAATTATGTTTCCAAAATCTTTGGAAAATAAATCAACCTTGTTTTCCTTAATATATAAACCTTTAATTCTAAGGATCCATGCTTTTTTATCAATCTTTTAAAATTGTACGTACGACCATATCTTTAATACAATGTTAGTGCATGAGTGTCATATGAAGTTAGTGATATCAAAAAAATCGAATCTGTTCAGGCCACATTTACGAGATTAGTATGCAGGAAACTTAATATTAAATATGATAGTTATAAACATCGTCTCAGTTTCTTCAATTTAAATACTTTGGAAATCCGACAGATTAAATACAACTTAATTCTTATTTTTAAAATTATCCACAATTTGATTGACATTCAGTTTGATGATTTCTTTTCCATTAGTCCTTCACTCAAGTTATATCAACTCAGACGACACAGATTACATCTTAATAGGCTCATATCACCTAGTACATTGGTCAGAACAGATTTTTTCTCATACCGCAGAATTAGTACATGGAACCATCTGCCGTCAGACATTGTTATCTCAAAGTCGCTTGCGTTGTTCAAAAAGAAGTTGAACCGTTATAATATTGCCAGCATTGCCATTTCTAAACTATGATTTTTTTCTCTTTTTTATATCATTAACATTCCATGTAATTGTTTACTGTTATATGCTTCGAGTGCTATCGAAATACCATGTGATACATCTTTTACTTTCTATATTTTTGACTAATTTTTGACTAAATAGATGTTATTTGTGAGAATGTGTGTTAGCGAGAGGTACTCTCTTCAGGTACCCTCCTTCGCATTTATTGTAATAAATAAATACATAAATAAATATAATTAATGGTTGAATTTATTAGTAGTGGTAGACAATTTGTGCTTTTTTTCTAAAACAGGACAATAATTAGGAGTTATTTTTCCAACTGTTTTTATCATATTACAAAAGAAACAGATGTGTAACATGAATTTTAGAATGGTTGTCTTTCATAATGAGGGTTAATCAAAAACTTCAAGTACTCGTCATGAAGTAGATGAGAGAAATAATAATACTCATCAAGCGATATCATTGAATACTTCAGTATTTAGTTTAATTTACATTTTTTAATATTTTCATTTGTAAATCTAAATTAAATCTAACCAAAACTAAATTAACTTTTGTTTTCAAATATTTTCATTTAAAAGAAATATTCTGTAAATACTTAAAGAAATATGACATGTTCACAGCATATGAAATAGGGAAGCCTTTTAACCTCAGCAACTTTTGCTAACTGAATCCTTATTGATTGCATTCAGCTTTGACATAAATATTCATTGTAAAAATCAATATGTCAAAATCCCCTTTAAACATATTTTTCAGAAATTTTTTTTGGGAATACTTGGTTACCTGTAGCAAAAGCAGAATTTCATGAACTTTAATTTCTGCTGCAGCTTCAAACTGTAAATTTTGTATTTGCTTGTACTAATAGTCATGGAACTCGTTCTGGGTAACAACTTTTTTATTTGCTTTATTCAACTCGTGGACAAATCATACATACCCATAAAACGAAAAAAACAATAAGACTGCATCAAAAATATTGAAAGAGTCTTAAATGCCACAGTTTTGCATAAGTAGTGTAATAATCAGAACACTACAAGGACATAAGTACATATAAACGTGTAAGTTACAAAATAATAATACTAAGATTTTTTCTATATCTAAAAATCAGATATAGAAGCTTCTTTAAATTGTTCGAGTCATTTTGGTTCATGAAATTGATAAACAGAATTAAAGACTATACTATTGCTAAACACTTTGTCATGTTAGATTTTTTTGTAATTTTTTTTAGTTTAGCTAAAATCAATTATTCTGTTGTAAACTTTTTATCGTTCCTCAAAAGATGTTAGAAAATTTAAAAAATAGTAAAATGGTAAACAAATGATAAAATAATAAATCTTTTAAAAAGTATATTTGTTAATTCTATTTCTTTCAAGTTTCATATAAGGGGATTTTTTTAAGTAGATAATTCTCCCAATCACGTTGGTAGATTTATATTTTTTATTGATGGTGTTTTAATAATTAATCTTTTATTGTTAAAATATTTCTATAGCCTAAAATATTTGTAAACTTATGTTTTCATCCAGTAATTGTTTATATCTATCAACTTTAAAGTTTTGCTTGAATAAGTATTTCTTGATTGAAATTATTTGAAGCATTTAAAAAATGTATTCAGTTTTTTCTGTAAAACATGCAATTAATATTTTTAATTATTGAAGAGTTAGTTTTTATAACACTATACTGAATCAAGGTAAAACTTAACTCCTAAAACTATTTTTCAATAATTATTTATATTTTTAGTTTTTAATGAAGAAATAGGTTTTTATAAGCCTTATAGTGATCAAAAATGCTTTTCAATTATTGTTGTAAACATAATTTTTCATATTTAAGAGCAACAAGATTAATTCATAGATGTTTATACAATGACACAAAAGTTTGGGTGAGCCTTTTTTATACAAATCTAAAGTTCATAAAATCTGACTGAAACATTTTTTTAAAGGAAAATACTTATAAGAAAGTAACCCGGATTGAAATTGAAGAGTATTGGTCAAAAAGAATTGCAGAAAGAATGAAAAAAGACAAAAAGGAGCAATTATCAAATGTAAGTTTTCATTTTATGTATTTTTTAAACCTTTTCAACTTTGATCAAGCTCTTAAGATTGAAACTTGACTGTTAAACAATTTATTTATAGTTATATACTTAATAACCTTTCAATTTACATTTTTTGATAATTGGTTGATTTATATAATATATAAGATAATTACTTTATATATCTGCTAATCAAGTTTTTTTTTTCAACTTTTCGCTGCAGGAGAAGAAAGAGAAGTTTTATTGCCTGTCAATGTTCCCATATCCATCTGGCAGTTTGCATATGGGACATGTGAGAGTTTATACAATCAGTGATGTAATGTCTCACTATCATAGGATGCAGGGAAAAAGGGTAAGAAGTAAAAATATAAAACAAAAATTCATCAATGAATCATCTTCAAAATATCTTTATAATAATCAATAAGTTGATTAAAAAATGATAATCAATAAAATGAAAAGAGAATTTTATAAAAAACTGTTTTTCCTTCAACAAACATAAATTATGTCTTTAGGTCATCCACCCAATGGGTTGGGACTCTTTTGGATTACCAGCCGAAAATGCAGCGATTCATAGAGGCCTCGACCCAGCAGAGTGGACCTCAAAGTTTGTTTACTTTTAAATTAATTGAAATAAGTTTACTGAATTAATTTATCTCACAGAAATATATCTACAATGAAGCAACAATTGATTGATTTGAATTTGTTTTTTGATTGGGATAGAGTGAGATGTTAATATCAGTTTATTGCTATTTACACGAATTCATTTTTATAGGAAATCTCAACTTGTGACCCAAAATATTATAAATGGACTCAATTAATATTCATCAAGATGTTTCAGGCAGGACTGGCATACAAAGCTGAAGTGAGTTTACAAATGAAAGAGTCAATATCTTTATTTGTTTCACTTTTCTAGGATGCTGTTAACTGGGATCCTGTTGATAAGACTGTACTTGCGGATGAACAGGTAAAATTTGTTTGTTTTAATATTGAAAACTTGTAAATGATAATTTGAAATATATCTGTCATCATTTATCTTGATAAGGATTGAATAAATGCTTGACAATGCAAATAATCTTTGATTTAAAAATTAGCAACCTTGATATAAATCCTTTGTAAATATAAGTAGAAAAACAGGTTGAATCGATTTGTAGTATTAGTATGGCCTGCTTCAGCTGAGAACTGTCATGCTTGTAAGTCAGGGCAGATATTATGAAGATCCAGCTGTTATCCATGTAGTAGGATTCTACTCTCCACGTTAACAAACAGAAGGAACAGAACTGATGCGGCCCAGCTGGCGTTGCAGAAGCTGCCAGAACGACACTGAGTACAGCGACAAACTGCCTATGGGGCTCCAACTTCGTCTTTAAATTCGGAGTTTTTTGTCTCCTAAAACTGGTGTCATTATCCAGACTCACAGGTTCCTTCTACCAGGTTTTTTATGGATTTAAAGATGCGTGCAGCTAGTATAAGGGAATGAAAACAAATTTAAGCTCACAACCTAATAGGGGTCTAACTAGTTTAATAAAAAGTTGTAAAAAGCTTCTTTTCTCGTCATCACTTCCTTGAATCCTAATAGAGATTAGTTTTTTTTAAATATGATTTTTTTGACGGAAGATTTGATGAAGGTTGATGAAGAGGGAAGGTCGTGGCGGTCTTCAGCTGTTGTTGAAAGAAAGTTTTTAAAACAGTGGTTTTTAAGACATACAAGATACTCAAAAGTAACTTCTTTGTTCTACAAATGATTTTCTTCTTACAAATTGATGTTTAAAGTCCTTGTTGAGCACCATGGATGATTTTGAAGAGTCTGTAAACATCAAAAGTTTACAACGAAACTGGATTGGAGATGTAAACGGCTACAACATCGCTTTCAAGATCAAAGTTTGTGAGAAAATATCGAAAAATATTTGATAAAACTGGGATGACTTACAGATCAACGAGAAGATCACTGGAAGAGACCTTTTGGTGTTCTGTTTACATCCTGAGATGCTCCCTAATGTGTCTCACATCAACGTCAACTTCTATAGAAGTGAATTTATCAAAAATGAATTCTCTATCGCGGTAAGTCACGCTCGCTTTGATCATTTCATCTTTCGCTCAATCATGTGCATCAGGGACATACGGATGTTGATTTATCTTCTCATCTGATCTCTGGTGAGTTTAAGTTGATCACTTTCAGTAAATTTTGATAATTTTTCATCTTTTTAGAGTCTCCCATCCCTTCTATATCCGCAATAAATCCTCTGACTGAAGAGGAGATCCCTTTGATCTTCACTAACGAGTTCAAGAAGTTCGACAGATCAGTTGCAAGAGCTGCAATCCCCAAAATTAGCGAAAATGATTCAAAAATTGCCGAAAAAAATTCTTTAAATCTTCAGGATACAAAGGTGAAGAGATCTTTGTGAAAAATCTTCAAATTATCAACTTTCTGATCAGATCCATTTGACTCGGCAAGAAGTTATCGACAAATTAGTCAAGATGAAGTGTACGGATGGTCACATGGTCAGTTTCCAGCTACGTGATTGGCTTATTTCTCGTCAACGTCGTTGGGGTACACCAATTCCTGCTGTGAACTGTCCCAATTGTGGCCCAGTGATGGTGGACATCAGTCAGCTTCCAGTCACTCTACCACCCTCTAGTGTGTCATTAGATGAATGGAAGAAGACAAAATGTCCCAGGTAGTTGCTGTCCAGGCCATAATTTTTAGACGCCAATTTCGTACCACAGATGCGGATCAGAAGCAGAAAAGGAAACGGACACAATGGATACATTTGTGGATTCGTCCTGGTACTTTCAAAGATTCACTGATCCTCATAATGAAGAAGAGTAAGCGGAATATATAAAGATCATGTTGATATTGATCTTCATATTCTTTAAAGACCTTTTTCTCGAAAAAAATCAGATGAGATTATGCCAGTTGATCTTTATATCGGAGGAGTCGAACACGCAGTTCTACATCTCGTCTTTGCTCGCTTCTTCAATCACTTTTTTCATGATCAGGCGATGACGTCACACAAGGAGCCGTTCAAGAAGATTCTTGCTCAGGGACTGATCAAGGGGAAGACCTTTAAATCACGTGATACAGCAAAGTATTTAAGTGCTGATGAAGTAGTTGAAAAAGGTCTTTGAGATCTTTGTTTGATCTTTGATGATAAAGATTTGATCTTAGATGGAGTGTTTGTGGAAAAGATGTCAAATCTTCCAGTTGATGTAAGTTTTGAAAAGATGAGTAAATCCAAGTTTAATGGAGTTGATCCTGCATCTTTTGTTGCTGACTGGGGAATCAGTCTGACTCGTCTCTTTGTTCTTTCGGCTGCTGCTCCTCAAGACATCATTGAGTGGGATTTAAGAAGTAAGAGATGTTTGTTCCCGACGTGATTACAAAAATCCTAAAACTTTTGTCAGATCTCAGCTTAAAAATTCATTAAAATTTAGAAAAATAATTCCATCTTTCTCATCTGGTTTAAATCCTCGTAAAACCCCCAAAAGTCAACCAATTTAAGAAAAAAGTGATCTGATATGTTTGCTCGTCGAAAAACAATACTTTTCTTGACCTGACTTTGATGAGCTTTTAAATTTTATCTTAAAGCTCCTAACTTTGTCGCTAAAAATAAAAGTAGATTTCTAAATGATCAGATGATGTAATTCCTGGGACTAAAAGATGGCAGCTGAAGTTATGGAAGATGGTTGGAGAGCTTCTTAAGCTTCGTAATTGTAAAGATCAAGATGATAGAGACATGACTGAAGAAGAGAAAGAAGAAGAAGCTGACTATGTCCTTAAATTGAACGATTGTATCTCAAACGTAAAACTTGCTCATCAATTTTGTTTCAAATTGTCGATTAATTAGTTTTACAGGTAACAATGTTAATGGAAAGTGCCACTAAACTAAACGTTGCTATCTCTCATCTCATGATATTCACTAGTGACACTCTGGTAATTATTCTTATACTTTCTATTATTTTTGGCTGAGCTTCGTAAGCAGAAGCAGTAAATGGAAGGAAGTTGACATCCAAACTTCTTTCCTGTAGCGCGTGCACTCTGATTATAGTGGAAAGAAGCGTGTGCTGAACTATCCCAACTATTTAGATTTAATGTTTGATAATAAGACCCAGTGACCTGGGACAGTTTATAGTCTCGATACAAAAAGGTAGTGAGGCCATTTACCAGTAGTTAAGGAAGGTAATTTCCGCGCTCAATAGGTGGAAAACATAGCGCAGTATCTTCGACGACCAACTTCTTAAATAAATCTTTTATGAATATTCTTACTTTTATACTTTTATATTTATCATCATGATTAGTTTATCTTTGTTGGAATTTCCAGAAATGTAGTGAGGGCTTGAAGAGAAAAAGTGTTTTGTACGAAGCCGGAGTCTGTTCTCAGATTGTAATGGCAACCCCAATGATTCCTCAATTTACATCAGAACTATGGGAAGGTTGGTGCCAAATACGATTTTCAAATTTCTAAGCTGATTATCAAATATATTTTCAGGTGTTAAAGGCCTCAATATGAAACTCACAAAATTTAAATGGGAAGAAGAAGTTCTAGACCAAGCTTGGCCAAAATTATTGCCTGGTGTTCAACCCCCACGAAAAGTTTGGATTGTAAAGGTAGAAGTGTCTAGCTCGTTGATTGCTTCTAACACTGGTTGCTGCAGGTTAATGGCAAATTTTCGGATAAAATCCGGCTACCTCATGATGTTCAAGATCAAAGAGTTATTTTTGATGAAGCTTTAAGAAAAGAAAAAGTTCAGAAACATTTAAATGGCTTTCAAGTGAATGACAGTCACCTTAAAAATAATATTCTCAATCTAGTTACAGATGAACAGAAAAAATATAAGTTTAAAAGAAGATCAAAAAAGAGTTGAATATTCTCATCTATTTTATCTTTAGATGTCTTTTGTTTATCTAATTTCTATCTTAAAAAATAAAA
This sequence comes from Pegea sp. RAD2-039, assembly GCA_034620365.1. Lineage (NCBI taxonomy): Eukaryota > Metazoa > Chordata > Thaliacea > Salpida > Salpidae > Pegea > Pegea sp. RAD2-039. The sequence continues at coordinate 576,588 of JAQGEQ010000161.1, forward strand.
TTAGATCCCTCTTATGATGAGTGGTTGTTTTATTGATATTATGTGAGATTGAATTTCTAAAAAATCAAGATTTAGTATTTTAAAGTTTTTATGATCTTGTTAAAAATGTTTTAATGATTAAAATGTAGTTTTGGAGGGTCATATTTTGTGAATGAAAGTTAAGAAGAATACTGATTGTATAATTAATTAGGTCACGTGACTTTCGTGTTGGAGTAGGCAGTTTTTACGGGTTTAGCGGTCTTACAACAAAACTTTAAATACTGCGAAAAGCATATTACAAAATATTGTCATATTAATGCTTGATAGAAATGTTGATGGATAGATTTAGGTGATTTACGTTCAAAGGTTACGAGAGAATAACATCACTTCTACAAATCAATAAAGCGAAACTACAAGTAGTTCCAAAGTATTTATCAATTTACAAACTATTCAAAAAAGTATGATTCACTGAAAAAATATTGTTGAATACAACAAAACTTTTAAAGTTGTTTTAATTATTGTTCAAAAATTTTATTTTTGTTCATCTATTTTTGTAATTGCATTAATTTATTAACAATTAAAAAGAAAAATATTTTTTTCGGTCAACTTATTTTTTCTTTGACTGTAACAGACAGTCATCATTCGAAAAAGGAAGAAAGCAACTCAACCAAGTCGAGCTTATATTCGAGTAGTATTTCAACACTAATTTAAAAGTAGTTTAGCCTATTCAAAGTTTATTTGTTCAGTTTTTATTATATAATAAGCTTCATTTATTATTTGTCAAAATGTAGAACTAAAAAAGCTCTATTATTTCATAATAAGCAGAAACTGTATCTGAAAAATATTTTTGCTTAAGGTTTTTATAGGGTTATAATTTGAATTTGTATACTTTTAGAGGAAGTAAATGACTAATTTTTGATAGACATGTTCTTATATATCTAAAATTCAGCCAAGTACTCGAATAAGCACAGTTTTTTAAATCAGATATTTCTGTGTATTCATTAAAGATGAAAAAATTTTACAGAGTTTATAATATCTCTCTTTTTAATGTAATTTTAAAGAAACGACAAATAAAATAATTTTATTAAGCATGTATTAGTAAACTCTTTTACGAAAATCACTAAACCTTAGTCATTATTAAAAGCAACTCCTAGTTATTAAAACTTTTTAATCTGTTGTGAATAATTGTAAAGGTCAAAGTTTTCAAGGTGACAATCTAGTTTTAAAGATGTTACTTCTTTACAGTGTAATAAATTAAGTCACTTAAAAGCATATTAGTAATTAGTTATTACAAAATTTTACAGATTTTATCAAAAGATAATTTTCCATTCTGAATGTACAAATGACTGTCAGACTAAGAGAAATTTTTTAGTTTACTTATATATCTTTAGCCAACTCAAATTTTCGTAAAAACAATTTTATATAGTAAACACTTAGTATGGGTTAGCTTGTTTTGTTTTTAGTTTTTACTAAGACCTTTCACTAGATTAAATGAAAAATTAATTTTATATGTAATAAAAAATTCATCATTCAACAATATTTTAAAGAGTGCGATTTAATCTTACTACTTTAATTGAACATATAGCTCTTATAGTGGACTTTAAGTCTTATCATACATTATGTCTAAAAACTTTTAAGGGTTTGTACGACTCAAATTTAAATCAAATTCTGTAAGTTAAAAAATTAAACTGATAGGAAATTAAAATTCTTTTTACATGGCAAATAGGTTTTGTGAAAGTAATTAATTATTAACTACTGATAAAAAGAGGCAAGCATTGTTTAAAAGATTTATTTGCATTTGTAAGGTAGAATCTTTTTTCTAAATGATTAACTCTGAGTATTAAAATCATAAAGAAGTTACTACGTCTTAATAAAACATTTCAATCTTATATCTTTATGATTTTATTTATTCAAATTTAAGAGTTTTTTTTTTTAATTTTATAGTTTTAAAATTAGTGAAAATAACTGCATGTGTTTATAATTTATTTGTTTACGATTGAATTTTACTATTTAATAATAAACTAATTATATATTAATAGAAAGCAAAGGCTGTTGTAAAATTTGTCTGTTATTTGTATTGTAACTCAAGAAAAGCTGTAAAAAGTAAGTATTGTAAAGTTTTCTCCATAATAAATACAAAAAGAAATATTAGCCTGTATTATTAGTATATGTACTAAGATGTCGACTAGATGTTAACTAGTTTAAACTACTTTTTAATTAACTTTTTAAAAGCATATCTTCATGTTCTTCTTCTAAATTTTAAAACATTGTAATATCGTCTGATATATTATTTAATATTTTTTATTTGAGTTTAAAATAATGAATCTTAAAACTTTTTATCCTGATGAATAAGCCATTAAAAGACTTAATTTCTTATATTTTTCAATTGTATTGTTAATTCTACACAATTAATAGCAACTTTGCCAACTGAAAGATAAGTTGTTGTATCTGTTTTTAATTGGTGTAAACAGAAGGTGGGATATACTGAAGAGAAAAAAGGAAAAAAGCTTCTAAACTATTAGATAATTGCAAGCTTTTGCTTAAATTTTCTTTTGTTTATCTATTTTAATTAATTTAAATTGTTTTTAATGAGGAGCTTTTAAAATTTGTTCTATAGTAATTTTGTTTATACAAATACTTTTAATTACAATTATAAAAAACAGTTACAGGATATATTGAAATAGATGTTCAATTTTGTTTTTTGTAAATTTTTTTTTGTAAATTCTATTTGCTAGATGTAAATAAGGAATTAGAAATAGATTAAAAGTTCAAATTTATTATATATTGAAAAGATTCCAAAAATAATTATTTTTTTATAAATTGACGTTTTTTCAATATTTAGTTTTATAAAAGCAAAATAAATTTTTCTTTTCAGATTATTTCATAATTGTTTAAAACTGATTAAATTAAAAAGAAAATTATTTTGTTTTTAAGTAAGCATATTTAGTAAATTTAATTTTCTTAAAATGGTATATATCAAATTTTTATCATGATTTTTTAAATTTTTTCAAGTTTTAGGATAGTTTTGAGCACTCTATAACTTTAGATAAATTTTTAAAAAATTAGTTACTTTAGATTAAGAATTCTATGAATATTAGAGAAGTATTAAATAATCAAAAGTTTTGATTATAGATTCCCTTAATTGAAATAATTAGTTGATCCTTGCAAACTTTGTAGCCATAAGTAACTGATATATAAATTTTACTTAATATTTTTGTTGAACTTTGATTTGAAGTAAAAATTGAAAATGAAACTGGCAAGGTCTAGTCATCGACTTCTCAATCATGGGTTTTCATCAAAACAACTTTTTAATGGTAATTGCTGCATCAGTAACAAAATAATCAAACTTCAGACATTATTTTAACCACAAAAATGTGATATAGAAAATAAACTAAAAAGACAGCTTATATTTGAAAACTGTTTCTTGTAGCAAAAGAGCAACTTATTAAAAAACTGATATTTTTGACTTTCTATTAGTGAGTCCTTTGATAAATTTGATTCTATTTCAATAAATGATTTTCAAATATTGTTTTAACCATAAAAGTCTAAATATTTGAATATTTTGCTGCTTATCAAACTTTCTCTAAATTACACTTTATTATGTAGATTTAGTCTCATTTTTAGATTTATTGGTGACAGTTTTATATTTGTTATAGACTAAATCTTAATGCTTTTTCACTTATAATTTAAAGATTAAATTGCTGAAGCTTTTCTAATTCTTATATTCTAATAATTTATTACTAATAATGATTTGTTTTAATCACTAAGCCATCTCTTTTCTTATAGCAATGAAGACCTCATCACAAGCTGCTGACTCTTCTAAAGTGCTCACTTTAGATTCCATGAACCCAAATATCAAGAAAGTGGAATATGCAGTCAGAGGTCCCATCGTAGTTCGCGCCGGTGCTTTAAAGAAAGAATTACAATCTGTACGTGTTACTAAAGTCATCAACTATCACTCACAATATGTTTTTAGGGGGTAAAAAAACCATTTACAGAAGTTATTAGCGCAAACATTGGTGACGCTCATGCAATGGGTCAGAAACCTCTAACATTTCTACGACAAGTAATTATATTTTATATTTCATTCAGATATTATTAAGTTTGATTAATCTTCTAACTTTTTTGAGCAAATATCTTTTCAGGTTGTAGCTCTTTGTGTTTATCCAGAGCTTTTAAAGTCTTCAGACTTTCCAGAAGATGCCAAACAAAGAGCGACTCGTTTACTAGCCGGATGTGGAGGTGGCTCTGTCGGTTTGTCTTCTTTTGTTTTTGTTTGTTGTCTTGAATATTACTTTTATATAAGCTTTATTCTATTCCAAGTTTATCTTTAGCTTTATATAAAATTTGTTTATAAAGCGATTAAAAATTTGCCATTTGTAAAAAAGAAATTAGCAAAAAAATATTTGGAAACACTAATTTAGTTGTTTAATTAACAGGTGCTTACTCAGCTAGCCAGGGAATCGAAGTTATTCGAAATGATGTACAAGCTTTTATAGAAGCAAGAGACGACGTGGCTTGCAATCCAAATGATGTGTTCTTGTGCACAGGAGCTAGTGATGGTGTTGTTGTAAGTATCTGAGTTTTCAGTCAACATCGTCATCTGTGTCTTCTTCATTCAGGCGATGCTGAAGTTGTTAGTTTCAGGAGAAGGGTGTAATAGAACTGGTGTTATGGTTCCAATTCCTCAGTATCCTCTCTACTCAGCTACTGTATCTGAATTAGCAGCAAAAATGGTTCCCTATTATCTAGATGAAGATCATAATTGGGGTTTGGATGAATCAGAGTTGGAGCGGGCGCTTGAAGAAGGGAAGAAGCATTGTAATCCTAGAGTTTTATGTATTATTAATCCTGGAAATCCAACTGGACAAGTTTTGAGTCGAGAAAATATTGAAAGTGTTTTGAAATTTGCTAAAAAACATAAATTGTTTGTAATGGCTGATGAGGTTGGTTTGCTTTGCTGTGATTGGTCAATTTTTCATGTATCTTTTCAGGTTTATCAAGATAATGTATATGCTGAGGGATGCTCATTTCATTCATTCAAGAAGGTTCTTCATCAATTAGGCGATGATTATCGGTAGAATCTCATCTAAAACCTTTTTTCTGTTAAAATTGGTTGTTTCCAGTGATTCTGTTGAACTTGCTTCTTTCCATTCAACTTCAAAAGGATTCTTAGGTGAATGTGGTATGAGAGGAGGTTATATGGAGGTTGTTAATCTGGATAACAACGTCAAAGAGCAACTCCGCAAACTTGTATCTTGTCGGTTATGTCCTCCAGTAACTGGTCAGGTAAATATTAATCATGACAAAACCTCTTGAATGATCATCAAGTCTTCTACATAGCAACCCGAGTAAAACTTACCTGATTACGATTTAAACTGCCATCAACTCTCAAATAATCTGAATAAGACTTAAAATCCTCTTTTGCATCTTTTAGATGAATTAACAACATCTCCAGCAGTCCTTAGAATTTCAAAGTTTTCAAAACTAACTGTAATTTTCTTTGAAAATGTTAGAATCTCTCGTATAAGATTCAGTTGATAAAAGCCCGATTGGTTGGTCTGTAAGCTTCCTAAAAACATAATTTGTTTCTTGACTTTTGATTGGTTAAAGCCGATGTTAATTTTCTTGAAATTATTTGTCGCAGATAACAGTCGATGTACTTATGAACCCTCCAAAACCTGGAGAACCTTCATTTGAGCTATTTGAGAAAGAGCGCAAGCAAATATTAGGAGATTTGGCCGAAAAAGCTCAGCTGACTGCAGATATGTTTAATTCAATCCCAGGTATTCACTGTAACACGGTGCAGGGGGCCATGTACTCATTTCCAAGGATCGATATTCCGCTAAAAGCTGTCGAAGAAGCTAAAGTAAGCGATTGGCCACCTAGTGGTGAGTTATCAATCTTCTGTTATCATCTTAGAAACTTGGAATGACCCCAGATAGCTTTTATGCCACTCAATGTCTTGAAGAAACCGGTATTTGTGTAGTACCAGGCAGTGGCTTTGGACAACGACCTGGCACTTATCATTTTAGGATGACAATTTTACCACCCACTGAGAAAATGAAGTCGCTTTTTCCTCTTTTTCGAGATTTTCATTTAAAATTTACTGAAAAATATTCAGATTAAGTAGAAGCTCTTATGTCCTGATCTGTCTTAGTGTGTCTGTAGCAATTGTTTTGTTGTATAAATTAATTTCATTTTTAATAACAAATCACATTGGTCTTGTTTAAGCTTTATATATATCACAAGTTGTTTCTTTAAACTTTTCAAATTATCTCTTTAAGCTTTTTAATAAATTAATTGCTTCTTATAATAGTTAAATGTATTTAATAGTTGCTCTAATAACGAACAAAGCTAAAAAGTTCTGATGATTTTGTTTCTATCATTTTCAAACCACTTATTTTAAAAATAATAAATAAATAATTAAACTCAAAAACCAAATATGTTTAACCTTTCAAGTTTAAACTGAACATCAAAAAATGAAAAACACATCAAAGTATTATTTAGTTTTGGTTTATTGTTAATTTAGGCCAGCAACTTGTCTTTGATTTAAATACAAGGTTGTTTTTCTAACATTGTAACAAAGTTCACATGTTCCTGTCTATGTGCTTCAATTAATTTCTGCATAAGTGTCTGCAAACCTTTGATTTTATCCATACAGGAATCTACATGACTACCTGTCTCTCCTTGTCCAATATTCTATAAAAAATAAACAATAAATTCACCAAAACACAAAGTTTTATTTAAAATATTTACTTGAGATATTGTATGTCTTAAATTTCCGAAAGTTTTTACACAGTCTCGAAGTTTTTCTTCGAGAGCATCCCTTTCACATTGTAAGATTTTTACGTTCCTGTCTAGCCCCCACATTCGCGCTTGCATCGATTCTTTCTCCGCCCTTTCTGCGCTACTCTCCACTAAAAATTAATTTGGTTTTATAGCAACAAACTCTTATAACCTCAAGTTTGACAATTAAAAGTTATAAGAAGAAAAACTTTTACGAAACCTTTGACTTTTTCTAAGGCGGCTCTTGCTTCTTGTAGCATCGCTTTATTTTCTAGCTTCTCTTCTAAGGCCGCCCACAGTTGGTTAAGAAGCATTTTTTCTTTATCTATCCATTCTTCTTTTTGTCGAAGAAGGCATAAAATTGTGCTTCGTCTATAAAATTATCGAACAAATTATTTTATTTAAAAGTTCAGCATTCAAAAACAATTCCACAACAAATGAACTTTAACCTGATGTAAACACCAATCAGAAATGAAAGAAAAGAAGCAGCTAGAAGTAGGAGGACCTGGAATGAGCAAGATCCCGGGTTTAGAAAAGTCTTCATGATATCACCAAAGGCACCAAAGTAGTAATTGCGATCATGACTACCCGGGTTTATACCTAGAAAAGGAATCACAAATTCGCAAGTTCTTTCTAAAATCTCTTTCACTATTTGACTATCAGAAAATTCTGCTGCTTTAGCTTGGCAATAACGTGGCATATTGCTTTATTAAATTTTTAAGTCTACAAGCGAACTTTTACTTTGAAGTCTGCTTAAATATAAATTACAACAACTTGTTAACTTTTCTCAGTGACGTAACAATTACATTGTGAGGTAGTCATTCTCTTATAAGATTCGTTATTAAGATGCATAAAATAGAAATTATTCAATATTAAAAATAAATAAATTTTTCAAAAAAGTATCTGGAATTAAAATTTTATTTTCGAAGAAATACTATTTTCAATTTCTGGTTAATTTACATAATCTTTTTTGGCCTGTTTCGGCCGAGAACGGCCGTTTTTTAAGTCACGTCTTAAGTCATAAATTATAGCGATCCAGTTGTTGCCCATGTAGCAGAAGTCCAACCTCCACGCCAACGAGGTTATGCAGAAGGAACTGATGCAGCTACGCCCAGCTGGCGTTGCAGAAGCTACCAGAATTAAGTACAGTGACAAACTGCCTACTGGGCTCCAACTCCAGCTTTAAATTCGGAGTTTTGCGTCTTTTAGAAGTTTTGTCATCTACTTCGATTTTTTATGGACTTTTCCTTGTCCCAAGTATGTGTCCACCTGGGCCAGAACCTTCTGCTTGGTTATGGTATCCGCTACAGCACAGACGCTTAAAAATGTCATATTGATGGCACCGAGTACTAAATTAGATAAGTTCACAAAAAATCGTTGATAGTTTTTCATCTACACCAATTTTAGTTTTTCACTCTAATTGTAATTCGAGCCACACCAACTAACTTATCAAAGTTCTTATAACACAATTTAATCGTTTTAATGATATTAATTCTAACTTTTAACTACCTGTCTAATTAGTCAGATTTATTTGCAAAGAATATTTTACAAACAGCTGCAACTGGGCAGAAAGCTCCTTTAATATTTATTGCTCTTTTATTGTCATCAAGATGTTTTATTTACACAATATCAACTTATACAACAAAAATTCTGATTCTTTTTAATATTGGATTTTTTGAGACTATACTAAAATATAAAAAAAATAAATTTATTCTAAATTGTTTTGTAACAGAACGTAGGAGATATAAGGAAGAAAAAGAAGTTTAAACCAAAATTGTGAAGATGAAACACTCAATGTGGTTGGAGAAAAAGTTTTTAACGAACTAAAAAAGATATATTTTGAAAAAAGTTCAAAATTATTACTCCATTAATAGGGAATAGAAAAAGTTAAAGAAAACGGCGTTTGCATTTTATTCTATTTTTTAGAACTATTATAAGATTTTCACAGTTTTCTAAATTCATCGAGTTGATAGCTTCATCGGTAAACTCTTCATTTAATCGTTTACAGATTGGGCATTGAGCAAGTGTTAAAGGACACAGATTATTTCTATGAAGAGTTTTGATTAACTGATCAAGAGCTAAACAAATCAACCGAAATCGACTGTAAACTCCTCGGCTTGAATTGATGGAGTCTAAAACAGATTTATTTGAAGTTGAAACATCATTTGCGATGTTTGATCACTCACCATTTTCAAAGAACAAGATTTTTTCGTAGACTTCAAATTGATCCTTTATTAATCTTAATGTTTCTTTATCTAGTCTTCCAAATGTCTCTTTCACATTTTCTTGTGTTTTAGCAGCTACAAGTTTAAATGTTTTTATTACAAATATAAATTATCAACTTATCATTATCAAGAACTAGAAAATTGTTTTATTTTAAGATGAACAAAAGACTTGATTAAACCTACAATAGCAATATCGTTTTGGTGGGGGCGAAGGACTACTGGTTTGAGTTTCCCTGAAGTAAAAATACAATTTAGCAAACTTAAAGTCTTTGAAGTAGGAGACTTACGAAGACTTTTCTGGGAATTGATTAAATCTCTGTTTATTTCCATTCGTTTTTACTTCATTTTTTTTAATAGCTTTGAAAAAATTATCAACTTTCTCAAGCATCTATTAAAACAAAAAGTTTAAATAAATTAATTGACTTTTATACAAAGTAACAATTAAGCTTGATTGCATATAGATAAAATTTATTTGAAATGAAATATTTAGTCACCTTATCAGTCGATTCAGTCATCTCAACGTATGAGGAAATATTCCTAGCAGTAGGTCTTATTAATTCGCTTTTACAGAATCCTGAAGGTAAACTATTCTGTAAATTTAGAATATTATTTATTTATTCAATCTGTGGCAAATTCAACAGCTCTTATAGCAAACAAAAAGCAAATTATAAATAAAGAGGTAATTGGAAGATGTTAGGGAAAATATCTTATACAAGTTTTAATATAAATTGTTGGAAGTATTCTGATATTAAATAGTCTTATAAATTATACTCTATGTATTATATCAAGCTTGTGTACCTTATTCAGTAAAGCTATTTTTTATACTATATATAATATTAAGAAAAATAAAAATATTTAAAATAGGCGAAAAGAGACATACAGCAAAAAAGGTTTAGGAAAATATTAAGAAATGTCAAAATACTTTAATGTAATCAGCAAACAAAATCATATCACTTTGATAGAGTATGGCATCAAATGGGTCATCTTGAAGCCCTTTCTATAAAACAGAATTCATTTAAATTGAAACAAACGAAAGATAGACTCTTACCTTTTGTAAAAACTCTTTACAAAGCTTGTTAACAGCATTTAGAAATTCTGCATCAGATTTTTCTGTCATTTTTTTTATGTAAGATCTATTTATCAAATAAGTTTTTACTTTTATGGAATTGTTAATATAAAAGAAACTTTAAACTCTAAGATATAAACTATCAGAAAAAACCAAGGAAACTTATAACCTTTTATCAATAAATTATTAAAGTAGATTCAAAGTGTTATTATTTACAGATATCTATTCTATTACAAGCTGCTAAAAAATGATAAATCAAAAAGTTTGAAGAGTCAAACAATTGAATTTTACTAAAATATTCTAACAAAACAGCTTTTTACAGAAAACATTTTCAGTCCATTCTTGCTTTCAATTTTCTTGTAGTGACTTTGTCAAACTCAATAACATGAACAACTGCTCCCCAACCAGAACCTGCATCTCTATCTACAGCATTTAATAAAGACTGTGAACAACATTCAAATAGCTCATCAGGATTCATATCAGGTTTCCATAATGCTTCACACATACCATAAAGCTGAGTTGAACATGTTCCTGTAACTACAAAGTCTTCAGGCTCCATAGGACAACCAATCAAATCACAAGAAGCAATGAAAGGTTCTCTAGTTTTTGGATCCAGGCCAGCAACTACAGGCTCAACAAAGTATGGTCCAAAACGTTTTTCATAAAGTAAATTTGATAAAACGCTCAAGAAAGTCTTAGGAGAAATCTTCTTATTTTCTCTCAGCTCATATAATTTTATATGAAAATTCAAACGTTGAGAAACAGTTTGAACATCAGTAGTTAGACCAGCTAAACCAAGATACAAGTGATCATTCATTTGAAAGACCTTTTCAAAATCCATACCAACAGTTTGACCTTGAATACCAAACCGTAAATCAGATCCAATAGCAATACAATTTTTACCTTTCATGGCAATTACAGCCCCACCATTATATGACAAAATTGACATTATGAAAATATATAATCAAGATAAATTCAAATTCTGTATAAGATAAAAACTATTTAGAATAAACCAAATCAATTTTTAATACTCAAATTCATTGAACAAAACTAATTTTAAAAGTATGATTTAAATATATTTTTTCTATTTATAATTTTCAACTTCTTGATTTACTTTGTATTTTTCATTCATAATTTAATTCACTAATATAGTATTATATAATTATGCAGTGTTACTATTTTTTTACATTAATTATTTTAAGTTGTGATACTTAAGACTTTTTTATTATATTTCATATATTGTTCTGTGGTCACTTTATAAGCTACAAAATTTGTCATCTGCAGCCATATGTTAAAAAAATAAATAATCATATAGAAATATTTTTATAAAGTTTATAGTTTGGAATAATCTTGCAAGTAGCTAAATAAAATTAAGAAAAATTACTTTAACTTTGAAATTAGTAACAATTTAAAGTATACAAGTTATTATATTAAAATTAAATATCTTATTTAAGTTTATATCCAGTAAATAAATAAGTAACTAAATCATTAAAATAATTAGAAAGCTTATTGTATATGTACAAAAAGTTAATAAAACATTAGAAAATTTGAAGAAATTATTAAGTAAAATATAAATGTAAAGAAAATTAATCTGAAAAAAAAACATTTTTAAAAAAAATTTAACTTTTGGAATATACAAAAAGTTTATTAAACTTAGGAAGTAAAATATCCAAATTTATTAAATACTAAATATTTGTTTAAATCAGAAAATAGGTGGTCAAGTTAAAATTATAATTGAATAAAAACAGAAAAACAAAACTTGAAAAAATACAAGAAGAACAATTTTTATTTGTCGTACAAAATATTAGAAATACAAAGTTAAAAAAAAAATTTAACTCTATTTTCGTTTTAAATAATCAGTGAAAAGAGTGACTATTAAATTTTGATATTTAAAATCTAAAATGGCTTGAAATAAGATTAGATAAGAGTATAAAGTTGAAAAATATTTAATTTTAAAATTTAAACTTCATAACAATTAAATTAAAAAATCTAATAAAGTAAGTTTGACATAAAACTTTGTAAATATGATTGAAGTAGAAAATTAACAATTTGCAGAAGTACCATTTTTCTATTAACAACTTGAATGCTTATCTAATTATTTTAAAGATTTTAATAAAAGTATGTCTCCGTAGCGGTTATCAAGCCCACTAAACACTCGGAAGGTCCCGGTTTTGAAAGAACTTCAAATAGCCCAAGTGGGCATATATTGACGACAAGGAAAAGTTCATAAGAAACTAGCATAGAAGAAGCTTAACAGTTTGGTTAATGACAGCACTTTTAGGAGATGCTAAACTTTAAATTTAAAACCGGAATTGGAGCCTCATAGTCAGTTTATCATTTTACTCAGTGCCATTTTGGCAGCTTTTTCGACGCCAGATGGATGCAGCTGCATCAGTCCGTTTGTTCCTTCTGCATAATCTTGTTGGCGTGGAGAGTAGAATCTTGCTGCACGGACAACAATTTGATATTCGTAACTTCTGCCCTGGTACACGACATGATAATTCTCGGCCGAATCACGCTATTTCTTCTTTTTTCATGATACTACACTTTCTTTGCTTTCCTTACACAAAACTAAAGCTTATTGGTTTAATCAATTATCATAATAACTCTAACTTTTCTTTTTAGTGTAACTTTTCCTGCTTTAAATATCTTTAAAAAACGCCTAAAAACAAATAAAAGCACATGTATTATTACATAATATACATTATTGACAAACTAAAATAAATCAAAAGATGGTTTTTTATTTACTTCAATAAAAGCAAAGGAGGGCACCTAAAGATAGCACCTCCCGCTAACACACATTCTCACAAATAACACCTATTAACCTAGAAATATTAAAAGCAAAAGATGTAACACATGGCATTTCAGTAGCTCTCAAAGCATATAACAATGAACAATTACATAGAATGTTAATAATATAAAAAGGAGAAAAAAAAATCACAGTTTAGAAATGACAGTTGTGGTAATATTAAGACGATTCAATTTCTGCTTGAACAACATGAGTAATTCTGACATGACAACTTTTGATGGCAGCTGGTTCCAAGTACTAACTGTGCGGTATGAGAAAAACAAATTCGCTCTGATTAATGTACCGGGTGATATGGGCTTATCAAGTTGTAATGTGTGTCGTCTGAGTTGATATAACTTGAGGGAAAGACTACTGGAAACATTTCATCAAATTTAAGGTCAATTAAATAGTGGATACATTTAAAAATAAGAATTAAGTCGTATCTAATCCGTCTAATTTCCAAGGTATCTAAATTGAAAAAGCTAAGACGATGTTTATAACTATCGTATTTAATATTAAGTTTCCTGCATACTAATCTCGTAAATGTCGCTTGAATAGACTCGATTTTTTTATATTACCAACTTGATATGGCATCCATGCACTAACATTGTATTCAAGAATTGGACGTACGTATAATTTGAAAACATTGATAAAAAGCATGAATCCTTAGAATTAAAGGTTCTTATAATAAGGCAGACAAAGTTGATTAATTTTGCAAAGATTTTGAAAACGTCTTTGTGCAATTTAAAGTCATATGATCGAGTAATGCCAAGGTATATGACCAAAAATATTCGTTGATTAATAAATCCATTGATAGAATATTGGTTCAGGAAATTTGCAACTGGTTTATGGGAAAACAGTTTTTTACAGTGTGTAGTGCAGTTTGTAGCTTTGAAGGATTGCAAGATAATAACTTGGTGTCATCTACATACACAAACACACTGACATCATCTACTGCTACTAGTCTTCTGATGAGGTTTTCAGTGAAAATTAAAAAGAGAAGGGGAACCAGAACGGAACTCTGAGGAACACTACTGGTGGCTTGACTAGGAGTAGATACAGATCTTTCAATGTAAGTTTGTTGGATTCTGCCTGATAAGTAATCTTCAATTCACTTTAAGATAAAGCTTGTGGTTTTTAAACTTTTTAATACAATAATGAACTTGTTGTGTGGGACAGAATCGAACGCTGTAGCAAAATCGAGATATATGATGTCACAGGGAGTGTTACTTTCATAATGGGGTGTAAGCTCATTGAGAAAAGTGAGATGTTGAGTCAGGGAAGATCTCCGTTTCACAAAGCCATGCTGAACATCAGATATTAGATGGTGCTCCATCAAATGACTGGTCATATGTTTGTAAATGATATACTCTTGAGTTCTGTCGATAACTGAAGTCAGCGAAACTGGTCTGTAGTTAAGTGCGGTGTTTCTGGGACCCTTTTTATGAATTAGAGTAATAATAGCTTTCTTCCAAATTTGTGGAACTCTTCCTCGCCTCAGAGTCATCTTAAAGAAAAGCGATAAGGGTAGTTATAAGGAGGAAGTAGTTTTTTTAACAACAAAGCTTGGATTTGATCTGGGTAGTTGGAAACTGATGATTTTAAAGAAGAAAAATAATTTTCTTATATAATTATAATTACAAAGTTTTCGTAGTCAAGTTATTTTAAATTTTGTTTTAAAACTTTAGTTATGAAAACTTTCCGCAATTTTCAAGGATTTTAGTAAAACTTTAAGATTGTACAGCGGAATGATTAATTAGATACTTTAAAAACATTTTTCTAAAAAATTTTAACCATTATAAACAAGCATTAATCTTGTCTTCTTTCTAAAATTGTTCCATAACTTTTTAGTTCATAATAATACCTTTAAAATATTTTTTAGTTTATTTCGTTTTTAATTGATGGTTTTTGTGATGAAAAGCTGTATAGTTAACAATATAATGTAAAAATTATATTTTTTGACCTGGAGAAGTTATATTTAATGAGCATTTTGTATATATGTTTGCATGCGGGAGTTTTTTCCATAGTAACTTGAAGAAAAAGGCAAAAAAAATGTGATTTTTGCTTCTTCAAATATATTTGCTGGCATTGATTTAAAAGGATACTAACATGATATAAAATTAGAATTTTATATCTATCAAACAAACCTGAACATTTCATAAGTTAAAATAAATCTGTTGAAGTACTAGAAGAAGTTTGCTTTTGAGTTTAATAAAGTAAATAATATTTGTTTATTTTTTGTAAATTTATAAACTAAATCTTTTTTATTTTTACAGACTAGTGAATGATGTCTGAATCCAATCTTCTAGTTGCAGTTAGGCTCCGGCCTTTCATATCCTTTTTTCAAATTTCACTCATAGCTTCAGTTTATAATTTTAATTAATTAATTCTAAATAAGTTTAAGGAAATAAGTTTAAAGTCAAGGAAGTTAAGAAATAAATGTCTAAATTTAAGTAAGATTTATCTGTATTACAAAGAATTAACTTTCTTAACTTTTTAAAACAATTTAAATGAGAAAATACAAAATTCAAAACTGATTATACAAATGAATAAACAAACAACTACAATTAGTGACCCTCATGATGATACACAAAGCAAAAGCTTCACATTTGATTATTCGTATTGGTCTCATGACGGATATATTGAAGATGAAAAAGGGTATTTTGCTCCAGTTGATAATAGATATGCTGACCAAGTAAGACCATAATTCAAATTTTTAAAATCTTAGATATGATTTCATTTTATATTTTATTTTTTAAAAATGTTTCTCTAAAGATTTATTTAAGTTTTTATGAATATATAAAGATGGAAGTGTTTAGTGATCTTGGAGTTGGCATCTTGAAAAATGCTTGGCAAGGATTCAACTGTTCATTATTTGCTTATGGCCAGACTGGTTCTGGAAAATCTTATTCTATGATTGGTAATCAATCAAACAAAGGTTTAATTTATTCATCATTCAACAAAATATTCTTCTATATGATTTATATCCAAAGTCATTTTCAGGAATAATTCCTGTTGTATGTGAAAAATTATTTGAAGAAATTGAAAACAATAAAATCAGTGATGATGCCGAACGTCAAAATGAATATAAGGTGAAACTACATCTTTCTTTGGTTTATTTTATAAAATTTTTGTTCTTAGGTGACAGTTTCTATGTGTGAAATCTACAATGAGACAGTAAGAGATTTATTAAATATAAAATCTAAAGGAAAACGGAACCTAAAAGTTCGTGAAAATCAACAAAAAGGATTTTATGGTGATGTCTTATTCAGACTTTATACTCCAAAAAGTTATTTTTATTACTGACAGCTGAAGGCTTGACAATATTATCTGTATGTAGTTATGAAGATGTAGAAGTCTATATAGCCGAAGGAATTAGAAATAGGACATTAGCATCGACTAACATGAATACTACAAGCTCACGAGCACATACCATCGTTTCTATTACCTTTATTCAAAAAGGAATTAATAACTTGGGTAAAAATATGACAAAAACTTCTGTTATCAACCTCGTTGACTTGGCTGGAAGGTAATTATTTCATTTCAGTTTTTGAAACTGATCATAATTATAAAACTTGGTTAAAAATTTCGAATGTAGGATTGAAAATATCTTTGTTGCTACTAAAGTTTTAGTAATTTAAATATAATACAAATATGAAATACAAAAGTAAATACTTGATAGTATATTTATTTGATATCTTTCAAAATATATTAATTTTTTAGAACTTATCCTTTGAAAATTATTTAAAAAACCATTTAATTAATTTGCAAAAACTCCAAATAACCTTTTCTAAAAGTCAAAAAATCAAAGATTTAAAAGACATAAATTGATTCATCCAGTGAACGCGCAGACAGAGCTGGTTCTTATGGAGCTCGCTTAAGAGAAGGGTCTTTGATCAACAAGAGCCTGAGTTGTCTTGGAAACTGTGTAAGAGCAGTCTCTGAGATTCAATCTGGTAAACGGAAGATAGTTCCGTTTAGAGATTCGGTTTTGACCTGTTTACTCAAGAATGCTTTGGGAGGGAATAGCAAGACAGTGATGGTTTGATACTTTCAATTATACTTTTATATTGTTTTAACAACATTCAAACTTAATTTTCGACTTTTTTACTCAATCTAACTTGTAATTGGTTTATACAAAAAGGTTGCCGCATTAAGTCCAGCTGATATCAATTATGATGAAACTCTATCAACTCTAAGATTTGCCCAGAGAGCAAAATCGATTAAAACTAGAGCTGTGGTTAACGAAAGTCCAACTGATCGTTTGATAAGAGAGCTGAAAGATGAGATTGAACGCTTACAAGGTTTTTAATTATCTACTATCGAGTTTTAGCTAGAAATTAAAAAGTAACTTATTAGAGAACCTGTTTTGGTTTTTCTTTTTATTATCTTTAAATTTAACTTTTTGTCTTTCATTTATAATAACAAGTTTTGAATCTTATTTCTAAAAGTTTTTAAAACGTTTGTTTCTAATTATTTTGTAAATACCTATGTTGAAAGTTGATTTTCAATCTAAGGTTCTAGTAATTGAGGATATAGTTCTAAACTTATGGTTGTTATAGGGTTTCAAAATGTTGTAAAACTTGGAATTTAAGTTTTCAGTTACTTCTTTGATATTTCAAACTGTATATAAAAAAAAGTATTTCAAATTATTTCTAAATCTAATAACTTAATGATAGTGAAGACCCAATTTTAATTTGACAATTTAGGTTTATAGAACTAATTAATCTAAATAACTATTTTGAAGAAAAACTGAAATCTCAAAGTATCCCAACGATGGTTCGCGAAGGTATCTCCTCAGAAGAGGTCGAAGAAATGAAGAAGCTGCAAGAAGAAGAAGTAAGAACAAAAAAACGAGTTGTAAAAAGATTCAATTCTTATTTCAAACTTCGGTTTTCTTATTTAACTGAGAAAATCATCACCAGCTTAAAAGAAATAAAAAAGAAATGGAAAATTTGAATCGTACATGGCAGGATCGTGTTGAAAGAGAAAAAAGGAAAAAAGATAAGAGCAAAAAGAAGCTGAAAGAAGTGAAAGAAGAGCAGGTAAGATGACGAGTCTAAGAAGAAGTCTTCTGAACAGTTTGTTGGTAGAAACGAATGAAAAGCACACCTCATCTGTGGAATCTTAATGAAGACCCATTCCTTTCCGGAAGAATTGTTCACTTTACTCACCCTGGAGTAACCACTATTGGTAGTGATGAAAATATGGTCGTTGTAATAAAAGGCCTAGGGTTTGTACTTGTACCAAGTTATTTGAAATTTGTAGAAAAAAAAGTTTAAAATCGATGCTTTTGTAGAATTTTAGAAAATCACGCTACAGTAGAAAATATTGCGAATGATGAAATTACGATTGAAGTTTCGTCTACTTTCAGTAAAGTTTTATTGAATGGAAAACAGATTAATGAAAAGATGAAGTTACATCACAACGACAGGTTGAAATATTTCAGAGAAACTATTTTACAATTTCATCTCCATCTCGTAGAGTTCTGCTTGGAACTAATCGCCTGTATGTCTTTCACCATCCTCAAGATGAATCAAAAAATATTAAGAAGAAAAATGATAAAAAAGAAATTTCTTTTGAATCTGCTCAAGTGGAGATTGCAGAAAACAAAAAAGCTCATTCACGATTATTAGAAAACTCAAATTGTAAATTTCCAACAAATCTTCATCCTTAAAAAATCTTCTTATTTCCAGACGATGTCTCTGAGCTCCAGGATTTTTTACAGATCAATCTTAAAGTAGATGAAGCAAATGCGATATCAGAAGAACTTGATGCCAAGATGTACTACAAGATCGTGTCCAGAGATCCTGATTCAGATAGCAAAGATAAAAGTCGCGTGAGCTTTCAATGACGTCGCACTTGTACTCATCGATTGCCGATGACGTCATTTTAGATTCACGTGGTGGCTAAGAACCTGATGATAGGCAAGGAAGTTGTATGGAGCAAAAACGATTTTATTGAGCGCCAAGAAGCAATGCAGGAGATTTATCAAAAGTATTTTGAATTAGATAAAGATGATGATGAAATCAAAAGCGCTCGCGTAAGTCTGATAGATTAGTATTTGAAGAGACTTTTAGTTGTTAACAGGCAAGGTTTCCATTTGCGGATACAGAAGATGAAGTCATAGGGATTGCGAGTCTTTACCTTACATCACTTTGTTATCTGGTGATCTTTCAAACGCCTTCTCTACAAAACTGTTTTTATAAATTGAAATTTGTTTGAACATTTAGACTGATTGTAGCGACTCTCTTATCATCCGAGACATTTATGGCAAAGAGATTGGTCTTGTTGACACCGAGTTACTACCTCTTGATCACTTAGATGATCCAATCACGAATCAGTATTTAGAAAGTCCAACACAAATACTTGGATCGAAGTTAAAGTTTAAAATTGTTATAAAACGACTTCGAAAATTGCCATCAGAAAATTATGAGGAGGTTGTTTTATTTTCAAGAATTAAATTATTGGGTTTTACTTAATTTTTAACTAACATACATTTAACTTTTTCATATTTTCTTCTTTTAAGTAGTTTTAGTTTAAGACGTTTATTTGTACAATTTGTTTGTTATAGATATGGTGCAAATATCATATTCTTGGTGATAAATCAAGCACAAGTAAACGTATAAGCCCGTCGAAACATGAAGTTCAACTCGATTTTGAGCAAATTTTTGTTTTTAATTCTATTTCAGAGAAGGTTTGTATTAATTATTTACAATATTTATTATAAAGTTCAATATTTTTGAATTATTATGTCAACAATGTTTTTTTTCTTTAGATACTGGATTATCTACAGAGTACTTTGTTAGAGATCAAAATATTTGGAAAACGAAGTTTTGTAAGTTAGAAAATATTTGCTTTTACAAAAATTTGCAGAAAAGATAAATTTTCTCGTCAGATACCAACACAACATCAGAAAAGTACAAAAGAGTTAATAGCTATAGAAAGTGGTTTAAGTATTTTGAAAAACAATTTTAAACAAGAAGATACTGACAAAGAAAATGAGAATCTTCAGAATTTAAGAAATGAATTAAATCAATCTCAAAAAGCAAATCAAAAGGTTTTTACAAACATTTTTTTCTAAAGTGGTTGCTGGTTTTATTTTGTTATTTTTAAGCTTTAATAGTGCTTGACGTTACAGATAATCAAACACCCTTTACATATAAATTACTATTTACAATTAAAAACTTTATAAATTGAAAGTTTTGTCAAATTTGATTTAGATAGGGCTCCAAAAAAACAAAATAATTCAAAAAAATACGCGATTGAGAGGTGACATTAACCTGATGAAGTTAAAACTGGTAACAAGTCGTAAAGATATCAATTTGATATATTCTTAATAAATTTTCTCAAAATTCAGGATACAATAAAGAAGTTAGTTGAGATGGCAAAGTTAAAAAACAACAATACTATCACAGTAAGTAAATTATCTGATTAAAAGTTTTAATATTTTCAACTGATTCTTCTAAACAATCAACTCAATCAAACAAATTGTTTGTTTTCTGATTTTTACTTAAATTTTTATTTAAGCCTTGAAATAATATCAAAGTATTTTATAATTCCCTTCCCTATTCGATTACTACATCAAAATCTATCGCGTTTTTTAAAACTTTGTAAAATTGAAAAGATCCAAGTAGTTTCCTTATCAAGTGATACCGCCAGTTTCTTCTTCTATTTTATCATATCAAACTTTTGATTCGTAATTTACTTTTACAGTATTTATGTTCTTTCTATACTAATATTGAATTGGGATACCTAAGACCTTCCAATTAGCTCTTTACTCGTAATATTTGGTTTTTGTCCTCTATAAGAGCTGTTGAATTTGTCACTCGCAGCCACGCGTTGAATAAATAAATAAATAAATAAAATGAAAATAATAATACGAATATTGATAATCTAATTGTGGTCTTTCAATAATAAAATTTAAAGTGTAGTACAAACCACCGTATTTCAAATTTTAGGAACTCTTAGACTAATAGAAGCAATCTAAAAAATTTTAAAAGCAAGTCGTGTGCTTAGTGGTCTATAAGAGTCATTTGCTTCTTGTAGATAGAAAGTGATTGAAGGTGTTGTGTATGCTTCTAAGAAAACTTCCAGTTTGCTTTGAAAACCTTTGAACTCAAGTTTAAGTGACATTTAAGAGCAAATAAAATTTCATTTCGTTCAAACAAAATTAAATCTTTTTATTTGAGCAGCTTCTATTTTAGTTAATTGAAACTAAAATATAAAAATTTTTATGATAGAGACCATGAAAAAAACTTTTAAAACTCGCAGTGATAAAACCCAATAACGTCAAGTATAATCCTTCTAACAATACCCCACGCGTAGAGAGCTGTCTACATCATTAAAGAAATCTCTTTATGAATCTCTCATTTTCTTTATGTTTATTAAATTGGTTGCTATAAAACATATTTGCTTGTTTTATAGTTAAACTTTTTTGACGTTTTCAAGAGTGCTTTTGTTGTTTTATTTAAATTTTTTGAATGATGTTGTTTACTCGAATTTAGTTTTGTTGGTTTTAAATTTAAGTTCAATTATTTAATTGATATGTGTTGTTAGCAAATTATTTTTATCTTAAACTGCAAAGTAATTTTCAAATATTTGTTTTTTTTAAGCAGCACATTTATTTTTGTTACAGACAATCTAATAATTTTTTATTTTAAATAGGATACATTTTGTTTAGAAATCATTTTGCTGAAACTTACTTACATTTTGTAATTAGTATCATACTTGGGTATTACTTTTGATGTATATAAATAGTTGACCAATATTATGTTTAATTAGTTTGTTTATTGATGCTTTGGGAGTTATAAAAACTTTTCTTCTAATAATAGAGCTTTATGTACTTCAGTTATAAGTTGTAAGACCTTACTGGCCTTGAAACAAAATATATTAAGTGTGCCAAATACTGCTGGTGAATATGTTATAAAAATAATGATGTTCACTATATTTTTTGAAGGTATATGAACTTGAGCAAGTTCTCAAAATGAAAAAGAAAACCTCTGAAGAAAAAACTAAAGAAATTTTGAAAGGATTAAAGACAACTGATGATATATCCTCAGTAAAAGACAACCAACAAACCTCAAATGAAATTGCATCTGGGCAACCAATAATAAGAAGAAAGAGTTTAGATTCTAAAAAATCAATAATTTGTAACATTTTGTAATCTCTTTTTTGAAAATATTGAATATTAATCAGAAAGAATCAAATATGACCTCAGTAAGAATCTTTAATTATATTAGCACTTTTAAGTGACCAAATTGATAAAATAAATTTGTGTTGGTTGTGATAAGGCTTTAAAGTTAAACTTTGAGCTTGAGATCTTTGAGGTCTTTAAGGTCTTTGAGATCTTTAAAGTCGGACTTTTAGTGACTATTTGATCAAATTTTTAATACTTTGTTTTCACCTTTTTACATAAGCTGTGATGAAATTAGAAATTAAAAAATATAGCTGAAACATATTTTTAAATAAAATGAAAAATGTTATTTGTCAATTTGTTGTAAAAACGATTTTTTAGAAATGGTTTTATAGAAAGCAAAAAATTTCACGAAAACAAAAGCAGGTACTAAAAGTTCAAACACAAAAAATTGTTCAACAATTTTATTGATAGCTTCAAAATTGTTCATAATTTTTATTATGTTTGTGTAACCTGGATATAAGAACAATATTTTTAACATAAACTGATGTTAAATCTGTAACTTGAAAGGTGTTTAAATTAAATGATACCAAATAAATAAAACAATTTTTATTTATTTTTCGATTTATAAGTAAGAATTGTCTTTAATAAAATCTTGGTTTTATAAATCAAAGATCTAAATACAATTCTTAAAGAACTGAAATGTTGCTTACCTTGTGAATAAAAACTGAACTTTTGCTGATGTTTTAACTAATAATTACTTGTAATTAATTCTAGTTCATTTAAAAAAAGATAGTCTAAAACTGATTTATCAAAAGTCGTTTTATAGTTATTTTTCATCTTATATTTGAAACTGGATTTAGGACTTGTTAAAACAAACATTCATAGAATTAGCATCGTATTAGAGAACATATTAAGATAAAAAACAATGAAAAATGCTATGTGTTTTCAAAAACAGTTGAGTTATTTCATTAGGGTTTAGAGGATCAAAAATACTGTTATGCAAACTAATAACAAGTGCGAATGTGAACCATAGTTTTATTATACTATAACAAATGTCCTAGTTTATAAAACATGAAATCATTTAAGTTAGGAATGATATGAAGAGGGTTAAAGTATCCACTTATGCTAAAATGACGCTGCTTATTAAGATAATAACCGTTGTTATATTGAAACAGAAGTTTAAATGTCTATGAGTAACTAAACTGCTGTTACAAGAAAAGTAAGCGCTTATCACTGACAGAACTGATGAAATAGTAAGTTATTCCTCAAGCTATTGTCTCATTCAAACAAACTTTATACAACAAAACTTGTTTCAATTAAGCCAAGTGAGTATTTAACGATGACTAAAGAAGCAGAATCAGACTCCGATCAGTATTGTGATATTATTGTTTTGCTTTTTTGTGGAACCACTGGTTTAAATGATTCTG